>CM034157.1:76859413-77303557 GCA_019776745.2 Taxus chinensis
ACAGCCACAGTGGAATTGTCCCAAATACAAACTGCCTCTACAACTCATGGTATTTATGTTTCCATGGACTCTAATGAAATGTATGAAAACTCATTGGCTTTCGTGCTAACACAACACAATACAGGTTCAAAAGAAGAGTAAATCAAACAATTCTTTCTCAACCACAATGGTAACAATCCATTTACCATGCCATGGCCAAATCTTGGGCTCTTACTAATAAATGAATACAATACGGAGGGCCTTTTCTCAATGGCTTTCCCAACTTTGTTTTCGATAGGAAAATCAATGTGGTAACATTCCCACATTAAATAAGTTCCACTGCATGAATACACTCTTCATTTGATGCACTACCATGATGGGTGTTTTGGTTCCCACCCAAGAGTTTACTACTTCCTTCTAAACCTCATAATGTGGCATAGGATCCAGTCTATAGCAAAAAAATTTATGAAATGGAACACCAAATCTAGAATCCCTCTGAAAATTAAAGATCTGTGAAGACAACTACTGGAATGCCCCAAAGATAACATGCTCGATAATTTAATGTGCTTTGGTTCGATCCTTCAAGGGACACGATCATTCTAGGAAAAATGTAGAAGTGAGCTTTCATATATGGTAGAACAAGTGGGTACACCAACCTTATTCTTCACTCTAAGTGTTGCATACACTAATTGACCAGATCTCCAAATTATTAAGTCTTGTGATTCCCTACTAATCCTCGAGCCGCACAACATTCAAGAACCCTTAACATTGTCTCTAACCATCATCGAGTATCAATATACCTACATCACAAATTCATAATATTTTGTGAAGAAATATTACATAAGGAACTTGGAGTAGTAGACTTTTGGTACAGGTAATAAAATCTAATTTTTAATAAGTTTATTCCAAACTACATAGCCAATATTTATGTTCCCTCATCTAACAGGTATGAATGGAAACATAGAGGCTTTGCATATGTCCATGGTTTATTGTGGATTGAGAACACCCCTAAAGTTGATGCAATGGATGAGGAGGATACAATATTTATTGAGGAAAAAAAAATACTTTGATAAGTTCGTGTCTTCCTGGAAACCTCACCCAGCTTGCAACCACCTAGATTTTGTTCATAGGTCAATCCGAGATGACCCATGTTTGCTAGAACCAGCACAAATTCTATCCTCATCCCCATATGAAGACCTTGAATAAATTTTTAATCGTGTTCAGTGCCACACAAAATGTGTAAAATAGACATGCTTACATAGAAAGCAATCACAACTGCAGTGCAGGTATAGCACACCCTGGGCCACATAACCTACTTCATCCTTTCTCATTGAAAGTGATGGGAAAATTAAGTATCTCCCTTCAAGAAATGATGACAGATTGAACATCCACAATCAAACTATGATATACATACAGAGAGATAATTTTGATTTCCAACTAGTAATTTCCCGCCATGCAGTTCTTAAGTATATTGCAAAATATGCTTCAAAATTATAGCAACGTTCACAAACCTATCACCAAATGCTATCCATATTTTCAAGAGATGCTGATTTGGATTCTTCAGCACATATTTTGATCCACAAAAATCTCACAAAAAGTGTCATTGAACATGACATAAGTGCATAAGAAACATGCCACATGCTACAAAAATTGTCACTTGTTATGTGCATTCGTTCATTTGTATCATTAAATGTTGGCAAAAAAATATTGAGACTTTTCGTTCAAAGTTATGCCAATGTACAAAAAATAACCACTCTCTTAGATGCATATAGAGTTCACCCTGCAACCATGGAACACCTACCACTTATTCAGGTTTCTCGAGATTGGATCTATAGAAAGAACCATAAAAGTGATAAATGAAAATTGTGATCAAAAGAAGCAATTGTTTGGGTCCACCTGAGATTTTTGGATGTCCCAACTCAAGATTCAACATACTATGACCTTTTCTGTTGGTCAGAACTCCTTCTATACAAGCCTTTCAAAAATATTTCCTCTTAACTCAGATCAACCCCACATGACATCAAAAGTACTTGGGACCTGTACAAGCACAAATACAGACTGTGGCATGTTTTACGCACTACCACAGACATAAGAAAAGATACAAATGTTAGTTATGACTTTGAGGTTGAATGCAGTATTCAACACAAACCATTGCAATAATGGTAGGTTTTTACACAAATTCATCTGGGAAACAACATGGGTCTTGACATTCTTGAAATTTTGGAAAAACAAGATTTTGACATGCACAATAATTGGAATGTACATGATGTTCCCCCTGATTTGTATATAACTGGTTCATCATTCATTGAGAGAGAAAAGGAAGACACAAATAACCCTAGCATGTAGACCACACCACCATCTTCCACACTTCCTTTATCTTCAGAAAAACAACTAACTCTTGATACCATACAACACCATTCAGCAAAACAAACCATTCTACCTCTACTAAGATTGATAACTCAAGGAACAAATGGCACAGGAAAAACATTTTTGATAAATAAAATCCGGAATTCATTCACAACATCATCAACCACATCTCCCTCACCTCTCCTTCTTATCACCCTACCGGTGTTTTAGCATTCAACATCTCCGCATCCATAATCCATGCAGCCCTTTGTATTCCAATCAAAGAACTTAAACCCCTTGAAGGTAATGCATTATCGTATTTTCAAGAGTCACTGAAACATATAGAATATATTCTTATTGATGAAATGAGTTTCATTAGCCCAAATTTGCTAAGAAAAATTGACATCAGGCTACATGAAGCTTTCCCACACTCAAAAACATATGAATTTTGGAACAAATTAGTCATCCTCCTCGGTGACCTCAGGTAATTACCACCAGTTTTGGACAGTCTTCTTTATGAAATTAATTCCTATGGAGCTAGCCTTTGGAAGAAATTCCATTCTTCTATTCCATTGAAAACAATATTTTGGAAACAAGAAACAACCAATGCACAAGTTTCATTCCAGAATTTACTACTCCACAGGCGAGATTCAACTCCTCTTATTGAGGTTTGGTAACTCCTAATGTCTCACACAGACTCACACATACTCAACAGGAGCTTGACATTTTTAATGACGCACCACATTTATTTACAAAAAATGATCTCGTGGACTCCCATAACCTTCAGATGTTGAAGGCATTGAACGTTCTGATTTCCCAGTCCATTGCTAAAAGTAACAGGTGGGGTAGACCAGGAGATCTTGATGATGATCAGTTGGAACACAAATTTATGTTGTGCAAACAATGAAAAGTCATGTTTATTACAAATTTATGGGTTGGCGCAAGCCTCGTAAATGGTGCTACATGAACAATCACCGACATTGTCTATGATGCATCAATGCCACCACCAGCATTACCTTTATTTATTGTTTTCAACTTTAATAGATACAATGATCCATGTTACAATCCCTCCAACCCGTTACATATCCCGATACCCCCTATTTTGAGAGAGAAGTGAAGACAATTGCCAATTAAAATGGTCTGGGGATTAACTATCCACAAGTCACATGGACTTACTTTACATAGAGAACTATCGATATTGGAACCACTAAAAGGAAGGGTCTGACATTCACATCATTCTTCAGAGTTCCCTCGCTTGAAAATCTGCGCATTTCACCTCCTTTTTCATTTGAAAGGTACTAAAAAATGGCACACGTAACAACACTTGGAGCAAAAAGAAAGGAGTATTCAAGACTACTATCACTCAACCCATCGTAAACATTACCCTCTACTTTGATAGCACCTCCAGTACTACTTTACTCAACACTTCTTCTATCCAAAGCGGAAGTGTCGTTCAAGGGGTATCAAATGTATTCATATTTAGTGTAAATAAAATTGCCCACAAAAGGCAACACTAACACAATTACAAAAAACCAACCAAACAATCGATGCAACACTAACACAATTACCCCAATACAATTGCAAACCACATCAACTACAAAAGCAACTAACTATCCCAAACGGTATCAAATGTATTCATGTTTAGTGCATAAAAATGGCCACAAAAGGCCACCACTCGTGACATAACATCTACACACGTACCACATTTGCAAATGTATATGTATGAATTTGTAACAATTTTGAAATGTAGAGATGATACCTTTAAATGTATTGCACCATCTATATTCCTACACTTACAGAATGAATTACGCCCCTTATCAACACATGCACATGCATGGAAGTCTTCATGTATTCATGTTAAGTTCAAATAAAATAGTCCACAAAACGATACCACTCAAGATAATGGGTAAAAGCACAATAAAATGTCCCACTTTTTGGTATGGTTTGTACCTTAGTAAACATGAATTTTCAGTTTAATTAATTTTCTAAAGGTAATAGCCACAAAACCGTACACATTCATGAAATTCCACAAACTAACGAAATGTTGTGTTTAGAGTGTAGAATACATGTATATTTTTAAAAAAAAAAAATGGCAAAATTATGGTCTTTCTCTTAATTTTATTCATATGTTGTTTCTTATGTTATTAAAGAGGAATGATTGTCCCCGGTGGTTTTTTAAAATGAAAACTTATCTTTTCACTATAAAATTTTTGATATATGTTCAAGATTATAATTTTGACGTGCTGTCAAATTTTCATATTTTTTTGACATATATATATATTTTTTAATTAATTATTTAGTAACTAATATTTTAAAATAAATGGCGTCCATATTTCTATGCCAATAACTTTTAATATTTATATCAATTTTTATTTTTTTTTCACAGGTAAGAAGAAGAATTCAACAAATACTAAGTATATTTTTTTCAATTTTTTTGATATATTCTACTATTTTTCAAATTTGGTTGATTGTGTACTATTGATTGTCCTAAAATACCGTATGTTAGTAAAAATTAAAAAATAAATAGCAAAACAAATTTTAAAAAAATGAAAATTACATTTTTAGAAAGCTAATAAAAATATGATTTTTTTGTCAAAATTTTGTAATTTAACTAGTTCGTTTACCCTAATTACATGGCACCCGAGTGGTAGATTTTTGCTCACAATTATCCCCCAAAAGTTTTTAGAGCCAAAATGTGCCACTCAGGTGCCACGTCACTGCCACTCAGAGGGGTTCGCGTGAATGTGTGTTTCCGCGAACATGGTTCGCGCAAACCCACATTTGTGCGAACCCCCTCTGCACCACCAAAGTGCCGCCAAAATATCTCCTTCTAAATTTAATGTTTCACAATTGCGTCTCCCCTTCTAAATTTAATGTTTTACAAGTTACTTATTTAATATTGTTCGCTTTTTATGTTTTAAATTTAGTTTTTTACATATTTTTTTTGTTTTAAACTAAGTTTGTTTTTTTTAATTGTTTTTAACCAAAAATATGTAATATTAAATTAGAAAAGTTGTTTTACATATTAAATATAAATTCTATTAAAATTAGAAAAGTTTTTTTACATATTAAATATAAATTCTATTAAAATTAGAAAAGTTGTTTTAAAGTTATAAAAAACTAAAATTAAAAATAACCTAATTTCTACTGAGATTTGTATATAAATAGAGTTGCATGCACATATAGTTTTGTATCGAGTTTACTCTTAGACATTCAGATCTATCACGATTTATGTGTGCAGGTGAAAATTATTGAAGTGGATGAATCATGGGAAATGTAAAGAATGAGAAACAAAAATATACCGAGGAAGAGAATGCAGAGAAGAATGCTAGAAGATTTGTTCATAGGAAGGCACAAAGAGAGAGAGAGAAGACACAACAAGTGAAAGACAACGCTGCAAAAATTGGTACATATGTATAGAAACCCTTGATAGATCGTAATTTTTTTTAGTTCTAAGGTTTAAATATGATAATATGTTTTTTAGATTGGGTAAAGGCAAGGGTTTTGATAGGATCCCATGTGTATGTTTATGGACATAGATCATGATGTGCAACATTATGCTGAAGTGATAACAAAAGTTATGGAATTGCTTCCCAAGAAAAATGTGAAACACTTGGTGAAGATGGATTTCCAAAAATTAAAATAATTTTCCCAATAAGAACCACTATCACGAAAGAAAACAACAAAAAATGTATAGATAATATATGGTGAATTTGTTAATTTGACTACAGTTGCTAGAGCACATTTGTTGGTTACATTCTTGAATCATGTTGATATGAGGGAAACATTAGAATTGTTGGGTGTTGATTTTGGACGGAAAAATTCAAAACGTGTAGAAGAAGAATTTGTTGGGAATGTTTTTAAAGGAATAAGTTCTTTGGGTACAAAAACTAGGTTTGCTGATAAGAGTATTTCTCGTAGAGCAATATTAACTTCAGTTGTAAGTGAAGATACAACAAATAATTGTCATGTTACCGCCGTTGCCAAGGCATTGGGTTTATCTATAAAGATGGACAATGGGTATGCAAAGAGGAGGAAGACATTGGATGACTCTACTATGGAAGGAAATTGGGCACTAATGTGTAGAAATCCACATTCTGATAAAATAGAGGATAATATTGTGAAGATAGTTTTTGATTTTTGGACTAAGAGGACTCATCCTTCTCTGAATGTGAGGGATGTTTTAAAACATAGGATAACTCGCAATAACTATGATGAACATATAAAACATTGGCTTGAAATAACTCAACATGAGATGTACATAAAGTTTACAGAAGAAAATCCAGATGTTAAGATTGGACAACGAATGTTTGAAAATTTGAAGCCTTGGTATGTGCAAGCTGATAAAGTCCTTGACACATGTTGTTGTCACTATCACGTTGAGTTTGATTATCATTATCAGGTACAAAAAAATTATAGATTGAATGTATATATATTTTGAGGCGTGCTTTCATTTATATCTATATATTTGAAATTTGTTTAAATATCATTTTTTGAGATGTGATTTAAAATTAATGTATTTCAAAATCTATGTTTTTTTAGGTGTATAGAAAGTTACGGGAAGAAAATGCCCCACCTACACGTGTCAGTGAATTCATAACTTCAATTCTTTGCACGATATCCGATGATCATATGACTTGCATCAAAGGTGTCTGTGACAAGTGTGGGGACTTGAAATTATTGCCAAAAACAAATGAAGATTT
Source organism: Taxus chinensis (assembly GCA_019776745.2). Classification (NCBI taxonomy): domain Eukaryota; kingdom Viridiplantae; phylum Streptophyta; class Pinopsida; order Cupressales; family Taxaceae; genus Taxus; species Taxus chinensis. The sequence continues at coordinate 76,866,442 of CM034157.1, forward strand.
GGACACAGTTAAAATGGTTGCTTGCAAGAGGTGATATATATAAATTTATGTTTTTAAATTTGGATGTTAGATTTTATTTTGATTTTTATGTTTACTGCAAATGAATACATGACAATTTTTCCATGTTATGAATTGATTTTGTAGGTTCAAATACATAAAATATTCAACAAGGCTTGGAAAAGATGCAACCAGGTTGATTTGGTAGAAGAGGAAATCCCCATTGCTACATTCATGCAAATTTCTGAAGTTTAATTAGTCCGTACATCAAACATTCTCACTATTCAAAGTGGCAGGCTACACAATTCAAGACTAATAGGGACACATTCCCTATTGGTTCCATATTGTCCGTGGTTGATTTTGCTGAGAATTACTCATTTTCTCATCAAAAAGAAATTCAAACACAGTATTATCATACTGACCAGGTTACTATCATGGTTCAAGTATTTTATAGGCATGCACAATTGGATTTGGATGGGGTTGAAAGTACATATGTGAAGCGAATGATCAAGAAGGAGTATCACTTCTATATAAGTGATGACAAGGAACATGACACCCACTTTGTGCAACATTGTTTTGGTTTGTTCTTTCAATATCTTCATCAGCGAGGAATACAAATAGATCAACATTTTGTTTGGTCAGATGGTTGCGCATCATAATTCAAATCCTCTCGCCCTTTCTTTGCACTCAGTCGTTATCATCGTCATCACAAAATTCCTCATTTATGGAGTTTTTTTTAGAGTGGTCATGGGAAGGGAGAACACGATGGTGTGGGTGCATGCATCAAATGTGCTCTAAAGAAACAAAGCTTTGATTATGAGGGAGATCGATTGATTGATGCCCACATCATTTTTGAATGGTGTAAGAAACATTTTACAATTCAGGTTTCAACGTCACAAGCTTCAAAATCACACGCTTCAACCCCACACAAAGTGTTTTGGGAGATAACAGGTACATGCATATTTAAAACATAGATATGTAGATCTTGATGTGATTTATTAAGTGAACTACAAGTTACTAACTTCAAATTTTTTTATTCTTAATTGTTATGTTTGTTTTAAACTTTATTGATCTTTTGAGCATGATTAAATGAAGGTATTGATCGAAGGACAAAGTATGGATGTGAAAGGATTCCCAGTTCTAGGTCTTTGCACTCTTTGATGACTATGGATAGTAATAATTAGACAATCTGTACAAGAGATTATTCTTGTTTTTGTTATGAATGCATGAACAAATCATATTCAGAGTGCAATAGTCAAAAACATGGGTATGTAGGTGAGTGGAAGAAAGTTCCTTTAGTTGTGGATGACACATATGGATCAGATCATGATGATAGTTTTGAAGATGTGCCATTAATTTCAACTGATTATGACCACATATCTAGATTGGTTAAACAAGGTATGTTTTATTTAAAAGGATCAAGTATAATTTGATAATTAAATATATACATGTATAATTTATACTATACATGGATCATTGAATGTTTCTTTGCATTTTGTTATAGGAGATGCATTTGTAGTCATTGTTGAAGAAGCCAATATTGAGAAAGTGGAGTACTACTTGTTGCGTTGCACAGAAGAGAGAACAAAGCTAACATGTGAAATAACAAGTGAAGTGACAACATTTTATATTGGCTTGGTTGTAGTGCAAGGAACATACTTACAACAAGTGAAAGCCCTCCAAAGTGGGATTCACTTTGTTGATTACAAACCAGACAAAAAGGTGTATCATTACACCCATCACATAATTGCTACAGGGTTACAATTGTAGCAGGTGAAGACTACAAATAGTAAACACAAAAAATGGAGACTAGATGTAGAAGACCATGAAAAACTTTTACACATCATTGAACAACAAGCAGAGCCACTTGGTATTATATAGAAGGACATGGAATAAATTACTAAACCTTGTTGGTAATAAACTATTAAGCTATAGGATTGTATTTTTTACTTGAAGGGACTATGGAGACCACTATACAATAAAGTTGTTTAATACTTGTTATTCTTACTTGTTGTGAGATGGTTTATGGTTTACTTTAAGTATTGTGATATGGTTGTTACATGGAAGTATGTATGGTATAAACATGATTTATGATGTGGATGTATGTTGCATTATTATTTTTAATGTGGAAATGTTAGTTGGGAATTCAGATGTACATAGTTTTTGATATATGTTATTTGTTTAGTTGGTACCCTTATCACTGTACAAGTTTATATCATATTTCAATATGCTTGGAATTGTGTTGATTCATTAAGGATTCATTATGTCATAGAGAATGAGATAGGAGGGAAATAAGGTTCTTTCATCTAGACTGAGTAGTGAATAAAAAATAAGGTTTTTCTTATGCATTATTATTTTTAATGTGGAAATGTTAGTTGAGAATTCAAAAGATGTACATAGTTTTTGATATATGTTATTTTTTTAGTTTTGCAAAAGGTTGCAAGAAGTACCCTAATTTGTACAAGTTTATCATATTTGTATGGACTTGGAATGTGTGAGTGTTGTCATTAAGGGTTCATTATGTCATAGAGAATGAGATAGGAGGGAAATAAGGTTCTTTCATCTAGACTGAGTAGTGAATAAAAAATATGGTTTTTCTTATGCATTATTATTTTTAATGTGTGAAATGTTAGTTGGAATGAATTCAGATGTACATAGTTTTTGATAATATGTTATTTATTAGTTGTGAACCAGAAGGTTGTATATGGAGTACCCTTATCACTGTACAAGTTTATCATATTTCAATATGCTTGGAATTGTGTTGATTCATTAAGGATTCATTATGTCATAGAGAATGAGATAGGAGGGAAATAAGGTTCTTTCATCTAGACTTAGTAGTGAATAAAAAATAAGGGTTTTCATATGCATCTTAAAATGGATTTTACTTTTCATGAGTTTCTGTTCTTCATCACTGGTACACTATGCAAAAATACCTAGTGCACTACACTTGTAGTGTAAAATGCAAACTATGTTGTTTCTTGTTGGAATGAGACTTGGGTGATCACTTGTCTCAATGTTAAACATGAATAAAAATGATCTTATACTAATGGTGGGTGTTGTCCAAAATTGTGTTGATAGTTTGGTAGCAGGATGGATAGTTTTATATACTCTTTCCTTAATGGTCATTAGGAGTCTTATTTCAAGTTGTTAATTGAATGATCTATTGAACTTAAAATTTCATCATATATGATTCAAATAGTAACATAAGCCATTATACGATGGAATGTTTAATGTAACATAAAGTATTACTAAATTACCTAAGCATTGAAAATGATTCAATATAGAATTTTAACGAAGTTTACAATGTTATATCACAAAAATGAAGGGTATTTAATATCTTATCTATCATTATATACCTATTATGATATCATCAAGAGACAAAAATGAAAGATAAGGGGGTGTCTTATATTCACATCCATAATTGTAAATACACGTGTCTAAGACATATATCAAAATATAATAATCATGTCTAGAATGAGTATGAGTATATATACATGTCTAAAATCTCTAAAAGTATGTCTAAAATGTCTGAAATCTATAAAATATCACTGAAGTCTCCTCCGTGCACTAGGGCGAGTGCCAGACCCCTCACTATGCTCTGTTACACCCTGCATGTTAAAAAAAGGAATATACACGTCATAAACTATATATAGCATGTACCATATATTAAAATATATAAGAAAAATTCTACAACAATTTCTTGATTAATTCAATACATCATATAACAGATATGTACAATTGATTACCTCAGTATCTGTCCCTGGGCGGATGTTGGGAGTATCTACGCTATGTGTAGATCTTTGTCCCGTAGATCCCTGTGAAACAAAATAAATAAAATGTAAGAAGTTGATAAATAATTTTTTTGAATAAAGTTCATTAATTTCTAACATTTCACTTTAGATTAAATATTAATTCTATTAAAACACATGTATTTATACCTCTATGGAACGTGTCTCCAAATGTATGGGATTGTCATCCACGACCTCAACACAAGCAAATATGTCACCAACTGAGCCAAGTTGACTCAGACCCGGAACATTGAGATCCATGTTTTCCTCAGTTAAGAGCTGTGTGTATGTGACATAGGTAGATGGTGTGGGCTGTGAAGCTCCACACACTGGAGTAGAAGCCTAAACCCAGAAGTACATGTTTAATTTTAATATTAATAAATTATAAAGTAATGATCAATTAAAATAAATTTTAATTATATTAAAGGTTTAATTTTCACACACCGGAACAGAAATGTGTTGAACATCAGGTGTGACAATCCCAGCAACAGGAAGTCTATCTGTAGCAGCGGCAATAGTACCCTGACTAGAAGATACACTCCCACTCTGCTCTATAAAATCTAAAACCCCCAATAGTGGAATACTGAAATGCTGTGAAATCACCTCATATGCACACAACAAGTCAGCATCCATGATGCGTCCTAGCCGACGTGTCTGAGAGGGATCTGTAACTAGCTCAAAGTCATCTTGGGAAATAAAAAATGCACGAGCGTATACCTCAATGCGTGCATCACTGCTGCTACTAGCACCTCCACTACTAGTATCACGTCTCTGAAGGTACTGATCCACACGGTCAGAAGAGATCAATTGGGTCTCGCGAGCAATGCCAACAAGACCCTCGAATAACAGCCTCATGTGCAGTTATAACGACAGGTGCTGCGACATCCTGAAAGCCTGATAAGAATGGTTGTGGCCTTGGTACAAGCTGCCACGTGTCAACAACTATAGGAGCTCCCTCCTTTCTATATTCCTGCTTGTGGCTAATACGGCCACGCCCCTGCCCCAAATAACTAGGGATGTCTAAATAGTTCACCTTTAGGTTTAAGTGAACCTCAGCATGTAGTATCATTATGAAGTATAATGGTAATTGGTCATTATTCAGAAATTGGCCTTGAGAGGCCACAAATCTAGGATAAATCAAAGGGGCACATAGGGGACATGAACATTTGTTTACATAATATGCCCTTATTTTTCGTTTGTCTACATAAAAACTCCAACAAGACCTCTTAACGACTTCCTTATCGGAAAGTCATGATGTAATCTCATTATAACCTACATCTCCTTGAGACACTTGATTTTAGTGAATCCATAAATTTTTTTATTGATTCAGAATCAAATGGATTATATGTTTTCAAACTTGTCTCTATTCTATAAAGATCAACCAGTATTTTTTGACAATGGGCTTTATACTGCCCAGCTGTAGTTGGATTTTGGAGAATAAATTACAATTTTGCAATCTCTAAATCGGTCCTCTCAAACAAATTAGGAGTTTCAGAAGAAGCCATGACTGTAAAAAAAATGAAAGTAAAATTCAATTAATAGTATTTTTTAGTTAAAAATAATTCCTAAGATATTCTTCTTTATTAATGAAAACAGAAATATGAAATTTTCAAGCTTTAATGCAACTAATATAGAAAATAAATTACAAAATCAAATAAATTACAAAATTTCTAAATTCCAAAATTACAAAATCACATAAATTACACAAATTACAAATCACATAAATTACAAAATTTCACATCTAATCAAATGCAAGAAACATATTGCACATATCATTGAGTTCCTACACTACATCACACAATATATTTTGGTGCATGCAATTAGGAAACTACATAATAACCTAAAGGCTATGATATCATATATCAAACTAGGAATACCTAGACCAAAAATTTCATGTAGGATTAGATTCAATGAGCTAAATTGTATATAAGAATATTCTCTATAAACTTTGAATGAAACTACTTTACAAATTTATGATGTTCAAGTTTTCTTAAAGACGCTAATATTCAAAGTTTATAGAGAATATTCATAAAACTAATTTTCTTAAAGACGTCCAAGGATTTTTTAACTAGTCCATACTGAGCCTATCCTAGAATCATCTCAATCCACGAGACAAATTTTCATTGAAATAAGTTTTCAAACAATTGTGTGACTCCAACAAGCTTTAATGATAATTACTGATCTATTCACTACCTTCACCTCAAGGCTAACTAACTCTATTAGAATCTCCTTTAATGATAATTGCCATAAAAACAACATTGTAGTATGACTATGATTGGGAAATTTATAAGACAAAACATTAGGCTTGCTCAAAATAATAAGTAATATGAACATAAGATGAATGAGTACAAAAAATTCATTAAAAACAAAAACCTATTAGTTACTAACAAGAAATAGGATGCACTTTAAAATATCCCTAAACATCACCCAAAGTAATTTTGGAAACAAAAAAACCCCTTTTAATTAATATTATATGGAAATTATACCTTGTTTCGAAGCTTCCAAATATACACTTGTTGGGAGGATTCTAGCATAGAATGCTGAGTTTGGATCTGCCCGTAACATTTGTCCAAATCCATTTTTTTAAAACAAACCCACATTATGAATATCAATCAGTAATTGCTTATCATGGGATTGTTTAGTTCTTTTGTAGAAGCAACACCCATTGGAACTTGTGAAAAAAACCTCGTTACATGCTGAATCTGAAAAGACTATCAAACCTAAACCTTTGTTCCACATGCCAGAACCCCATTACTAACCACAAAATGTTTCAACTTTAAAATGTATGCCGCCAGCATAATAAGATTTCATTGTACTACAAAATTCTCTTTCACTTTCACTCCATCCTCAGCATTATTGAGACACTTGCTAAGATTCTTCATTTTGCTACAACATTCAAGGCCAATCATTATGCCTCCACATTTTCCAAACACGACACATAGTTCAATCACATGACACTATCTAACAAGAATTTCCAGAAAAGGATTTCCAGTGATGAGTAGCTGTGTTGAGCTAAGTGTATGAGACGTGTGTGTGTTTGTATGTACACACTCATTTTAATCATTTTTTAGTCCATAAGAAAAACAAAACTTGAAAAATATGGTACGATCAATGTTCAAAACATTCAATATACTTACGATTTTACATTTTCTATGATATACGAATATTGTATTCCTTTTTGTTTCATTAATTTTCTTTGAGATTAATTTTTGTATTGCGATGGTGGCCATAAAAGATTTATATAGGGAGCTCCTAACGAACCTATTTAATGAGATTGACTCTAACCTGCCAATGATAACTAAAGAGGTCGGTCCAATGGTTGGTTCTTGCATTCATATTATCCAAAAGCACCTTATAATTTTATTGATATTAATTCCCTCCTCTTACATTAAAAAATGAAAACTGAAAAGTCCCACGAAGTCATCAAAACAAGCCCATAAGCAAAATAATCACTAGAACTAGTAAGGGAAAAAAAATATAAATAATGTCTCAATTGTGGTATAAATTCCATTTTGAAGCCTGAAATTTCTTAAGGCTTTGATCATGATAGATTGAATATAAACATCCACAAATGATGCATCTTAATTTGGGACTATTTCAGTTGTACTATAATTTCAATAAGTCTTGTTATGGATTGGAAGCTGAGATCCAAGATCCATATCTGATTTCTATTTATTAATCATCAATAAATCTGAATCTCTTACAGGCCCAGAAAGCCAGATCACATATTAATTCAATTTTTAAAACAACTTGAATTAGAGGATACGGTATATCGTGATATAAAAATTTGAAACTGTGCTATATATCTAAATATGGCTCTTACTAGTGTCAAGATAGATTTTACAAAATAGGGAAAACTATTAGTGTCCAACACATTAATCTGTAAAGCATTTGTAATCCACTATATCTATTCTTTTGCAAATTTTTTCATCTCTAATTTTATTTCTTATAGAGGTTTGTCCTGATGGAAAGACCATCGATGCTCAAGTAGCTCATGGTACAGTAACTCGAAATTTCCGTGTTCATCAAAAGGGAGGTGAAACTAGCACAAAAAGTATAGCTTCTATCTTTGCATGGACACGTGGACTTGCACACAGGTATTTTCTTCAGGTTCAAAATTTCATTAATTTAATGATTGACGTGTGATCTTCTTTCTAGGATTTCATGGTCAGGTACCTATGCTCTTTTTAGTTACTGTTATTTCCTTTTGTGGCAGGGCAAAACTAGACGAAAATGCCAGACTACTTGAATTTGCAGAGAAGTTGGAAGCTGCCTGTGTGGGAACTATTGAGTCAGGGAAAATGACGAAGGACCTTATTTTTTATGTTACATGGTTGCTTCATTTCATTTACAGGTGCTTTTTTTTAGTTTCTCCTATGCAACGTGAAATACCCATGACACACCTTTTCAGTTGTATGAAGTTATGATTATCAAAGTAAGTTTGATTCAATTTTTAACATAAACCACACATAGATTAGTAAAAAACTTCATGTCTACCAAAAAATGACAGCCTTCCATCTGGAGGAAAATTAGATGGAAGGCTACAACCAACCATATTATCTATCAACATTATATAAACAAAAAAACACTAAAAAATCACATGAGACTCTGATAAGCTGCACATTGCCCTCATCTTGCAAACATACACACTACTGTGCACATTTTCCTTGCCTAAAGAAGATTTTTTGGGGGTATGTCTTCATGGTTCCAAGGATGGTAACTGTCCTAGTTGTTTACATGGTTGTTCCTTGGTTGAGGTATTTATGAAAAACTTATTTATTGTTGTCAACTTGTTTGGCAGGCCATTTTTTTCAAATGGGTCTTTATTTCTATTGTTTAAATGTTAAGTTATTTAGAAAGTCTTTGAACAAAAAAAGATTGTTCCTAATTGGGGTGTTAGTTAAGCTCTCGTTTACATGCAATTGCCATTGCCATTGTTTATCAGGTAATATCAATGCAAGCCTTATCAGTTGTTTTTTCATTTGGTTTGATAATGAATTCTCATTCTATTTATCAGTTGTTTTTTCCTTTGGTTTGGAAATGCTATTATCAGTTGTATTTTCATTTGATATCAAAGAAACTTATCTCATGTGGGTGAGTTGACGAGATGTACTCCACATTTGCGAGTGTGGGTAGAAACTTCCAACCAATAGAATGTTGGGCAAGAAGGTGGTGTATTTTTGTTGAGAGAATTGAAATAAAACAATCACAATAGTTGAGAGGGGAGAGCCCCAAGAGTTGTAGTTTTGATAGAGATATTAAGAGAAATCTAGGTCTAGTTGGAGGGTATGGAGACTACACAATGTGTCATGGAATTGTTGCAGCTGTAAATGAATATGGAGATGTAGCACCTAAGTTTCAGGTAGAAGAATTTTGATATGGACTAGAAGATAGATTTTTAAAGGGACATTAATAGAATGGAAAGTAAGTTTAGATTGGACACTCCGAGTTACTCATGGAGTTTGTGTCTTGAAGAGTTCATTGAATGGATCGGTCAGTTAGAATTTTTTTTTGATATCGAGAAAATGGAGGAATTCAAGAAATGTTCGCATGCATCAAACCTAAAAGGAAATTCATACTTATGGTGAGAGCATGTGGAGATCAAGAAGAAACAAATATAAGATCAAATGTTACTACATAATGATTAGGAAGTTGAAAGGTAGGTTCTTACCTACAAATTATCAAATGGGTTTATTCGAGAAAGTGTAGAACTAATGAATGTGAGATATTACATCAACGAGTTATATATAAGGTCACCATTATAAGTAGCCATATTGAAGATAGTGAAGAGAATAAATAAAGCTAGGTGAAATGTTTGCATATTTCCATTCAAGACGAGTTTGGATTATAAGTTTGCATTTGATAGATGAAGCTTATCAATGGGCTTTGAAGGTGAAATAAAAATGAACTAGAAGTTAATGTAACAACATCAAAGAAGAGGAATATTCTTCTGAAGGAGAGGAAAAACTAATGTTGGTAGAGAAAAACATATCCATCATGAAGAAGCCAACAGTTCTCAGATTGAGAATACTGCACTTAGGGGTAGGGTATATTCTTATAGAGGAAGATGATACTTTTGATGAAGAAGAGGTAGAGGATTTATGGGTATGTGCATTCATATTGGCCAAGCTGCTGAGAAAAGTGTTTCACAAGAAAATTAAATAGAAGGAACTAAAGTAAAGGGGTAGCTCATATGATGAAGCGAGTATTATTGAAGCCTACGAGCTGTATGCAAAGCTAGAGTTAAGTATTGTAAGGTGATTATTGATAGCAATAGCCTTGAAAATATTGCAACCAACAAGAGGGTAGAGAAACTTGTTCTAGAGAAATTTACACATCTAAATCCATCTAAGATGTCTTGGTTGTTGAAGGGATATTGGGTTGTACGATGATGAAGTGATATGTGATATAATCCCATGGATGTATGGCATACACCGTTTGGAAGACCTTGGCAATTTGATAGGAAGGCTCTACATGATGGAAGCACAAAAATTGCATGCTTGGTAAATGATGGTAGGAATTTATAGAATTTGTGTACATTTTTAAGGGGTAAAAGGGTCTCCAAATAACTGGAGAAGTGACATAGTTTTTTCAAGAGATCTTGAGATACTATAGAGTTTTCTTGGGGGAAGGGCTAGTAGGAAACCAAGGCCTAATTGGAGAACTAGTATGAAGAGAAAGTGTAGAGTCAAATGAAGGGTCTAAAGGCCTTGTAGTGGATAAGATGAAGTGTTATAGGAGTGTTGGGGATGAATCATGAATCTGCATATTTTTTGAGAACTTAGACCAAGAGGCCTACCTAGGTCTAGTCTTACATTGGTAAGGGTATACCTGTTTAGTGATTTTCTAAAGGATCAGAGTGTGTGGGATGGTCAAAACAAGCCAGGTAGGGTATGTTGGATGATGGAGGCTTATGAACAAGGGATTCATAATCAACAACCAAGGTATGGGTATCTCATGGTTTTCCCTTCATATAGATATTAGTATTCTTATGAGTATGTGTTAGATATCAATGGATCTCAAGGTGTTTGGAGCATAGAAATGGCGCTATTGAACTTCATAAAGGAGATCCTTAGTACAAGGGAAGTGTGAGTCAGTTCAAACAAGCCTTGGAATCTCTTTAAAGAGGACATGTATCTAGGAGGTAAGTGTTCATATAAGAAATATATACTGAAATTTTCTATAACCCCTGCACCAGATTTGTTCAAAATTACAGGTCTTGAAAACAAGTCTAAGGGTCTCAAAAGTTAGCTCTTTGAAAACTCTAGTTAGGGTTCCTAACACACATGGGAGAGCTAAAAAGCTTGTAAAATGCCAATTTCTCTTTGTTAAATCTCTTAATTCAACCCACATCACTTTATTGATCCATTCTTTAATCTCGAGCAATCAAAGTTAGATACTTAACATGAAATCTCCATAACATACATACAACTCACCTACCTTACTCTATAGATAACAATTTAGTTAAAGTTTCAATTATCCACACTTCAAAACAATGACTTAAATCCCCCCACAAATGCAAATGAATCATTTCTTTGGGTCCTCCTCATGTTATCAAAAAAAATAATCACAATCAACTCTAAAAGTAAGCTTTGCAATCACACTATATAAGTCTTCATGAAGATACACAGACTGAGACAAACTCCACAGTAGTGGATCAATGACTAAAAGGAAAAAACAAAGTACATTACAAATATATCCATTTTTAATACAAGCAGAAATTACAGTCTTCAGAGCACCATTATTCTATAGAAGGTATATTTTAAATTTAATATATCATTAGAGCAGAAATTACAGTCTTTAGAGCACCATTATTCTACAGAAGGTATATTTTAAATTTAATAAACCATTACACCAGAAAATCAAATAAGCTAGGGTTTTGCTAAGATTTTAAATGGGGTTTTACCAAAAAAACAAGCCAGGGTTTTGCAAAAAATGGTATTTTAATGGCTACAATTTTGCTAAAAAATGGGTTTCAATTTTTTTCACCCACTGTAATATCGAAATGGCTAACATACCTAGGGTCTTGTCGTTGGTGGGCGTCGTTGTTGGGCTTCATCGTTAGTGGGCTCGCTGGTGTGGTGGGCTCTTAGCTCTGGTCGGTCACGGGCAAAAACTTTGAAAAAGGAGGCGGGGCAGAGGAAAATGATTTCCTCCGCAGCGCCTCCACTATATAAACAGGGGGGTTCATGCGAAAAACCTTCGTGTGAAAGGGGTTCGCGCGAACCAAATCAAATGCGACACACAGAAAGATAATGGCCTGCGTGTCTCTTCACATGAAATGTGTTCGTGTGAATTAGGGTGTTCACGCGAACCCACCTTAGATACCACCCATTTACCTTCCCTACTCACATTTTCGGGACAACAAGTGGGACACAACACCATGCGTTGACCCACATACAATCCTCAACTCACTACTTTATATAATGAAATAAGGAAATCCTGATAAAACTTAGCATGCCAATGACAAAAAGCCACTACCAGAAAAACACTTTTCCAATAACATCCATAGCCAGCAAAAAATAATCTGATCCTAACATAATCCATTATGCCTACAATTATACACTTCTACTTTGAAAAGGATCAAGCTCTTACTCGTATTGTAAGAGAATCACCACCACTTCTAAATAGACTGCAAACTAGACCATAAAACATAACAAATCTCTATCTAGCAAGGTCAAGTAATGAAAAATTCATCTAAGATCATAGACACATGTCAATAGTTCCATGCAACCAAAACCAAGGCATAATTTAAGCACCTAAGAAGACATTCAAGACACCTCATGTCTGTATCCATCCATATGACAAAATGTCAACATAATACAAATAGCATAGAACCAGGACTCAACAACATGCAAGAAGGAATCCTACATGTAACATTTAGGTCTAAGTAATCGTGCAACAACATAATGAGCTTCTGAGTCACCAATAAAAATAAAACCCAATAAATGTGGAATAATCAAGGAAAGTGAGCTAAGTAGCTGCATTGTAAAAGTTTTAAAATTCTTGCAAAAAAATATAAATAACTAAAAGAGCTTCATGATCTTCTCAATACAATCATAAAATAAGATGTTGGTCCTTGATAAAATACATAAGTTGTACAAATATTATTTAAGTCAACATCATGTGTCACTTCACAGCCCTTCATGGCCACCTAATAGCGGTTCCTATTCCTCAACCATCCACTCTAATGAACACATACATAAAGTTAGATCAAAGGTAAACACCAAGACCTAACTATCCCACTTACTCACACAGAGGATTAAGTCATCCAAGTGGCATCCAAAAACTAACTTCTTCTAACCATTTCAAAGGAAGGAGGAGAGCTTTCGATGATTCAATCATAGCTTCTAATTCAACTCTTGATAGGCTTTACAAACAATACTTGATAATTGTCTAGGCCATAAGATTCACACCATATAATTTATCATTCCAACAATTCCAATAAGGAAGGGTCTCAAAAGGGTTTAACGCATCATACAATTAGATCAAGATTTAGGACTTTCAAAACAACACATTTTTAAAGGAGAACCAAGTTTCCACTACAATAGAAGTTCACAAAAATTAATTTAATTTAACATTTTCAGTTACCCGGGGTTTAGAAAAAATGTTTCTAAGCAATTTTACAACAATTCAAAGAACTTATTATTTTTTAATTCTAATTTCTTAGTTCAAATGAACAGAGTAATGTAATATTTCTTCATACATGTATTTCTTTTTCAATTTTGGGAAACAAGGTTGTTTTCTAGATTTAAAGTGTGTCAGGTTTATAGTTCATGATTCTCAATTTTCACTAGTGTGCCCAAAGGGTCAATAAGATTTGAACTCACGACTCGGATACCAAGTGTAACACCCAGTAAAAACTCCCACTTGAGACCCATGAACAACCTAGGTTTAGTCAGAAAATTATGGAATATTAATTAATTAATTTATTTTTTATTTTTAAAAGTGTTCACAAGGCTTCAAGGATAATTAAACTCAACAATTTACATTTCCATTATAAAACCACACTAAAAAATATTAAGTATGATAAATCCATACCTAGCTGAAATTTCCCGAGGGTATTAATTTACAAGGTCAAAACATAGGATTATATTATACATTAAAAATTAAAAGGGTAAATTCTCACTTACTCACTCCCATAACTCACTTATGAGATTCAAATTGATTTTTCTCACATTAAATACACTCAAAAATTCTTGAAAACATTCCCATTAGATAGGAAATTTCCACACCTTTCTAGTGATATAAAGAAGTCCTCCTAACTCCACATATTTTTTAAAATATGAGCTGGTGGGCTTTGGGGTGAAAATTTTCACCAAGAGCGGGCCTACGGGCATGGGGAGGAAAATTTTCCCTAGCTCGGGCCTGCTGGCTTTAGAGAGAAATTTCACTCGGAGCGGGGAAGAATTCCCAGACGCGGGTAATCTTTTGGGACTTCAACCGGTAGAAACATAGTTTTTTACTAAAAAATGTTAGAAGATAAAACTTCTCCCAGATTGTGAAGCCGGCAAGAGCTTGGGAATAATACTTAAATGATTTAGCGCTTTTTCCCTTTGGGACAAAGGCGTAATTTACCTCTGCGTGCCCACAAGCCTGTAAGGGGACATGTGTCCAAAACCTTCAACCCAAAGGGAAGGTGGTTCACCAGAAAAATTTAAGACATTAAGTTTTTTTTTTGGTTGAAAAGTGATAAGAATCTTACAATCCATGCCTCCACCGACGCTAAGGGTGCCACATGTCACGCCCTGATTTGCACGAGGAAAACAAACCTGTGGGAAACTAAAGAATTTAAGACTTTTGAGTTAAAAAGGAAAAGGGTTCAAAGTTTTAAAATGCTCCACGCCTCCACTGATGCCTAAGGCTACCACGTGTCAGCCAACCATTGGGTGCAGGTGGCAGGGCGGCGGAGAAACTTTAGAATTTTTTCCAAAAGAAGTTTTAAAATGTTAAAGCTAAGAAAACCTCCACTCCTCTGCCATCTCCTCATGAATCCATGTGTCATCCAATCATTGGATACAGGGAGGCAGGCTAACAGAAAAATTCAGTTAATTTTTCCAAAAAGGTTCTCAAAGGCTCAGTTGAAAGCACGGGCCCGCACATCCACAGAAATGCTTTCCACATGCGAAGGGCAGAGTGGTAGGGCCATGGGGTAAAGTTGCTAAAATTTTCCATTTTCGAACTTAGGTTATTTTTGACAAAAAATATTTTTTTTGGGTTGACGGAGTTGTGGGAGGCTTCATGCCTTTATCGCTTTCTGGGAAAAAAGTGTAAATGGAAAAATTAAGCCCGCGAGTCTGCCAAGGAATATTTTATTCATTTAAAATTGATAGTTAGAATATTTTTTGAAGCCAAATGAAGTAAAAGCTTCAGAAGGCCATAAATTTTTCTTGGGAACTTGGTTTTTGGCAAATGAGGAATTTTTGGAAAGGTATCAATGTCTTATTTGCACAGAAACCTTAAGAATTTAATTTTGATAAAGTTATAAGGGTCAATTTTGAGAAAAAGTTCTTTAGGCTTCTTAAAATGTGAACATGGTCATTTTTAACTTATAACTTTTTTTTTCAAATTTTACATTCTTTCTCCTCTCAACATGTCAAACAGACATGGAGGTTTACATTTGGAAGAATGTTAGGTAGAAAACAAAGGTAATTTAGTTTGATTGATTTGCATTTCAAAAATTACCAATGTTTACAAAGTAGAATACCTGCAATTTTGCCATTAACTCGATTTGAAAGGTTCTTTAAAAATTATTTAGTGTTTTAGTTTAGTTTGGGGATCATTCTGATCTCATTAAGTCTCAATTGAATATTTCATTTGTCTCTTATAGATTTTGTAGGTTGTTTTGGACATTTAATAAAAAGGAATTTTTAAAGTATACAGTGAAGTAGAAATGAAGTTTGTACATTTCAAGAACAGAGATTAAACTATCTCTTTTGCCATGCAATAAAACATTGGGAATTTATTCCATGCTAGTTTTAAATAATTTTCTTTCCTTTAATCAAATGATAGAGATAAGAATGCAACTTCTATTTTTTTCAAAATTAAACATTTTAGATGAGACAAAGCAGTATAATATTTCTTCATACGTTCTTCCTTTTCACTTTTACAAATAGAGGTTTCCTATTGTATATTAAACACAGATTTCCAATGGAAATAATATCATATGAACAAGGAAAAACACTTCTATTAATTCAAGGGAATCTCTTACAACTTATTTCCCATTTATTTTCAAAATACAACATACCAAATGCATATCTTTCTTTTCTGTTCACAGAATTGAATACAAGATATATTCTTCCATAATCAATTACAACTTTCATAGCTAAAATAGAGTAGTCTTTCCAACAAAATAATATACAAGATCATCCACTTCAAGGTGGGAAAGGTTACAAAAGAAGTTTCACAAGGGACTGTCAGAACTCTGTCTTCTTCCTCAATTACAATATAAATAATACAAAAAATTTCCACATTTATTCAAAAATAGAAAACAATAGGATATCTCTTTCACATTTCGAATTGCAACTTCTATAGCTAATACAAACCATCTTTCCATCACAAATAATGTACAAGGTCATCCACTTAAAAGTGGGAAAGGGTTACAATAAGAATAATCTCAACAAGGACTGTCAAACTTGTCTTTTTCCTCTGCTCCAGAACAACAACATGAATATCCTCCATTTTCTTTATTTCAATTTGATCACAACAAAACAGGGGGAAAGACAATGCTCTCCACCCAACCAAGACATCCAATGACAAGGGGAAGCCACCCTCTTCATTGGCCCCCGAGCCCCAACCACAATGCAATAAGAAATGTTTTTCAACTCATGGCAACAATAGGCTTCCACAACACACATGCAAAATTTCACATTTAAAACACAGTCCAAAATAAAACCGTAGTTTGCAACCACACATAAAAGACAACAAACAACACTCAGGCTTCATCATGCAAGCCAAAGGAGCAATGAAACTATGGGGGATGTTACTTATGCCTCCCAAGGGGAAATGGGTATCACAACCTGAGAAAAAACTACTAAAATTTATATCATGTCAAATCCCTGACATGCCCGTATGCATCCCCCAAGTACCCCTTATTCATTACATTTCCTTATGCCTCCCAACCTCTTATGGCACCCCATAACGAGTAAAGAAATGCAAGCTATTTCTTTTTACAAGGTGGAACCCAAATCCCAACTCCCTCCACACTTATACCTCCCCAAAACACTTATGCCTCCCACAAGAATACCCCATAGTCTTCTCCTACACCATTCCTTAGGCAATCTACCCAAATTAACCAACAACATAGCAATAACATTCAAACATTCAACCATTCACATATGCATAAAAATAAAAGAAGAGAATTTCCAAGAGCTCCAATCTCCTACCTCTCCATGATGGATTTTTGTTCCAAGGTTCAAAACAACAAGCTTTCCAATGCAAAATAGTCCAAGAGATCAACAATCTACAATTCCAAAATGCAAAAATCTCCAATCTTCTCCAAAAGTGATGCAAGAGCTCCAAAAACCAAAAGAATTTTCCAAAATGAAGTGCAATCGAAGTAAAGTGAAGCAGTGTACCCCCAAAACAAGCAAAAGAATTCGAATATATAGAAGAGGGAAGAGAAGAGGATGAGGTGGATCCATGTAGGATGCCACTACACACATCCTCAACTCCAACACCAAAGGTCAACTTCATTCTCCAATGCACAATAAATAGGTAGGTGAATAAATGACAGTTTTACTTACACACTCAAATCAAGCCCACACCCCATAAGGACTGAAATTAAAACATGTAAGAAAGTGCAATTAAAGCATACAACTTGACTTACAAAAATGCATAATGAAGGCTAGATTTAAACTCTCCAACCATAGGTAAGGTTGGTATGTAAATTTAAGAGGTATGGGACAAGTTTAACTTGTCCCACAAGCCTCCAAAATCAGCCTCCAAGGACAAATTCGAATTTCAAAAGAAGGTGGAGTGTTTCATACTCCAAAATCAACTTACATATCTCTTACACATACTTACACATACCTTAAAAAATTTAATACAAGAGCCAACAACTCCAATAATTACTTTCTTATGTCCCAATTTGATTAATTAATTTTTAACAATATGATTACTCACATTAATTTACCACAATTTAATAAAAATGAAAGGGGTAAACACATCACTTAATAAACACATACATACATTAAACAAAGGAACCAAATAAATAAATACACATAACCCTTGGTCACATTCAAAGGTGATCCCTCCCATGGGAATCCCTAACAACAATAAAACACACACAACAAATACAAGTTTCCATGGTGACCTTGTTGAATTCATCTAGAATTCCAATGTGGTTGGTCTCCAATCCCCCGATGTTTGTTGTGATATTTTAACCTACAAAACAAAAATACCTCCTTCGGCCTCGTGGCCACATCAGAACATCCAAATAAATATAAATATAATCCCAAAATCATCTATATATATGAATCACAACAACATCAAGGCAACCAACAATATCATTTACAATTTTATCAACAACTATATGATCATCAAATTAATTCCATTTTCTAGGTCTACTCAATATATCCAAATATCACATGTCTGAACAACATCCATAAATATAACCATGTCAAACAATATATCATCATCAATATATAAAATGTCTCTAATAATCATTATGCATCATATATAAATCAAAGTCAACAATAATCCATGATCTAACATCTAACACCATACTAAATCAAAACTATAATAATGTCCATAATATAGTCAGCAGTATCATGATCAATATCAAAAGTGTCAAAGGGAAGTGGGCACTACAACAATGATGCCATTTTCAGAATAAATATGATGATTTTTTAAATTCCTGATCCAAAGGAATTTTTTTTGGTTGAAAAAGAGATACTCATTAAGCAGTACAAACATTCAAGTGAACATCACTTCCCAAAATTATGGAAATTAATCTTGCTTTCAAATAAAATTTGTCGAGTACATTTGATTGAAAACCCCAGGGTTTGGGGGACCAACTTCAATTTAGCAAGAATTTCCCTGGGAACCTTGTGGGATGTGTCCGAAACGTTCTATCATCCCAATGGACTAGAAATAGGGGTTAATCATCCAGAAGGTTGAACTTATACTCTCCCATAACATCCCATGTACATACACAAGTTGCACTGCAAATTGAAAATCAAATACCCATTGTATATCAATGGATCCACAAGGGTATACTGAGACAAAAATCAGGGTGAATCTCTAAGTCAGGAACTATGGAAGCCACCGGTTTCCCATGCTCTGACAACATGTTATGGTAACAAGAAATGCAACTATTTGACCGTCTAAGGTGTAAATTCATATCTGCCATACATCCTTGTTCAACATGGCCCAGTAGAACATATTCTATGGCAAAATTAAAATTGAATTGGTCTACTTGAACAATATGCCAACAATTTTAGAACTTGTTGAGGACTAAATGCAATGGATTTCCACCAATAATATATAAAACTTTTACAACACAAGGATGCTAATACATTCTAAGGATGAGCACCTTCTCTAATGAGGGTGTCAGTGGTCTCTCATGGTAATAGTTGAAATTCATAGTGCACAGATTTTGTCCTATGGCTGAAGACTTTCTTTACCTTTTCAGAGTCACTTTGGTAATCGAACACACCACAATGTTTAGAAAACAACCATTTCCTAAAAGAAATATACTACTGCATAAATCATGATGTTGTAGATCCTTGCATATACATGGTTGAATCGGAGCTGCTAGCCAATGGTACTCATATCAATTCAGTTGTATTTTCACAATAAGAATGATTCAACCTATGCAAAGGATCCTTGTCCCCATCCACACAATTGTATGGGAGATAATCCATGAGAGCATCATAACACAATTGTATTCAAAATTATAGATTGATTAAGAATATATGACTCAAGGTAGCCTTCCAAATTAAGCTAATAAATTAAAATATCTGGGGTAAAAATAAAAAAACATAATGTAAATAAAAATTGGCCTAACAGCTTATAAAAAACATAGTCAACAATCTTTCTCTCTCTCCAACAAAATATCATGCAACCCAACAATGCTGTCTCAACGAATTATCACTACTCAACACTTAACTTCACTTAATGCAAATGTTATTTGATAGAGTAATATGTTTTCCATTATTGTAAATTTTAACATAGGTTCGAAATGACAAACAACGTGGAGGTTGCTCTCATTAAAATTTAATGTGTGAAGTCTCAATGGCACAATGAGATGAACCAACTCTATCCTAGGTTAATGATATATGGATCTTATTAATCACTTGTATGCTATATTAAAAAAATCTCACAAAGTAAGGAATATTGTAACACCCTATGAATCTTCCCACTCGAGACCCAAGAACAACCTAGGTTAGTTAGGAAAAATTATGGAATAGTTTTTATTTTGTTCAAGGTGAGACTACAAACATGCCTACTGATGGCAAAGTTGACACAAGGAAGTACATCAAGGTTGTTCATGTTAAGAAGATAAGGTTTTCCATTGGAACAACATATAAAAGACCACATTACAAGTAGTGAGTATAATTAACCAAGTATATTTTAAATTTCCTTTAGGTGTTAATTTAATAATCACATTAAATTAACACTAGGGTTAAATATTTATTAATTACATCATTTAGAGGGCTACAACTCCAAAACAATAAAACAAAGATCTCATTATAACGCTGATGATTTGTAGGAAAAACATTCCCTTGCCCCCTAAGATGGCCCTAAAAATGGTCAACTCATGCTTTAAAGAATACACATTGAAAATAAGTAAGGTAATTTTCCTCTTACCCACTCACATAATGACCTAAAATATTCAAAATTAATTTTTCTCATATTTAACACTTAAAAACTCCTAAAACCCATTCCATTAGATAGGAAATTTCTTCCCCTTTCCAGGGATATAAGGAAGTCCTTCGAACTCCCTATAAAACTCAAGTTATGGGATGATGGGCCTTATGAAGAAACTTTTCCCGAGGATGGGCTTGTGGGCCTGGGGAAGAAATTTTTCCAAATGGGTAAAAAGTGCACTTGTTTACACACATGCCGGTCAGTGCCCATGGTGGGCTGGGGAGGAAAGTTTTTGCCTTGGTGAATGGGGAAAAATTTTAACTTGCCTCCCACGCCCTGGTGATTCCGCATAAGGGGTGGACTCCGTGTCCCGAAAATGAATTATACCTTAGGAATTTAGCATAGAAATGCAAGGGATCAAAATGTGGCACGAAATTCTAAGCCAATTACAACGGAATTGCAGGTGGTAGCCAGCGGAAAACAAGAATTTTTCCCAAGGATTACAAAAGTGCAAGGGATTAAAATCCCACTGCCGCCTCTGACCAGTGACCTCATGATGCCACGTGGTCAGATGATTGGCTTTTGCGGCTACGGTAGGTTCGGCAGGGGAGACTTGGAAAAAATTCCCAATTTTTTTCGAAAGTGCTATGGTAAAGCTTCCCGGACACTCCGTTTGCCTAAACCGTGCGTCACCTGAGACTAGCGGGGGTGGTGGGGAAAGTTAGGAAATTTTTCTGAAATTTTATAAAAGCTAAGTTAGGTATTAATGCGCCCTCAGAGAAATGGCGTGACGGGGGCCGCAGGGAATTTTTTTTAAAAAAAATTATTTTTGAAGCTAGAGACTCCATTTTATCATGGTCAAAAAAGAATCCTTCGAGTCAGTTAGCTCTGGGAACCAGTATTTATAGTTTTTGTGGTGCAAAGCAAGACTTTCATGGGTCCGCAGCCAAGACACAATTTGAGGCTTTTTTGACAGTAATTTTTTTTTAAGGCCATAAATTTTCGTAGGCCATAATGGGGGTTTAGTCTTTTGGCCAAGAAATTTTGGAAAGCTCTCGAAGTCCTCTTTGCACAAAACTCTTAAAATTTTAATTTTGATAAACTTTTAAGGGTTCAATTTTAAGAAATTTTCTGCAGGATTTATAAAAGTGAAAACTTGTAACAATTGACTTATAGAATTTTGTTCAATTCGACCTCCCTTCTTTCTCAACATGCCAAATAGACATGGAGGATTTTTCTTAGAGGATTTAGGATAGGATTTCAATTTTAATTTGTTTGATTGATTTTCAATTCAAAATTATATCAATTTTGACATCAAAACAACTGCAATATACATGATTTTGCCCATTTGAAAGATTTGAAGGAAATTTCTTAAGTGTTTTAGTCTAATTTGGGGTCATTTTGATAACCATTTAAGTTCAACAATTAATTATTTCATTTTCCTTGATTACAGGGTTCATTATGTTCATTTTGATAAAAGCATTTGCCAAGTTTAAAGAAGCAGAAATCTAACAACAAAATTCTACAATTCAATGGTTCTTATTTGGCATTTACATTTACCAAGAATTATATAGTATTTATGGCATTCATTCCAAAATAGGTTTCAATCTAATAAATTGATTCAAGAAAAGTATTAATATGCAAATTTTCTTTTTTTCAAAACATTCATTTCAAAAGAACAGAGTATTATGACATTTCTTCATATGTATTTCTTTTCATCTTTCAAACAGAAATTTCAAATATACATTCAAAAATCAGATTTTAATACCTAATGATGTACCATATTTAGAAAAGTAAATACAATCTTTTATTGATTCAAAAGGATATTTTTTACAACTTCTTCTTTCCATTCCTCAAATTTCAATATACAGATATACAATTTCTTTGTCATTCTTTCAAACTGGTTCAGAAAATCAGAGTATATCTCTTTCACATTTCGAATTACAAACTTTCATAGCCAATACAAAACATCTTTCCATCACAAATAATATACAAGGTCATCCACTTCAAGTGGGAAAAGGTTACAATAAGAAATAATCTCAACAAGGACTATCAAACTTGTCTTTTTCCTCTGCTCCAAAACAAGAACGTGAAGAGCCTCAATTTTCCAATTTGATCACAAAAAAGGTAGGGGAAAGGCAATGCTCTCCACCCAACCAAGACATCCAATGAAAAGGAGAATCCATCCTTCTTCATTGGCCCCTGAGCCCCAACCACAATGCAATAAGAGATGTGTTTCAACTCATGGCAACAACAGGCTTCCACAAACACAAAGACAATCTTTCACATGCAACATTTCACTTTTAAAACACAGTCCAAAACAAAACTATAGTTTTAGCAACCACCAAGATAAAAGACACAAACAATACTCAGGCTTCATCAAGCAAGCCAAAGGAGAAAGAAACTATGGGGGATGCTACTTATACCTCCCAAAGGGGAAATGGGTATCACCACCTGAGAACAAACCACCAAAATATAACATTTCAAATCCCTGACATGCCCTTATGCCTCCCCCAAGTACCCCTTATTCCTCACATTTCCTTATGCCTCCCCAACCTCTTATGGCACCCCATAACGAGTAAAGAAATGCAAGCTATTTCTTTGTAAGGTGGAACCCAAATCCCAACTCCCTCCACACTTATACCTCCCCAAAACACTTATGCCTCCCACAAAATAAACCCCATAGTCTTCTCCTACACCATCCCTAGGCCATCTACCCAACAGCCCACAAACAAACAACACATTCAAACATTCAACTACATATGCATAAAAATAAAAGAAGAGCATTTCAAGAGCCAAGCTCTAACCTCTCCATGATGGAGTTTGTTCCAAGGTTCCAAAACTGTAGAGCTTTCCAATGTAAAAAAGTCCAAAGATCACCAATCTACAAGCATGCAACAATCTTCAATCTTCTCCAAAAGCAAGAGCTCTCAAAACACAAAGAAGTCACCCAAAAGAATGAAGTATCCAAAAGTGAAGCAACCCAAAACAAGGTAAAGACAAATTCAAATTTATAGAAGAGGGAAGGGAAGAGGATGAGGTGGATCCATATATGATGCCACATCACACATCCTCAACCCCAACACAAATTTCAAATTCATTATCCAATACATAATAAATAGGTGGGTGAATAAGATGACAGTTTTACTTACACATTCAAATCAAGCCCACACCCCATAAGTAATGAAAATAAAACATGTAAGAAAAGTGCAATTAAAACATACAACTTTACTTAGAAAATGTATAATGAAGGGATAATTTTAACTCTCCAACCTTAGGTAAGGGTGGTAAATAAATTTAAGAGGCATGGACAAGTTTAACTTGTCCCACAAGCCTCCAAAATCAGCCTCCAAGGACAAATTCGAATTTCAAAGAAGGTGGAGTGTTTCACACTCCAAAATTAACTTACACATCTCTTACACATCTCCTACAACACTTTAATTCAAGGCCAACAACTCTAATAATTACTTTCTTATGACCCAATTTTAATTAATTAACTTAACAACATGATTACTCACAATATTTACACCACCATTTAATAAATAATGAAAGGGGTCAAGTGCACCACAAAATAAACACATGCAAAAATTAAACAAAAGGAACCAAATAAAATAAATACATAAATCCCTTGGTCACATTTAAAGGTGATCCCCCCCATGGGAATCCCTAACAACAAACAAACACACATAAACAATTACTAGTTGCCATGGTGACCTTGTTGAATTCATCTAGAATTCCAATGTGGTTGGTCTCCAATCCCCTGATGTTTGTTGTGATATTTTAACCTGCAAAACACAAATACCTCCTTTGGCCTCGTGGCCATATCAGAACATCCAAAAATGAATATAAATAAAAATCCAAAATCATCTAGATATATGAATCACAACAACATCAAGCAATCAACAATATCATTACAATTTTATCAACAACTATATCATCATCAATAATTAATTCCATTTCTAGGTCTACTCACAATATCCAAATATCACATGTCCGAACAACATCCTATAATATAACCATGTCAACAGTATATCAACATCAATATATAAAATGTCTCTAATAATCATCATGCATCTATAAGAATCAAAGTCAACAATAATCCTTATCAAATATCTAACATCATACTAAATCAAAACTATCGATAATGTTCATAATATAGTCGACAATGTCATGATCATGTATCAAAAGGTGTCAAAGGGAAGTGGGCACTACAGTGGTGGTGGTACCACTCTAGCTCAGCCAAATATGCACATTCAAAATGAATTAGCACAACAGACAAGCAATGATAATGGAGGGGCTGATGGTGAAGAGTTGGGGATGGTAGTGGACGCAGTTATCCATCTTTAGGTTGTAAAATGGTTGTTACAATATTTTGTAGATTAAAATAAAATACAGTTAATCAACATAGTTGATAGTTGAATGTATGCCCTTAAAAAATGTGGTATGAACTCGGGTTGGGGATAATGGATTGAACAATGTTTTAAATACTCATGGAGATTTCGTCTCTTCTCCAAAGATGATGGCTCTATCCCAACTCCTACACAGCTAGATCATAAGCTTTATATCCCAAATTTCCCAACCTATGGCTCCACACCAACTGATAATATACCCCATATCCCACATGGTCCCAATCAAAGGCATAGACGATGGATGGATGAGATTAATCATATTGATTCTAGCTACACGAGTTTCAATGGGATGTATGAAATACAATCGCATAATCTGATTGGTAATATCATTCGATAATGTAGACTTCTGAAGTTGCAAATATGGATCATGGCCAGATATTTTGTCCACAATATCAACCTGTTCCCTCGAATTATATTTGGGAAATCCTACCTCGTCTATATTTCCCAAGTAACAAGACATTGCAAGAATTTCATGAACAATAATACCTACAGTTCCCTGCTTAAACAAGCCTCTGCATCAATGTTTAACATCAAAAATATTTAGACACAATTGGAGTATATATTTTTATAACAATGTTATTAAAATATATCTATTGTTCCATTAAAAATAATTAAAAAAAACTATGTGATGTTAGAATATAAATAAATATACCGATGCATGAAAAGCAAGGTAAAGTTTTTTCATATTTTTTTGATACAAATGCATCAACTTGTGTAAATTTTGAGTTTTTGTTAGAGTGCAACAAGTTACCCAGTTCCCATTTTAGAGAAGGTCCCCATTTCCACTTCCATTCACCTCCCTCCATTAAATAAACAAGGGATGGGTGAATTTTTATATAGGTGTAATTTTCAAGTCAAAAAAGAGAATTTAGTACTGAAATTTCACGGGATTATTAATAATATTTATGTGTTTGTGGAAGGTCAATAGATACACATTTATTGTTTAAGTTGTAATAAGAAATTAAATAGAAGTGTTGATATATATCAGTCAATGAATTGATAGCTCAATATTGTCTATTTTAACATGTAATTATTTGTATGAAATAGGATTTGTAAGAGTTAAATATTAAAATAATAAGGGTACTATCTACACATACTATTTAAAACGCAAGTTTCTTTTTAAAAATGTACTTGAACTTAAAGACTATTAATAATAAACAACATCTTGCTTATCTTTGCAATAATAAAGATTTTCAAAATATTTACATGAAGATTATATATTGTCTTGCTTACCTTTGCAATAATAAAGATTTCTAAAATATTTTCATTAATATTATATATTTCACTATAGATCCAAGAACCTTGAGACATTTTGTAAATTGTTGACTTGTTTGTCTATATCCTTCATCAATATTCATACATTTCTAGTTAGGCAGCTTGTAACTACAAACATATGAATACAAAAACACTTTAAATTAGATATTTTGCATGGATGGACATACGTTATTTTAGAGTTGGTCAATTTAGAACATGAGGAGGATGTTAGGTCATTTTATGAATATCTTACTATTGTTACAATCCATAAGACCAATTTTCACTATTTATTTAATAAAATACATTTATCAATAATAACAAAAAATCTCTTACATGTGGAACATAAATTTTTTTAATAATAACAATTATCCCGCAAGAAAACTAGAAAAGATGATAATTTTCATCTTCATCCTCAAATGCATAAAGATTGTACCTATGAACCATGGAAATAAGGTGCCCTGATTTTTGTTTCTTTTGTCATTATTTTTGCCTAGAAAGAACTAGGGTTACTGAATCAACAAACTCCCAAAGGGAATAATGTTAATTCTCCTTGGTTAGAGAGATGAAGAAGTTTCCTTAAAAAGTTAGAAGCACACCAATCATCATCATTTTTATGAAGACGCATGTTTGCGATGGAGAGAAAAAATGAAAGAGACTGATGGAAATGCTTAGGTACACGTCTTAATGGTGACTGAAGAGGGCCACTACGAATATTTTACTATATTTCCTTTGCGCATCATAAAAAATTAGTCTCAGGGGATGACTTGCATAATATGCCACTACGATCGATAGAGTTTCATTC
The DNA here is from genome assembly GCA_019776745.2 of Taxus chinensis. NCBI lineage: Eukaryota > Viridiplantae > Streptophyta > Pinopsida > Cupressales > Taxaceae > Taxus > Taxus chinensis. The sequence continues at coordinate 76,893,504 of CM034157.1, forward strand.
ATGTCAGATCTGCACATATGTGAAATAGAACATGAAGATCCATGAGATGCTTCCTTGCTATTGCAGACACAAAAAGTATATTATTCCTGAGATCATGTGCATCTTGTTGTAGTGATAGTCAGTTATTGCATACATCCCAATGGCTATTCATGTTTGCACATGTTATGAAGTTATGAGTAAATACTTGACTAACTATAGTAGCCAGTACTTCCGTAATTGTCACAGATGCATAGACCTACAAGTTTGAGAGGTCTTGAAGGACTATATTCGCACATAGAGATTCATTGCAGTTGGGACATGCAGTAGTTCGAATATCTAAAATTCCTGATCCAATTATGCATGCATGTTGTAGTACTCATGCGTAGATAATTTAGCGATATATTGAAGGATAGGTGATATTCATTTGGATGAGTAAAAATTGTTCTATTTGTAGTTTTGCTCAAGAGTTGAGACATTAGAGATGTCGGTTTTTTCAAAAAATTTGAGATCTACATTCTTTCATGGATGTAGGTTGCATAGAGGAACCATGGTTCATCTAGTGGTGTTATGTGTGTGTCACTTTGATTGATTTGAGATTATTCAAGTTTAAACAATCACACTATATGTGGATTGAGTACGAGAATCCGTTTAGCGAATCATTCAAAAATGTACAACAATAATGTTCGTTATTGAATGCATATCACTAATTTTAGAGGTGAAATGGATAACACACATCTTATCATACATGTGAACATCTAAGGTAGGAAATATGTGAATAGGGAAAATATTGAATGTCAGGAAAGAGGTTTAGCACCAAATAACAGCTGTGAATCTTCTATAGATAGTATGTGTGAAGGTGAGGCAAAAGAAAACAGCTCAAATCGAGATCTACTTTCGATGAGAGATGTAACTTACAAACAGTTCTACTCATTACGTTATGGTTTACAGTTAAATAAAATGCTCAAGTGCTATCAAAAATATTGGAAAAGAATTGATTCACTAGCCATTATTCAGATGTGTTGTATATGGAAAGAATTATACCCTAGAGTATCTCGGTATATCAGTAGATTGAACAAAAAAACTTGATTAATTCTTCTTAATGAATCATATGGATTCATACAAAATAAATAGGTGAAGTTGTTCCTAAAATTCAGGAAACAATTCACAATAATAAACGAGTTGTTTTAACAACTCGTAAATATAAACACTAAATATTAGGTTGTTTATCACAACCTTACAACTCATTTAATTACCCAATACAAATATAACTCTCACTATCGTGAGCACTAACAAAGAAATTTTCCTAAAGTTCCCCCCTTAGTGCGAACAGGAAAACTTGCTTTGTACTGCAACGTGCCGCTACATATCCTGCTTATGATTTGAATGGTTTCAAGGACAATGCCAACAACCTCTGGATGGTTTTCCAAGTGGTTAACCAACAACCACACAACAGATGGTTTTTGAGGATAGTACCAACAAGCTCTGGATAGTTTTCCAGTGGATAACTAACAACCACAATATCATGATGTTGCAGTAGTATCATTAGTTCTCATCACTATCTCACTGTAGAGAATAACCTAGGAAAATTTGTTGAATTTTGTTGCTCATACACACAAACTGGAAATGGAACATTGGATCATGTTCCCCCCCTCAATGTGATCGATCCACTTATTTTGCACACCATAAAATCCAAAATACTGCATACTGAAATTTGATTAGCACACCACACGCAGCCAAAAGCACACTGAAAAATGTCACCAAACCTTGATGCGGCCCCGTCATTGGCGACTGACGAGAGGATTTTGATTGACCTCCAACCTCCATTTGCCTCCATCCTCTGGTCTCATGCTGCTAACTTAGCAAATTTAGCTTTTAAATATCAACGGTTGCCAAGACATCGGGTAACACTGAAAATACGTCTGTAAGGCAATTTTTTATTTTCAGCATTTTAGGCTCAATATGCACTCACGTGATTAAATGGAGTCTCAATATAAAGTTCATTCGCACACCATACATGTTTGGCCTACCATTGTAGGAAATCAATTATGATGATTATTTGTGCATCTCCCATTTCATGACAATTACACCATCTTTAAATTAAAGGGAAAGCTAGAAACTTCTCCAACAAGCAATCATTTCAGTTAGGTCTAGAATATGTAACCTTTTTAAATTTCCCCATTTTGTAGTTTGCTCTCTTCAAATGCATATTGCATTGTTGTGAATAATACGTGTAAGATAAATACCATACACTAGAACACAATGTCCTCCCTCTCCATCGAACCCCCTCTCGATCTTCCCGAATCCTTTTCCTATATTTCACTTCCTCATTTTTCCATTCTTCACTCCATCCCCTCCGACATTTTCATCGTACACTTCACGTGTATCTTGGTAATTATGGTTATAATTAATACTATTCGAGTATTGTGTGTAAATTAAGTGTGTTTTTTGCCCTCTTGACCTAGAAATAAGTCTACCCTTTCCTTAATTTTTTTTAGTTACTATGAATAACACTCTATGACCTATTAATTTTGGATTACGTGGAGACACTTATGGATGCTTTGCGTCTTTTGGACCATGATATTGGTGATGTTATTGTAATCATAGCTTGATAATTTGATATTGGTGGTATTTTATAATGTTATTCTTCTTGCAAAACTGTAACTCTTGGTCATAAATCCATGTTGAATAGATAGTTGATTGTCTTCTTACATTTGATGCTTTCTAGTGAGTATGCGGTGTTCTTATAGTTAAAATATTTCATTGTCATTTTGATTTCTTGGTTGGTGGTATCATGTGGTAATATGGGTGTAGATTTTAAAACTTTCCTTGTCCTATTATGTGAATAAATGTTTGAGCTTAAATAAGAAACATTGTCAACCTCTTAAATTCGTAAAAGTAAAAATATACTTCTTAAATGGGTCTTTCCTTGTAACTTATTTTGAGAATTTGTAGAACCCACTAGGAATGTTTTATGATACTTGTCATTAGGGGAAAAATCTCAAAATATTGTTGTGATCCATGTTGGATGATTGTTTCCTAGTTCTTAAAAAATTAATAATATGTTTTCTATGTTGAATGTCCCTTGTTTCCTAAAAATTAAAAATGTGATGTGTTGATTTACCTCTCTTTCCCATAAAAGTAATAGTGTGATATGTTTACCCTTCCTTCTCATTAAATTTTTAATTGACAATTTCACTCACCCAAACATCATAAAACTATAATTGAGGAGATTTGGCCATGAATCTTAACAAATAAACTAGAACATAGAAAGAGAAAATGGTCCTTTCTTTAACCTTTGTAGATTAATAGAAGAAGAAAAAAACATGTAGAAGAACAGAAAGGGAAAAAAATTGTCCATCTACCTCCCCTAAGAGTAAAGTAAATACTTTTTCTCTTTTCCGCCTTTAAAGAATGGTGAGATATCATGCCCCCTTAGTGGTCCTTATAACACAAACTTGTGATGTCATAATAGGAGGAAGTTTAATTAAGAAAACTCGTAAAGGAATGTGCTTAGAAAATGAAACTATAACTTTTGACTTAATTATTTGAGTTATAAAACAAGTAAGATTTAGGTGTATTGAGTGCAATGTATAGTTGAACCTGTAGTTTTGTCACCTACTCAGAATTGTGAAACACTTGGTGGTTAGTAATGTGTTCTAGTTTCTTAGTACTTTCTTGTTCATAGATGTATGTGCCTTTCTTTGTGGGAGTTTTGGGTCATCATACCGTTGCATATTATAGCAATCAAAGTTCATTACTAGGGTTATAGGCATTTTAAAGTTCTTTCCTTTATGATTAAATACACTTAATTATGTTATTGTGTTGTTTAATTCATTATACAATCCATATACAAAGCTGAAATACAGAAAGAAATACACAACTCAACTTTGGGAAGTCTTATTTGTCCTAATATTTTCATGTTTCACGTTGTCAAATGTTGCCCACACAAGTCGTGTAGGATGGTAACTGCAAGAAGTAAATTACAACTACTAAAGTAAGAGGTACATATGTCATGAAAATGCAAGTAAAGGATTGTAGTTGAAAGAACCCATCTTGTTAAATGGGTTTCTTCTCCATTAGCTATCTTGAGCTCTCATTTCCAACTGTTTCTTGTGATCCATTTTTATCCCCGCTTCTTAGCGATGGCACTGTACCTGAAAACAAGATAAAGGAATCCCATTGTGTTATTACGAATGGTACTTCTTGGGTTGATATCATAGCTCCTAGGGGTATATAATTTCATGTAAGTGGATCTCTAGCATGAGGAGGTATAATTACACGAATATCAAAGGCATAACCGATAAAATCACTATTCTGTAGCAACATACATGACTCATTCACTTAGAAAGAACCAAAGAGAAAAACTATGGAATAAAAGAGAGGCCAAAAAGCCTAATGTTTTCTAACTAGTTTATCTAAATGTGCAGGTACAAGTAAGAAGAAAGAAGTGTTTCATTCTGTAACTTGAATCAAGAAATAACATTTATTTTAGTTTGATTTAAAGGCTAAAGTATACAAAGATATGCTTGTACTAATTAATAAAAGAAATGCAAGTTTAGTGCTGTGATTTCTAAAAACTGGAATAAGAGAAATTGCAATTGAAACATAATGGGAAAGGGGATCTGAGAAAAATTTTGACAGGGCTTTGCCACGTAAAATTGACATTTTACATCTATCCATCATGCTATTTCATTACTAATACATCGTGGTTGAAAGCTGTAGAATCTTTTGAAATAGTAATATAGAGAGGAGATAATGCATGGTGTAGTCAAGGATACAGATTCAGATAAGTACAAGTTATTCTCATAGATACAATACAACTAAGGAATTACAGAGTGCACATTGCAAAATCAAGTAGCAAAGTGGAAAACTCATCCCAGAGAATAATACTTTCTTCTTACTAAATAGTATTGGAAGAAAAAAGGAGTTTTATAGAGCCAGACTTGTTATGAATCAAGCCAAGGACAACATGCAATGTGACATAAACAATTTTCAGTTTGCATTTAATCAGATCTTGCAAAGATCGTGAACTCATAACAGCCATACAACACAAGAGTTCTTTATATGGTAAAAACTGGCATGCTTAGAGCCCAGTTCCCTTCTATACCATTGATAGTTACAACCTCATACTGCTGATCAACATGTACTGGAAATTACTCATAACCTACAAGAACAAGTATGGGCTTAGATGTTAGGTCATGGATTAAAGTTGCAATTTAAGTTAGTAGTATAATGCAAAAGTAAATGATTACAGACAGTTTTCAATGAGTATACGCTGAATGATAAAGTAGTTTGACATGGCGATGGGTATGAGAAATAGTTCAGACATGAGAAAACCACTTGGACACATTGAACTCAAGCCATAGAAATAGAATTTGCAAAAGCATCATTGATACTTTCCAAGGTGACATGATACAAATTGCATCAAATTCTCTATACATGTTGTGAGTCCTAGATTGAAAGAGGTTCAAGAATCATATTCACTTCAACTCACTGGATGTTCTGATGTGGCCACGAGGCTGAATCAAGGTACTGTGTTTTATAGGTTAGAATATCAATGGAGTAAGTCATTGAAGTGATTAGAGACCAACTCATATTCGAAGTATAGATGAATTCAACAAGGTCATAATGGCAACTTTTAACATCCCTAAGTTACAGTTAAGTTTTGACTGTTGTTAGGGATTCCACATCGGGGGCTTCACCTTCAAATGGTGAGCACAGGGATTTATGTTTTTCTTTTACTTTGTTTCCTATAATAGTGATTCATGTATCGTATGTATATATATGGAAGTAAAAGAAAAGTGTTTTCCCTGTTCATTATTTAATTAAATTCTATGATATAGAATGTGAGTAGTCATATTAGGGAAGAAACAAGCTGAAACCCCTCAGCTAAAATCCAATGTGGGTCATAAGAATGAGCTAATCCTTGCAGTACAAATTCGAATCTTTAGGAGTACAAATGCTTGGAAGATATGTGTAAGAACATGTGTATGCAATGTGAAAAATCACAAAGCCTATTCGAGTCGCAGAAAAAAAATCAGAAGCATATGATTTCTTCAACAATGTCAGCCATTCTTTGGAAATCAGAAAAAATCTTGTACTAGTAACCAGTGGAATCCTAGAGGCTTTATGGTCGTCCAGGTAAAATCATAACCCAATGGCAGAGGCTCTAATAAAAAAAAAATGGCATCACAGAACCTAACCAATGGTATTGAGAGTCCGAATGCAGAGGAATCATTATGCAATACACAATAGACAAGCTCGAAATGATTTTAATTAAACCATCTTATATGTTTTCCATTTCAGTCCCTTGGGCTCGTGGCCTTAAGGTGAGTGTGTAACTAGAAGCTATCATATTATTCAACGATTTATTTACCCTCACCAAATTGGAAAATGTGAAGGGTCACATCAAGACAGAGGGACCTCCAGGACTCATGTGATGAATGGCATCCCACTTTGGAAGACCACCGAATCCTATGTATCAATTCCGTCTACTAAATATCTCAAGATTTTTTTGACTTGTTTTGGGGTTATAAAACTTTTGCAGACTTCATTCAGGGGCTGCCATGTATTTTACAAGGAATGGAGCTCTTTCATATTAGAGAAGAACTGAAACCCTTGACTTACCTGTAGAATGCAAGAACTCTGACCCAGTTTTGCATGGGACTGATTGTTCAAGTTTTATAACCTTGGAACAAAGGGTCCATGCATGGAGAGGTAGGAGCTTGACTCAGTCACAAATGGCGAGTCTCAAATCAATGTCACTGCATAAAGTGTAGAGCTTTCTTGTCAGTGTGAATGGGTATATTGCTTAAGTGATCATGAACCTAAGGAAGCAGACATATGGGGATAGCTCTTGTGGGGGGAATAAAGATCATAGTGGGTTGCCCTAAGGATTTTTCGTTCAGGGAACTCAGTAAGAAACCCTCAACGAGCTCATTATGCAAATTTCAAGCTCAAGCTTTGACCTAGTACCAAAATTGTGGTAAAATAAGCTAACAATGGTATTGGATTCAAATGAAAATGTGGGGGGGTTAGAAATTTTACTAGTTAAAAATGTCACTCCATGACTAGTAATATAAGCACGATCCAGTAATGAATTGAAAAAGAGCTCCAATGGCTTGAGCCATAGAGACACCCAAGTAGAAAAGGAAATGGAAAAACGCATCTGTCACAACTAAGAAGCTCATTAATACTTTTCTAGTCATGAGGCTGCCTGAAGTGTACTCATCAATGTTGTATTTTATCCATGGTTACAAACTAAAGCTTCATCACACGAAACTTTGCAACACACAAGCTCAAATTCCACAGTGTGAACCACAGAAACCTATTGTTTGCATGAGTTGAAACACAGCTCGAAATGCACAGAGAAATGGAAATCCTAAGGGGCCAATTGAAGAAGGATGAGCTTCGCCCTTTTCATTGGAATAGATTTTTTGCATGGAGATTGTGACCTTTCCCCAAACTTTAGGTTGTGAAAAAAGCATGTTCACAACTTAACCACAATCAATTCCAGGACTCAACATGTTGTAGTACTGGATGAAGAGGTACAAGACAAGTAATCACAGTCAAAATCGAGAGTATTTCAGATTGCTAACCGAAACCAACCACCAAGCTACATGATCCTTGTATATTGGATTTGATGATCACAGTAACATAGATTTGTTTTGGATATGAAAGTTGATAATTCAATATTCATGAAAGAGCTCATAATCATTTTTGCTGTTTTTGACAAGATATGTCAAAGAAATCGATGGTGTATAGATTGTAATTGAGGACATGAAAGATCAGAAGTTGTAAAGGTATCTCATTTGAATCAACAAACGATTTTATTAATTTTCTCAAATGCAAATTATTGGGTATTAAACATTTGATTGTTGAATGTGTTTTGAAATTTTGTTGGAAGGATGAAAAAGTTAATATGAATGGAGAAATGTCATAATACTGTATTATTTAGAAATGAATGTTTTAGAAATCAGAATTTTGAATTTGGCATTTGAGTACCTTACTTGAATCAACTTAATAGGTCAGAAGTTTGTCTTGGATTTAATATTTAAAACTTAGAAGATGATAAATGAAAATAGATCCATTCGAATCTGATCTCTGTTAAATAAATTTCAAACTCTGCAAATTGAGTTGAAAATAAGGACCCGCAGTTAGTAATGTTGTATTTTGAAAATAAATAGGAAAGAATTTGTGAGATCATTCCTTTGAATTAATGGGAGTGTTTTTTCCATGTTCATATGATCTTATTTCCATGGGAAATCTGTGTTTAATCCTCGTGAAGTGCCACACCTCTATTAGTAAAAGTGAAATCCTAGCACGTATTGCAAGATTTAGTATTACGCTGCATGCTATCTCAGTGTGCAATGTGTAATCTTAACAATATTGTTGTGAAACTTCTCTTAATACATCAAGTGTCAGCCTTAATATTCTACTGAAAAGTATTAGTTTGTGCATCCAGAATTCATTCTCAGATATTTGTTCATGTACTTGTTATTTCTCAAAAGTGCACCCTGTAGAAAGATGGCTGCAGGTTTTCTAAGCTTGTAAAATTTGATCTCTCTCTTTCGTAGATCTAATGGAAACACCTCAGGTCTATGGGTATACCTATTTTGAGGTGAGTCTCTCCAGTATCAAGGATGGTTCCTTATTGATGTATCCTAAATTGATTTCTGGGGTTTAAAGGGTAAAATATGACTGTAAAATAATTAAAACTAAGGTGATACACCAAATTTGTATGAGGGCTTTGACTGAATATATGCAAAATCAATATGTGAAGGATTTTGGATGCATGAACCAACAGTTCTTCTACAAAAATTAAGGGGAAAAACACTTGGAGGTATTGAGGGAGATTATCACAAAAATACTGCTAAGCTAAACATGCACATTAATATCATGTAGAAAATATTGAATTTGCAACAGGGTAAGATGATTTATCAGGGAATTTGCATTCACAAGACTAATAGAAACATACACAGGACTTCAAATAATTGGTAAGGCAGAAAATACTTCACACTCAGAAGGAAAAAACTGGAAAAATTTGTTTCAGTACTCCTATATCCAAAAAAAGTCCTCCAGAAGTTCTCTGTGCTTTGTAAAGGCACACAATATATAGCAAAATAAAATTTTCCCACCCTTCCTAAAAATAGCCTAAGGCTTGTACTCGCCCATGCATCCTAATTTTATCCTTTATTTAATAATAAATAAAGGAATAAAATAATACAAACTAGTACAAGAGGCATTAATAGCCTTTGATTACATCTCAGTCAACTGAAGTTGACTGTTCCATTTTTAATAAGGTTGGGTGAATAATTTGCTAAAAATAAGATTGCTTGCTAGGAAAGTCTCTCTCCATGAACATGCAACTTTGTCTCCTTCTCTGTTCTGATCTTCTTGTGAAGCATGCAAAAATAACTCCTATGTCAGTGAGAAAATAATTACATCATTTGCAATAATTTGCAAAAATAATTCATCCAAACATCTATCTGTGGGGACCACTTCAGATTGATGTTACATGCTCTTTGATTGATTTGACATCTCTTGTGGACATACCATAATACATGGTTTTAACACTTCTACAACTTCAATATAATACCTTGGATGTTAGCTCCAGTGGGGACCACTTGTGATATTTACACTTTTTCACCATGGTTTGGCCACCCTTGTGATTATTTGACATAGGCTACACTATATAGTCTCTACCACCTTTTGTATTGATTAATACATATTCTACCATGTAATAATTGTTGGCATATTTTGCATGTTTGAATAGTGTATAGTTTAAAATTTCACCTTTTCGGTGATCATTTGTTGACATAATTTGGTCGCCCCATTTTGGAATTTTTGGAAAGTTTGGACTATAGTTGGATCCTGTTTGAAATTTCAAATGCAATGATTTTGTTTGACTTTGATGACATGTTTTGGCCCCTTCTCCATGGATGACTCACCCCTCCATGCAGTTTTTTTGGTTGACTAATGCAAATCAACGTTGAGTTTCTTTGGAAATTTTGATGATTCATAAAACGTCTATGATCTTTGTACCTTTTGATATTTTACGGCCACTCGATGTTTTACTGACCCTTTAGGGTTTTTGCAAAATGTGCATCAAATGTGGTCGGTGGGCATATAACCATGGTGTTAATTGTTCTTGAATTGATGGTATGAGATCATCCTCGTGGCCCCCTTTGATCAATTTGTACTTGATCAATTCTGATCGTCGATGCTTAACCATGGTTGAGTTCTATTGACTCATCTCTCGAAGTTTGCATGGTAAAGGTCAATTTATGACCCATTTTTGATCACTTCATTTGGATTTTTCAGTGAACTTATCAGGAGAAGCCCTGGAAAAATTTTGACGCTATTGATCATTGAGCTTGAAAATTTTAAGGTATTAATCCCAGCCATGGACTGTTTTCCTCTTGACGATTCATATGCATCTCTTGTTGATTTTTGAAAGCTTTGATTATGTAATGGCTTGCCATTTGCTTAATCCTGAAGCTCATGACCTTTCTTTATTTTCAAGTTCTGAGTTTATTTGGTCTTCTGTGGCTATTTCAAATCTGTGCTTTAATTTTGACCATTGGCCGCATTATGGTTGAATAATCTTTCAAGATCTGATCTTTGTATCGAGAATCTTGATGGTTGATACTCTGTGGCACCAGTTTTTGGTTGTCTCTGTGAGATTACTTCTTTCTTTATGGCCATTCATTCTTCAAGCTTTGAATTTGGATTTGCATGAGGGAAGGTGGCTAATTTTCCTGACCTCTAAGTTTCATTGATTTACATAGTCTTTTCCATTTTCACCTCTGAAACTGATACTACATTTTTCATTTATATTTCTTGTGACCCTTATGGCTCGGAATTGGTTCTTTCAATTTGAATGTTTTTATTTTAGTAAGATGAATCTTTCTAGGTCTGTTGATTTTATGACCTTACCTTGAGGATTTACTGAAATTTTTACTTAGGACTGATAAGTTTCAACTGGGTACTCATATTTTCCTCTAAAAATGCATGAATTTGGCATTTGTCTTGTTGTAAACATTGTGGTTTTGAATTCATACTCCTCAAATTCATGTTCTTCTTTTTCTAAATGCTATTCTGAGTTGTATAAGGTTTTTAGAAATGTAGATCTGCATTTTTAAAATATTGGATAATTCAAATTTCTGCATTGAGCTTTATTGTATGGTTGTATTGTATATGATTAGCCTTTTTGCCTTTTGAAATTCATTTGAATAACACTTTTAGAAAACTATCTTTATATAGTGAACTCTGATAGGAACTCTACTATTTCTGATAATATCTGATTTTATTCATTACTAATTTTCATTACTTGGCTGGTTATGTGAAAATTACCCATAATGGGCCTTGTATTGGATGAGTTTAAAACTTGTGGAAGATCTCATGTGTAAGCTCTATATTCGAGCTCTATTCAATGCTAAATTAACTTCTGATATTCTGAAGTGAAGAAATGTGAATTTCTGATTTTTCTATTTTTCTCATCTTGAATTTCTCATTTTCAGGTTCAGTGTTCCTCCTCGAAACTAAAATCTAGGTTTACATATTTCATTTCCACTATTTTTCTCATGGCTAGGAGTTCTAGATTTGCATTCTTGAATCTTGTATTTACAAATTCATATTTTCTTTGACTTAAGACTTTCAAATGATTCTGATTGTACTTGATATCTTCAACTTGTGAAAAATGCCAATTCTATTTGGAAAACATTTCTTGTAGCATGCCTAGCTAATTACAGTATTTTATACCCGTGTAAGTGGCTTTCGGGAAATTGTAAACAATTCTTTGATCTGTAACTATGACACCATTTTCAGGCATAAGCCTTGATTCAGATACTTTGTTTAAATACTGTAACTTATTTCTTTTACTTGCATATTATTTCCTTGATAGTTGTATTTATGGCATTACTGAAAATTTTGAAATGTTGATTTTACATGGTGAAGCCCTGGCAAAAATTTTCCAGAATTCTTTCTTCCTTCCATTTTAGCTGTAATCCTTTCTTTCCAGTTAACTTTAGCTTCTTGAAATTTGATTCTTCTTCTTTAGTTGAAAACTAAAACATGTATTCCTATCTTCCATTCTCTCTTTTGTAGTTGTAACCTCTTCCATTTTAGAATAGTTACTGAAACTTTGAGTTACATTCTTATTTCTTCACTTATGACTGCAACTTTGCAACCTACACACTTAAGAAAATAGTTAGAAAATAATTAGGCTTTTTGGCCTCTCTTATGTCCATGTTCTTCTTTTCTTTTCTATTTCTTCTTTTTGAGTGAATAAAGACATGTATGCAGTTTGATCTTCAAGTAGAATATATCTCCTGTTATTATAGAGATTCATATGCATGAAATAGGATAGTGTAGGAATATGATTTGATCCCTGAGCTCATAACTGATGTTATTATTTTCTTCTATTTAGGTACAATGGCTTCTACAATGGAGATGAAGAAGGAACAAAATATGGAAATGGAGATGCTTCAATTGAAGAAAGAAACCCCCAAGGCAATGATGGGTTCACTCATACTCCTTTACTTTCTCTTTCATGCATGTGTACCTTTTATTTCAGTAGTTGTACTTTACTTTTTAGTTACATCCCACGGCTTGTGTGGGAAACATTTGAAATTTCCTTATGAATAAAACATTGAATTATGTAAATGAGTTGTATATTTCTTTCTTCATTTCAGCTTTTTTGTATGGATTGTATGATGAACTAAACAACTCAGTAATATAATTGAATGTATTAATCATGAAGGAAAGAACATTAATGAGAACCTGTAACATTCAGTAATGAACTTTGATTTATGTAATCTGCACTTATGTTTGCTGTTCCAAAACTTTACACTTCACCTATTCTGTAATTCAGATGTCTTCATCAAGACAACACAATTGTCCTTTGGGGCTTGTGTTCTTTTGCTGAAGGATGGTCATGAAATTGCAGACTATGTGATCTGTTACATTTTGTAACAGCACACATAGCTGTAGATTTCATTAATCTTTTAAATAAATCAGCAGTAACGAATAATCTGATCATAATCTCCCCTAGCTTAGGTATACTTCACCAATGCTATCCATCATAACAAAGTTTCGAGTTGCCCATTTTTGCACAAGTGCAAAAATTGTCAACATTTCTTGTGATCCTGCAGGGAAAATTGCCTCCTAGCTTATAGACTCAATGCCTTGCTCTTGTCCATTGGGCATGGAGTCCAAACATGTAACCAAAATTTTCCTTTTTGAAAGGTCCAACCCTTCCAAAATGGAACTAAAACTGGGAAAGGATCTGGTAAACCAGATCACATGCACGAATGCACTTATTGAATTTGAAAAATAATGCAATGTGCAGGAACTGCACTTATTGAAGGGAAATCCTACTCTAACAATCATTGTAAGATTTTCAATAACAGTGTTTGAGAAACATACCATTCACAGGAATGGGAAGTTCCTCTCCATTCAGCTTTGAAAGCTGAAAAGCATTGTGTTCCTTGCAAGCTGAAATCATGTAAGGACCACTCCAGATTGTATCAAACTTTATGTGTCTTCCTGGCTTTGCACGATCAACATCCCATTTTAACACAATATCTCCTTCATTGAAGATTCTAAATTTGGCTTTCTTATCAAAGTCTTCTTCATCTGTTTCTGATTCTTTTCCATATTCAAATGAGCTTGATCTCTTAGCTCTTGTAATTCCATTAACTCTGCATAACAAACCTGCAATGGTTCATTCTCAAGTAGCTCCATTTGATGTAGCAAATCTAATGTAGGTAACTCAACTGAAATAGGCATTCTTGCTTCTTTTCCATACACAAGTTTGTATGGTGAATTGCCAACTGATCTTTTAGGAGTCACTCTATCAGCCCAAAGTGTTGAATTCAACATTAGATGCCAAGCTCTTTGATTATCTTTGAGTTTTCTTCTGATGATCCTTAAAAGATTATTGTTAGTACTTTCAGCTAAGCCATTACCTTGTGGGTAATAATTAGATGAAGAACTTAGATAGATTCCATGGTTGATAGCCCAATCTGTTATCTTTGCACCAAGAAATGCTAAAGCATTATCTGATATGATAGTTGCTGGAACACCAAATCTATAAACTATACCTTCATAAAAGGATAGTATCGAAGTTTCATTAGCATCTTTCAAGGCTATTGCTTCAGTTCCAGTGTGTAAAGTAATCTATAGCAATTAAAATCCACTTGTGTCCTTGTGAAGAAGGTGGGTTTATCATGCCAATAAAGTCAAGACCCCACTGCATAAAAGGCTGATCAACTGAAATAGGTTGTAAAGGTAGCAAAGCTAAATGTTCTTTTCCAACAAAGAAAGCACATTTCTTACACTTTCTAATCCATTCAAAATAGTCCTTGAATATGCTAGGCCAATAGTAACCAGCTTTCATAATTTTTAAGGTTGTGGTACATGCTGAGAAGTGACCTCCTACAGGTCCTTCATGGAATTCTGATAATATTTTCTGAATTTTATCATAATCAACACATCGCAGAAAGATTCCATTTATATCTCTTTTGAACAACACACTATCAATGAAAGATATAAGGTACAACTTGTAACCTGAAATACCTTCATTTATTCTTGTCCATACCTTCCGAGATAGGTGCCATGATGTAGATAGTTAACCAAATCAGTCATCCATCTTGATTCCATGAATCTCTTGAGAAAGTTCAAGGTTGCTGATTTTCTGGTTGAACCATGATTTTTGATTGCTGATGGCAATTTTAGCATGCTATTTTGAATCTTCTGGTTCTACAGCCTTGTTTTTCCATATCAGTAATTAGATGTTCACATAAACCTTTCCCTCGAACTATCTTAGCAACCCAGATATCAACATCATATTCCATGACCTTCATTATCCAGTTTGCTCTTTTCTCATTCAATTCTTTATTTAGTAAGAATGCTTTCACACTTGGATGAGAAACAAGAACATGAATTTTATTGTTTGAAAGCATGTACTTGAAATTCTTTAGTCCTCTGACTACTAAAAGTACTTGTTTTTCAAGAAATGTGTACCTTGTTTCGTAATCATGCAAACTCTGTCCAAAGAAAGCAATTGGTTGCTCAATATTTTCATCATTAACTTGAGTTAATATAGTTGAGATTGTTTCAGCTCCTGCAAGTGCATACATTGTAAAATATTTATCAAAATTTGGATTTGCAAGAGTAGGAGCTTGAGAGATAGCTACTTTGATTGCTTCAAAACCTTCTCTCCCTTCACTGGTCCAAGAGAAAGTTTTCTCTTTCTTTAGCATAGTTGTCAATGGTTTAACCAATGCTCCAAAATCTGGAACAAATATTCTAACAAAGTTGATTTTTCCCAAGAAAACTTTGTAATGCCTTCTTATGATGAGGAAATGATAGTTGTGATATGGCTTCAATTCTAAAAGGATCAATTGCTAAACCTTGCTTAGAAACAATATGACCAAGTAATTTACCTTGATGTACTGAAAAGATAGACTTTAGTGGATTCAAAGATATTCCAAATTACTTCCACATAACTGAAAGTTTTCCTTAAATGTATTAGATGTTCTTCATGAATTTTTTGAAAATATAGTAACATCATCTAAATAAACAAGGATACATTTGTTTAACAAGCTACTAAAATCCATGTCTATTGCACGTTGAAATGTTGCACCAACATTTGAAATACCAAAAGGCATTCTTTTGTAAGCATAAGTACCCCACTTAGTGGTAAAGGTTGTTTTATATCTGTCTTCTTCTCATAACTAAAATCTAATTATATCCACTGAAACCATCTAGAAGAGATATTCTATCTGATCCTGAGAATGTTCTCAAAATATGATCCATATTTGGAAGTGGGTAATGATCTTGTAATGAAACTTTATTAAGATATCTGAAATCTACACATAGTCTGATTTCTCCATTCTTATTCCCAACAGGAACAAGATTGGCTACCCAACTTGAATGCTTAACTAGAAAGATAATACCTGATTCAATCAACTTAGATAATTCTTTCCTCATTAGAGGCTCTATTTTGGGATTTACAGGCCTCTGTTTTTGTCTAACTGGTTTAGAATTTGGCTGTAATTCAATAGTATGTTGTGCTAAACTGGGATCAAATCCCTTCAGGTTTTGGTATTTCCAAGTGAAAACATCTTTAAATTCCTTGCAAAGATTAATAAATGACTACTTTCCAGTTAAGGAACAAACCTTTCCAAAAAATAGCTTTTTCCCTTCATCAACTGAGATCTCTTCATAATTATCAGCATGCTGTTGACATCTTAGTCTTGACTTTTCTTAACTGATCATCAGTGCTGAAGATGTCTTCCAATGTGACCAGACCTCGAGGCAGCTTGTTTGTCTTTAACTGAACAATTTGGTCACCATATAAGTGTTGTAATTTATCCTGATTTACTGTAGAAAATTTAGCTTCTTGCTGCAAAAACCTGCAGATTTGATCATCAATTTCAAAAACTTGCCAATTTGAATCATTATCAGGTATTGAAGGCCTGACAATTAACTTTATATGAGGCTAAATTTTGCTGAATTTTTAATCTGTTCCAGCACTTCAAAACTAGCCCCAACTACTGCAAGTCTGTCTGCATACTTATTTTTAGATCTAGGAATAGACTGAATGTTAATAGCATCGAAATATTCCATTAAGTTTGAAACTCTATGTCTGTAAGACTTCATTAATGGATTCTTACAAACATTGAAATTTCTTACTTGATTGATAACCAACTCAGAGTCACCAAAAATTTGTAGCATGTTGATACCTCTCTTTCTGGCCCAAAGTAAGTCATGAATTAAACTTCTATTTACATTCAGTGCACGAACATTACAAATGCTAATGAAATACCTTTCGTTTATGGGGGAAGTGAGCATCAAAAGTTCCATAAAAATGAAGCTTCCAAATCCCTTCTACTGCATTTTCACAGTAAGGGAATTAGTGTGCATGCAATACACACAAAAAATATGTTCTTCCATCTTAAAAGGATCCATGCTCCTGATGAAATGCACACTGTAGTAAACACCAATCTGGCACTATGATAATTCTTCACCGGGAACTCCTCGTGCTATGATTATTTACTAATGCACAGCTTTTAGTTTGGTGGATGTAATCTGGAAACACAACAACAAACATAACACAAGAATACCATAGACTATGATAAGAAGGAATGATGATAAATCTGAAATATCAGAGTAAATTATAATATTAACATGAAATTGTTACAATCTCACCCATGAGGTACTTCAAGTGTTACTAACTTCACTTGCCTTCCAACAATAACTATGGGAGAAACTTCACAATTACACCTCTTAATGGCTTCTTTAACACACCTTCAAAATGAAGGCTTCCTTTACACACTTACTCATACAATATTTCTCACTACTTCCTTCTATGCTAAATGAGGGGGATGGCCTCTTTATTTATAGGAATTAAGGATTATCCACCCTATCTCTAAGATAGGATAGGAAATCTCTTCTGGAAAATCATATTCCATGCCTAAACTCTTTGATTTACATGTAGGCTTATCTTCTAAGATAAGATAAACCTTATCATCTCACATGGGTTCCACTTTTTAGACTTTTCCACAAATAAAATACACAAAATATTTATGACATCACTAATTGTCCTTATTACAAATATAATATTTCTAATTCCTAATCATGTAGACCCTACTTCTCTACTTACCCCAACTTTGACATTTTAACATTACCGGACCACTTACGAAAAATATTTACTTTTTACCACAACATTCCTATTGTACTTTGACTGTTACCATACTCTACATTATTGGCGACACCATATTGATGGCACCGTTATCTTCTATCGGATGCCACTACTAATTATACTTAACAACATCCTATTCCTAATACATACATTAATAAAATAGAAATTACGGAGGAAAATTTTAGTGTCGACATCTTCCCCCTTCCTAGCTTCTACTCCATCCTCGGAGTAGACTATTCTGGTGCTTGGAAAATATTTAACTTGTCATGGTTGACCGATTTTGTAATGGGAGTGCCATCCAATTCCTCCAGTCGATATGTACCATTTTCATGCACAACTGCTATTTTGTAGGGCCCCATCCATTTTGGAAGAAATTTTCTCTGTCTTCTTTTTTTGTATCTAGAATCATATACTAGAACCAAGTCATTCACATGAAATGGAGACCAATGGATCTTTTGATCAAAGTATTCCTTCTGCTTCATTTTCTTCTTATAGCTTGTATCCTTCGCTATTTCCCTCATTTCCTCTAGCAAATGAAGATGTACCAACCTTTCTTTTACTGAATCACTTTCATCCATCCTTTCATTTTTCATAACTCTCACAGTGGGAATATCAAACTCAATAGGAAGAACTGGATCAATGCCATAAGCCAACTGAAATGGGGAGTATCTTGTTGCTGACTTTGATGTTGCCCTATATGCCCACAATGCTGCATGAATCCTTTTATCCCACTTATGTACCTGCAAGGCTGCATCTTTTGCTAGAATTTGACACAACAACAAAATTTGTTCATTCCACCTGTCCATTTGTGCTTGGCTTGTATGTTGTTGCCTTCCTGTGCTTAATAGAAAACTTGTTGACTAGGGCTTCTACCACCTCATTAATGAAGTGGCTTCCTTGATCTGTTACAATTTCTAATGGACAACCAAATCTGGTGACAATGCATTCATATATGAACCTTGCCACTTCATCCATGGAAGTTGTTTTCAATGGCCTAGCTTCAACCCACTTGGTTAAATAATTTGTGGCAACTACAATATACTTATTTTGGAGTGGGGTAGTTGGAAGTGGACCTACAATGTCTATTCCCCACTTTTCAAAGGGACCAAGTGGAAGAATAGGGCATAATGGAGCTGATGAAGTCTTACGGTTACCATGTGTTTGACAAATATCACATGTCTTACAATAATTATAACAATCTCTAAAAAGAGTGGGCCAGTGATAACCTGCATCCAAGATCCTTCTTGTTGTAAGTTGTCCAGAGAAGTGTCCTCCACATGTACCATTGTGGAATTCTTCTATCAGCTCCTTCCCTTGATCACGTCCAACTGCCCTCTTGTACTGTCCATCAGGTCCTATTCGAAATAATACTCCATGCAGAATAGAATATGGATGACTGGCTTGAGTAATCTTCCTCTTAGTCTTTGCATTGGCACCATCAAGAAACTTGAATTCATTTAGATAATTCCAAATATCTATGTATTCACTAGGGATTGTGTCAAGGGATAACAATGCTGCATTTGGGAAATCATCATCATCACAAGATGAACCTAAACCATCATAGGCTCGAGAGAGTGCATCTGCATTGACATGCTTCTTTCCTGGCCTATCTATAATATCAAATTCAAATTCTTGTAGCAAAATTATCCATCTTGCTATCCTCCCTGATGGGTTAGGATTATTTACAATATATTTTAGAGCCTGATGATCTGTTACAACTATAAATTTCTGCCCTAGCAAGTAATTTCTAAACTTCTTTACAGCAAAAATGATAGCTAGAGCCTCTTTTTCAGTTACAGTATAATTTACCTCAGCACTACTCATTTGTCTACTCCCAAAGTAAACTAGATGATCATTCCCATTTTCATCCTTTTGGCTCAGAGTACTTCCTAGTGCTGCATCTGAGGCATCAGTATACACAATGAATGGCTTGCTCCAATCTGGATTCTTTAAAATAGGTGAAGACACTAGGGCTTCCTTCAGTTGTTCAAAAGCTTCATGCGCCTTATTTCCTGGTTCATAAGTAACATCCTTCTTCAAGAACTGGGTTAGTGGCTGTGTAATCTTTGAGAAATTCTTGATGAACCTTCTATAGTAACCCACATGGCCTAAAAATGATCTCAACTTACTTCTATTCATAGGAAATGGTAACTCTTTGATTTTTGAAACTTTATCAGGATCAGTACCAATACCATCTCTGGATACAACATGCCCTAACAAAATGCCTTTAGAACATCCAAAGACACACTTTGTAGGGTTTAGTGAGGCTTGTGCTTCATCTAACCTTTGAAATGATGTCTCCATCTGGTGCAGGTGGTCCATCTTGCTCCCATAGATGTAAAAATCATCCAGAAATACTCTGATGAAGTTCCCAATGTAGGGTTCAAACACCCTATTCATCAAATGCTGGAATGTTTCGGAGCATTACACAACCCAAAAGGCATAACTCTATAAGAAAATGTTCCCCAAGGAGTGGTGAATGTGGTCTTCAGCTGATCTTTCTCTGCTATATGAACTTGGTTGTATCCGCTATATCCATCAGCAAAACTATAACACTCCTGGCCAGCTACTTCATCCAAGATCTGATCTGAGAATGGAAGAGGGTAATGATCCTTCTTTGTTGCCTTATTGAGCTTCCTATAATCAACAAAAATGCGTAGCTTCCCATTCTTTTTTATTGAGATCACAATGGGAGAAACCCATTCTGAATTCTCCATAGCAAATATGAATCCTGCATCAAGCAACTTATCTATTTCTTCTTTTACAGTCTTGGAAAAATTAGGATTCATTCTATATGGCATTTGCTTTATGGGCTTAGCACCATCTACCAGCTCAATAGAATGTTCTACCCAACTTACTTGACGGAGTTCCTTGTAATCAAAAGTGAATAGGTGTATGTACCTTCGAAAGAGATGGAGGTAGGATTCCTTCTCACTCTCCATCACAGCATCACCAATCTTTATTTGTTGGAGACGATCATCAATTTATTCTTCAGATAATTTTATGGGTTCATGAGTCGGTGTGACTGGAAGGATATCCATGACTGAAACATCAACCTCACTTTCTTCATCTTCTGTGTCCACTTCACTGGTACTAGAGTAATCAGAGGATGTCCAATCATCAGTTTCATCACTTGAATCCACAGGTTCTACCTTATGATGCCGAGGGATCACATTTATCTTCACCCTCTCTCTACCACATCCAAGTGTCATGAAGCCTTCATTCCAGTAGTTTCTTGCATGAACTCTCCTTAGCCATGGTCTTCCCAAAAACATTGGGTACACAACAGTACCATTTTTCATCACCTAAAAGTCTACCACACATACAACACCCATAACAGATATTGCCACATTTGAAACTACACCTTCTGGTTTAGTTTTTCCCTTATTTAATGACCTTAACATAAGTGTTGAGGGGCGATCAATTTTTAAACCCAACATATTCATTATAGACTCGGTCATTACATTAACTGCAACACCTCCATCAACTAAGACATCATGAATTGAAATACCATTACATAATACCTCAGCTTGTGGAGCATAGGGATCTACCTCTGCCTCCAAAATAGGGACCTCAACCTCCTTCCTTCGTCGAGCATTGAGTCCACTTCGCAGCTCCCGCCTCTTCTCATAAGACATAGCCAAGATTTGACCATATGTAATATTTGCAGGCCTTTTGGACAGATCTTCTAAGATGGAGTATGGTCCTTATCCCTGTGAAATTAGAAAATCCTGCACACCCAACTTTCTTCTCCTATGTTTCTTACTAGTTTCTCCTTTCATCTTCTTAGGATCATTTCCATCTTGGTTATCTTTTTCTTTCTTTCTTTTTGTTACAAACACATCTACTTCATTATTTATGCTCTTATCTACTACATCAAAAGAATTCACAGGTGCTTTTCCTTTATCATTATCTCTTGTACCAGATGTAGAAGCTCTATCTGGACAATTATACTTATAATGACCCTTTTTATAACAACCATAACATACAACTTCAGAAATATTTCTTTTTGGACCTCTATCTCCTCCCTGAGAACTAAATTATTTTCCTTGAAGAAGATTAATAGTTAATTAACCCATCTTCCTGAGCAGATCTTCATACTCAGTAGATGTACTAGGAGAAATATTTGTGCTCACCAAGAGTGGTTGTGGATTCTGGACCAAAGGTGTTGGTGTAGGCTCTACTTTAGCAACAATTTCTTTGGGCTCCTCTTCCATGCTTTCTTCTTGCCTTCTTGCAATCTCCTTTGCTTGTTCAATGGTAGTTGGGTGGTCATACTTCACTCTGTTGTCTGATCTCTAGCTTCATCCCAAGAATGAAGTGCTTACAGAGGAGATTATCCATGCCATTCATCAACCCATCCGCTAATCCTTCCTTCCAGATCTGGGCATTGAGCTTCCTCCTTAGCTCTAGAACATGAGCATGATAATCCCTTATCTTCTCCTTCTCTCCTTGGGATAGCTTTGTGATATCGATCATGAGATCTGCATATTTCTGTTGTTCACCAAATTCTTCAAGAAAACTTTCAGTTAATAAATCCCATGAGTTTTTCACATTATCACCTAGTGTTTCAAACCACCTAAGGGTTGAACCATCCAAAAAGGTAGGAAAAAATTCAGTCCATTGTTCCCTTCTTATAAGGCCATTACAAATACAAGATCGTTTAAACTCTTGAATGAAAGAGGAAGCATCTTCATTAGATTGGGCTGAAAAAATAGGAATCTTCCCCATTTTCAAAAGTAACCACAGTGAAATACCAACCCACAAGTACAATCAACAAGACTTATGTGCACAAATAATTGGAATCACTATAATAGAAAGTAGAGTTTATGACCTACAGTAAAATATGGTAAAACTTGACTTACGGTAAAAATTGACTTTACTGTGGTAAAAAGTGAAGTTACTGTGGTAAAAAATGACTTTACTGTGGTAAACACTATTCACAGTAAAAAGTGAAGTTACTGTGGTAAATACTATTCATGGTTAAAGTTACTGTGGTAAATACTATTCAGTAAAAAGTGACTTTACCATGGTAACTACTATGCACAGTAAAAAAAGGTTACCCTCCAAATGATTTCTGACTAAGTGGGAATATCTCTCCAGAAAATCCACCAACGAGGAATGGTCCCGGCAACGGAACCAAAATGTCATCACCAATCTAGCACTATGATAATTCTTCACCGGGAACTCCTCGTGCTATGATTATTTACTAATGCACAACTTTTGGTTTGGTGGATGTAATCTAGAAATACATTAACAAACATAACACAAGAATACCATAGACTATGATAAGAAAGAATGATGAAAAATCTGAAATATAAGTGTAAATTATAATATCAACATGAAATTGTTACAATCTCACCCATGAGGTACTTCAAGTGTTACTAACTTCACTTTTCTTCCAACAATAACTATGGGAGAAACTTCACAATTACACCTCTTAATGGCTTCTTTAACACACCTTCAAAATAGAATGGCTTCCTTTACACACTTTCATAAAATAATTATTACAACTTTGTTCTCTGATAAATGAGAGGGGATGGCCTCTTTATTTATAGGAATTCAGGCTTATCCACCCTATCTCTAAGATAGGATAGGAAATCTCTTCCAGCTAATCATATTCCATGCCTAAACTCTTGCCTTTACATGTAGGCTTATCTTCTAAGATAAGATAAACCTTATCATCTCACATGGGTTCCACCTTTTTAGACTTTTCCACAAATAAAATACACAAAATATTTATGACATCACTCTTTGTCCTTATTACAAATATAATATTTCTAATTCCTAATCATGTAGACCCTACTTCTCTACTTACCCTAACTTTGACATTTTAACATTACCAGACCACTTACGACAAATATTTACTTTTTACCACAACATTCCTATTGTACTTTGACTGTTATCGTACTCTACATTATTGGCGGCACCATACTAATGGCGTCGTTATCTTCTATTAGACGCCACTACTAATTATACTTAACAACATCCTATTCCTAATACATACATTAATAAAATAGAAATTACAAAGGAAAATTTTAATGTCGACACTGAGAAATCTTTTGTTCATTGGGGAATGAGCATCATACTTGAATCTGTCCCTTCTTGTTCTTAGCTCCATTGAAACGAAGCTTCCAAATCCCTTCTGTTGAATCTTCTATTTTGGATACAGCAAGGGAAGTGGTGTATTTTCCTCATGCATATAATACACACCAAAAAGGTGTTCTTCAACTTCCTTACAAGGATAAAGAGCATGTTATTCCACTGTCTTTTCATCCATAAACATGTTCAAAAAACCATCTAATGTTGAAACCTGAGATACCTCATCAAATTCAGACTGATCTAAAGCTGAATAATTTACCACTGCATTTAGAGAGTGAGGCTCAATATGAAATCTGACCTATGGCTCTGAATTGATAGTAACTTTGATGCCGTAACAAGTAGTAAAAAATAAGAAGGACCAATCTGAAGAGAGATAACCTCCTATTTTTTTTATGAAGTCTCTAGATAAGCATAAAGCAAAGTATGGAGGAAAATCGACAACAGTTACATCTTGTTTAGAATAGAAACATTTGGGCTAAGCATGTAACGTCACTTCTAAATTTCTGAAAACAGTCAACTAGAAAAGTTGTATGTTTCATCATTTTTTATAGATACTCCTTGATATCATGATCATACTATGAGAACATACATGTTTTCTGCAATTGCTTTTGGCATAACTATGCTACTTACCGCCACTATCCACCATGCAATTATGAACTAGAAGTTCTCCAATATTTAAGTGATGAATCAAATGGTGGAAACTACTTGTTGTCATGATCATTCAGAACAAGTTGAACCATCCACTGAACTTCTTTAAGTGAAGTCTTGTTCAAACGTTCCAAGGACTCATTCAGTCTGATCAGCTAAGCAAAGACAGGTTTTCTACATGTATTTGAAGAAATATCAAGCTCATCAAAATCATGAGAAGAAAGATCAGGATGTCCCTAAAAAAAATATGCCAGAGTTATCACACTTGCAAAATGAGTAACATTATTCTTTTTCATTAAAAAAAGAATGTGAGAAATAATGCAACCATAATTAGAAACAGAATTGCTACTGTAACTTCTAGGAAGTGAAGTACTATTACAGGAAAGAAAACTAAATGATTCTTCTTTCACTTTCCTTGGATATCTGAGGTATACTTAGTCTTCATTGGATACAAACAGTTATAGCAATCATGTTTACATGGCAAATAAACAACTGGAACACTTCCAGATTCATCATTTGAGGAACAACAAGTATCAAGCTGGTAGAATTTGGGACAAGTATTATGTCAACTTATCAACTGAAGGTAGGTAAAACTACAAATCCCATTTTGCAAGTTTTCACTTTCAGCGGCTTTGCCTTCCAGCCCTAGGAGTAAACTACAATTACACATGCACGTGATTCATAAAATCAGTTTTAACTACATTCTATAAAGAGGAGAATGCATCTACAGAACAAAAGAATTTTATTTCTGCCCACCCCTACATTTGATGCATGTACAGACGTTTCAGATTGAAGATCTACATACAAGACTCCAGAGTCAGAACAGCTATCTTTAGCAACTTTAAAACAAAAGGAGGCTCATTGCATAGGATAAAAACTAGAACAGTCAACAATCTTCAGATACTATGCCATAGTCTAAACAGGGAAGTATTATTAGAAAAAATGGTACTAGGAGTGATGTGCCCTAAAACTACACTTTTAGAATGAGTCCAAGAGTTGGCCTATAATATTACATCTACAAAGAGAAGAAGGAAAGGTTGCATGTCCATAATCAAGTGGATGACGTTGATTTTCAAAGCTTACAAGGATGCCCACTTGATAGAAGATACATGTCTAGGTAAAGCAATTCTAGTAACAGGATCAAGATTCAAATATACATCTACAGATGTCTAAAGAATCTTTAAATGACAAACAATCTAATGGTGCATCTACCACGATAAGGTAAAATGATTGACAGCTCATAGTTTCAGATGGAGATACAAACAATATACATCTACCAAATGTGAAAGGCATTGAAGGCCTTGGTGCCAAGTATCGAGCTTAAGAAATGAAAATAATTAATCAGCTTCCATAACACCATAACATAAGCATCTAGCAGACAATTACATCCCATAGAATGACATCAGAGTGGAATTTTCAACAAGTTTTAAATGCTCTGAGGTAATAAAGTTTAAAAGTGTGGTCAGCTTTACAATTAACACTAGTTGCGAGTCTTTCCACAAAATGCTAGCGATTTACAATGGATATTGAAACTGGACATGTACTGCATGATGGGTTCAGAGTTACATAGTAGACAAAACTCTGAGCTCAAAAGGGGAAGACAAATTGGATATCACCATTACCCAAGAACAAAGCAATCATACGAGAAAAAAAATGGTGGCGACCTTAGTCATCTACAAGCTCGTCTTGATGCTTCCAATTATCTAGGTTTCGACTACCAAAATCAAGGCTTACCCTTTAAACCAGATGCCATAACTAAAGATTTATCAAATCTATGAGGAAGAACATGAGTGATATTATGGAATCGATAAATGATCTTCAAGATCTTTGATATGTTCAGGAGGTGTAAACTGATTTTCACCCATAGAACCATGGTAAATTTTTCAATGGCAGCCTTCGAGATGTCTTCAGTAAAATGCCTGCAACAGTTGAGCAATAATGGGCTGCCATTTCGTAGAGTTCAGAAACAAATTCCTGCAAGCTCGAATAACCATTAGTGCCAAACCTAGGATACCATTCATCGTGAAAATCACATGAACGGTAAAAAAATATGCAGGAGGAGGCTTCGTCAAAACTAGGTCTATTACTGAAGATGCAAATGAAATGACCAACTTTTCTCAATCTCGAAGGTATTCAAAGGTCACATTCATAAAATCAGGAGTTCCAAACCCTAACTCACCGGTCGATCTCAACGAGGTCAATCAAATGCCAAGTGGAACCTGATACAATACGGTGGTCTGATATCAGCTCACATGGAGTCTCCAGGTAATAAGGCCCAATTAAACACCACCAACCGCATTAATTTTTCAAGCCAGTTTACTCCCTAATTAGTGACTTATAAGATATACGGTGGATAAATCTACCAAAGCATAGATCAAGGGTCCCAAAATGCTTCACAAAATCTAAGTTAAAATCACCACGGTTGGGTTCCACAGACCAAGGTTAAGCGAAAAATGAGTTATCTCTCGAAAGTGCACCCTGTAGATAGATGGTTGTATGTTTTCTAAGCTTGTAAATTTGATCTCTCTCTTTCTTATATACAATGGAAATCACTTCAGGTTTATGGGTATACCTATTTTGAGGTAAGTCTCAAAAAGTATCAAGGTCGGTTGCTTATTGATGCATCCTAAACTTACTTATGAGGATTTAAGGCGTAACCAATCATGAATGGTAAAGTAATTAAAAGTAAGGTGATACACCAAATTTTTATGAGGGCTTTGACTGAGAATATGCTACAATTGATATGTGAAAGCATTTTTTGGTGCAAAGGTGGTCCCAACATGTTCTTCTGCAGAATATCAATTTTCAAAAATCACTTTGAGGTATTAAGGTAAGGATCATCACAACAATACCTTGCTAAGGTAAACATGCACATTAATATCATGGCAAAAATTACAGAGTTTTGCAACAGGTAAGATGATTAATCAGGGAATTTGCATTCACAAGACTAATAGAAACATACACGAGACTACGAGTAATTGTTAAGGTAGAAAATACTTCACACACAAAAGGAAAAACTGGCAAAAAATTGCTTCAGTACTCCTATATCCAAAAAGTCCCACCTATGTGCTTTGTAAAGGCACACAATATATAGAAAAATAATTTTCCCGCCCTTCCGTAAAATAGCCTAAGGTCTTGTACTCGCCCATGCATCCTATTTTTATCCTTTATTTAATAATAAATAAAGGAATAAAAATAGAGTATGCAATTACAATTAGGCATTAATAGCCTTGATTACATCTACATTCAAACTGAAGTTGACTGTTCTATTTTTAAGAAAGAAAGGGTGAATAATTTGCTAAAAATAAGATTGCTTGCTAGGTAAGTCTCTCTCCATGGGTATGCAACCTTATCTCCTTCTCTGTTTTGTCTTCTTGTGAAGCATGCAAAAATAAATTCCCTGTGAGTGAGAAAAATTAATTACATTATTTTGCAATACTTTTTAAAAAAATTTATTCAAACATCTATCTTGATTGGGACCACCTCCAAGCCTAATGTTGACATTTCTTTTGTCTTCTTATGGTCACATGAGTGACACTCTGTAACTCAATTCTAAATCCTCTTTCTATAGTGGGGACCACCTTGTGCACTTCACCATGGTTTGGCCACCTTTTTGATTAGCGAATATTGGACCATTTTAGGCATTACACATGTATGTTATAGTCTCACCACCTTTTTATTAATACACGACCATGTATATTTATTGGATTTTGCATGTTTGAATAGTATATAGTTTATAAATTCACCTTTTCAGTGATCATAAGTTGGCATGATTTGGTCGGCCCTTTTGGAATTATTTAACAGTTCAGACTACAATTGATTGTTTGAAATTTCAGAATGCAATGATTTTGTTTAATTTGATGATGTGGGCTGGCCCCATTCTCCACGGTGACTCACCCCTCCATGTGTTTTGTCGGTGGAAACCTAACTCAAGTTTGAGTTTTTTTGGAAAGTTAGTGATGATTTTAAACCACCGATCTGTGTACTTTGAGATCTTAGGCCGTCGATCTTTGGACTCATGGTTAGGGTTTCTGACTGTGCATTAAATGTTGGTCGGTGGAATCTAACTCGCAGTTAATTGTACTTTGAATCTTTGAGAATCGATCCTCGGCCTTTGATCTTCGTCCTTGATGCTTTCTGATCGTCGATGCTTCAACCATGGTTGAGTCCTGTTGACTCGTCTCTCAATTTTTACGTGTTAAAGTGTGGAATATTGACCCATAATGATCACTTCATTTGAATCTTTTGGTGATGTGGACGAAGCCCTGGAAAAAAAAACGCCATTGTTGACACCATTAATGGCTTGATAATTGTTGAAGCTCTCTCAGTTCTATTCATTTTCTTCTGATGTCACATTCGTTGGTTGCTGACTATGAGTTTTTGAAATCTTGAGGTTTCCTGTATAATGGCTAGAAATGAGCTGGTTAATCCTCAAAGCTAGTGTTTTCCTTTGTTTCATTTTCTTGATAAAATGACCATGTCTTATGGGATCTTCAGTTATTCTTCATTTACATTCTATCTAGCTATGGTTCATCTAACTCTTGAGCTCTCTGACCTTTTGAGCTACAATGTGAGGACCACTATGACTCAAAGGCTTGAAGCTCTACCATTTGAAGTGATCAAGTTGATTGCTCATTTTGTGTAGATCGTTGTTCTCTGTTCGAAGCTTGATACTTTTCCTCTTTTGCTATGGGCATCGTTTGTCGAGGGAAGGTACTGTTTTCCTGAGCTCTGTATAGTTTGGCTTGTTGAAATCTTCATTCATTTTGCTATTTCAATTTTCGAGTTACACTGATGATAAGCTCCTTACTATTTCATCTATGCATTTCTTACTGACCATTAGATGGGTCTTTCTGCCATTGGTTCATAGGTGAGCTAATTTCATTTTGAGATGACATGCTTACTCGCAGATCTGTTCATTTTTCCTTACCTTCACGGATTTCACTAAAAATTTGAGAGCCAGTTGTGAACCGGTAAGTTTTAACTAGGGTACTCATATGTTTCCTCTTGCTCGCATGAATTGGCACTGAGGTGTTTGTAAACTTTCATGGGCATTTGAATTCATACTGCTTCATCATTTGATGTTGCTATAAATTTTTGGATCTCGTGGGGATTCTAGGTTGTACTATGGTTTCTTAGACTGTTATGTAATGACTGCATTTTTTAAATCATGAGTTTCTGAATCTTCCTTTGATGCTAGATATTGATATGAGTTTTGGTCAAAGTTCTACTGCTTTGATTAACCTCTTTTGCCTTTCTGGAAATTCATTGTATCACTTTTAAAGATCCAAAACCATGCATTTATTTAGTGAAACTTTAGGATCTATGCTTCTGATAAAATTTGATTTATTTCACTCATTACTTGATTGCAGTTATTTAGCTGCTTGAGTTTAAAGATGATTACTTGTCATGTTGTTAGAAGTAATGCAACTGTTTGTAGTTTGGAGCACTTGTGGAATAATATGATGCACAAGCTTACTTGTCTTCTAATCTGAATTGAGAATTTCCTGTAGCAGTTCTATAAGTGAAGAAATTTGAGATCTCTAATGAAATCTCTATTTTCCTGTAAGTTATCTTTGAATTTTCGGGTTCTATAATGAATAGGCAAATCTGGAGTAGTTTATGTTGTTGTACTCATGTTCACTATTTTTTGATGGCTTAATACAGGATAAAATCTGTACTTGCATTGTTAGCTTGACAAAAATTGTAGTTTTGAAAACTTCATGTAACTTTTCCTTTGTAGTTTTGTACTTGAAATGATTATGTAACTGAAATATTTTGAACTGTACTTGTCAACTACAATGGATAAATGTATCTTGGAAATTAATATTCATTTTATTCTATAAGCTGCTCTTTGTATTCATGAGATCTCTTGTAAGTAGCTTTTCTGGAAATTGCAAAGTTCAGTTCATTTATTTTACTGTAATACTATTTTTAGGCATAAGCCTTGATTCAAATGCTTTGTTGAAATACTGTAACTTGTTTCTTTTACTTAGATGCTTTATTTCCTTGATATTACTATTCCTGGCAATGCTGAAAAATTTAAAATGTTGATTTTACATGGTGAAGCCATGGCAAAAAATTTCCAAAATTTTTTCTCTCCTTCCATTTCAGCTGCAATCATTTCTTTCTAGTTAACTTCAGCTTCGTGAATATCTGATTCTTCTATCCCTAAGTTAAAAACTAAAGCATGTGTTCTTATATTCTATTCAGTCTCATTTCTATATTGTAACCTCTTCCATTTCTAAAAACGGTTACTGAAATATTTGAGGTTACATTCTTCCTTTTTCTGCCGTGCACTTATGACTTGTCCATTTTTCCTTGGCCGTGCAACCTGTACCTACAGACTTAGGAAAACAGTTAGGAAATACTTAGGATTTTTGGCCTCTCTTATGTCCTTGGTTTTCTTTTCTTTTCTATTCCTTCATTCTTTTTTGAGTGACATAAAGCATGTATGCAGTTAGATATTCAAGTAGAACTAGATCTCCTATTATTAAAGAGATTCATATGCATGTAATTAGGATAATATAGGAATATGATTTGATCCTATGAGCTCATAACTGAATAGTTATTCTTTTCTTCTTTTCAGGTATGGTGGCTTCTACAATGGAGATGAAAGAAGGAACAAAAAGTTGGAAATGGAGATGCTTCAATGGAAGAAAGAATACCCCCCAAGGCAATGATGGGTTCACTCATACTCCTTTACTTTGTCTTTCATGCATGTGTACCTTTTATTTCAGTAGTTGTAATTTACTTTTCCAGTTACATCCCACAGCTTGTGTGGGAAACATTTGAAAATTCCTTATGAATAAAACATTGAATTCTTGTAAATGAATTGTATATCTCTTTCTGCATTTCACCTTTCTGTATGGATTGTATGATGAACTAAAAAAATCACTAAATTAATTGAATGTCTTAAATATGAAGGAAAGAACATTAATGAGAGCCTGTAACATTCAGTAATGAACTCTGATTTATGTAATGTGCACCTATGTTTTGTTGTCCCAAAACTCAACAGTTCACCTATTCTACAATCTGGTGTCTTCATCAAGACAACGCATCTGTCCTTTGGGGCCCTTGTGTTCTTTTGCTGATGGTATCATGAAATTGTTAGACTATGTGATCTGTTACATTTTTAACAATGCACATAGCTGCAGATTTCACATAATCATTAATTAATTTAATAGTAACCAGTAACATCAAAACTCCCTTAGCTTAGGTATACTTCACCAATGTCTTTCATCGTAATGACGAAGTTTTGATTTTCCCATTTTTGCACAAGTGCAAAAATTGTCAACACTCTGTTCTTGAAATGTACAAACTTCATTTCTACTTCATTGTATACTTTACAAATTCTTTTTTATCAAATGTCCAAAAAAAATCTACAAATCTATAAGAGACAAATAAAATATTCAATTGGACTTAATGAGATAAGAATGATCCCAAAACTAAACTAAAACACTAAAGAATTTTTTTTAAGAACCTTTCAAATCGAACAAAGGAAAAATTGCAGGTATCCTGCTGTGTAAACTTTGGTAATTTTTGAATTGTAAATCAATAAAACAAATTAACCCCTCACAATCCAACATAAAATCCTCCATGTTTGTTTGACATGTCAAGAAAGAAAGAATGTCAAATTTGAACAAAACTTTAATAGTTTAAAAATACTAGTTCACATTTTAGTAAAATTGACGAGGGCAATTTTATAGGTAACCATACCAAATTTTGTCCTGGTCCCTCGTCGTGGACCCCTCTGCATTCAGAACGTTGCAAAATCCCTTTCCGGGAAATCTAGTTTTCCGAACTTAGCCATTTTTGTTCCTTTTATGGCTGGGCGCACCTTTTATCTGTGTAACATAGAGTAAATCTGCACCCCCTTCATTTCCTTTGGCACACCGTTTGACGTGTCGACACATGTTTTGGTGCACCTTCCCGTGATGCGCCATTCTTGCGTGCGCCAAGGCGCATGCGCCTTCATGTTGGCACATTAATTGTTGCGCCATGTTTTGGTGTGCCAAAGGGTGCATGAAGAAGAGTGTTGACAGTCTTAAAATTGTGCCAAAGGCACAAGTATCTCTGTGTTGACATGTATTTATCCACGCCAAAGGGCACACCGTTTTACTTGTCGACACATGTTTTGGTGTGCCTCTTAAAAAGTGGTTGGCACATTTATTGCACCTTTGCCTATATATAGGTGCATCCGCCCTGTCACTTTCACCAGTCAGAAAACACATGATAACTTTTTCCTCTGCACCTGTCAGCACGCCTGTCATCCTCGTGTCACGTTCGTGGACCCCGTTTCACCTCTCACATACTATATATACTCCGGGTAAGTGGTCCTTGTTACTCTCATGTTTTAGTTTTGTTGTTGGCTGTTTATTTGTGTGGTAGGATAGTAATGGATTTGTGAAACCATGAAAACCCCTCTTGCTGATTCTTGATGTCTTTCCCCCCCAAAGCTCTTCCTCCTCTTTCCAGATCTACTAGTAAGGAGGGCTCTACCTCAAAAATCACTTGGATCTCTTTGCTGTGCCCCTTCACCATCCAATAAACCTTGTAAAAGAGGCTTAAAGATCACAAGAATCTGTCGGAGAGAGAAAGAAAAAAATTTCCAAAACTACATTTTTACCCTTGGCGCAATCGCCACCCTTGCTACAGGAAATACAGTGCACCCACGCCAAGGCACCTTACTTACTTGCAACACCCAATAACCCTGCGCCCTTTGGCAGCACATGAGCTTCTATGTTACATTGCAAATATTTATGACGCACCCTGCCCCCAAACACCAAGTTACTTGCGCCAAGTATAAAACTACGTAAACGGCGCAGGCACATCCCCTCTTACAGCAGCACAATGTCATGCAAACCTTCCCTGCACCGCGCCAAGTTCCCCTTTTGCGCACATAAAGATCTATGTTACACACATAACCCTACGCCCTTCGGCGCACCAAAGTTCCATGTAACATGAAAAATATATGCGCCTTTGGCGCATCCTGTCCCCGTGCAACATGAAAATTATCTGCGCCCAGTATAAAACGCATATGAATGGCGCAGGCGCACTTCTGCTTACAACAACAAAAATGTCATGTGCAGCATTCATGCGCCCTGCACCCTTTGGCGCTAATTTGTTCCTTGTAACACCCTTTCTTTGTGCACCATACTATTAACCCTGCAGTCTGCAGTGTTCATGCGCCCTGCGCCCTGAGGCCTTAAAATTGATAACTCCTCACTCTTCCTTCTGTCAATGCTTTAATGGAAGATCTAACAGCTGACATGGCTTTTCTGCGTTGGGTTTCACTTCTTCTTCTTGCAGATCAGCAATTGAGTTCAGATCCACATATGTCTACATCAAGCAAGAGACCAACCAAGTCAAAGGGTAAAGCTAAACTTACAGAGGAAGAGATGAAGTACAAGTATCAAAGGGTCAGAATGCCCGAGTCTCAGGCAGAATGTGACCTGGATATAAGAGACTCAGAGCTCGGTCACATCGATATGGAAGATTTCTGGGCCAGAACCAGGAGGGTCACAGGGAGTCCCTGGATGGACAAACTAGTAGGTAGTGGCCTACATTTTGCTGGGGGGATCCCCGTCAGTGCAGTGAACAATGAATTCATGATGGTAGTGGCCCGCTGCTACAACAAAGACACAAGGTGTGTCCAAAATGAAAAGGGCGAAGTCATAATCAACCTGACTGCCCGACACTTCGAAATCATGCTTGGCATCCCTCACCATCGGCATTTGTGGCTGTAAGCCAAGAAGACTGCACCAAGGCTTGGGAGGACAATGAAGATCAGTGCATGTAGCTGATGAATGAAGTGTATTTAAAGAACAAGAAGGTGGTAACCAGATGGCCACAGGTTATTCACCGAAGATATTTCTCTGAGGAACTGAGTGATACTATCACGTTCCTAAGCAGAGTATTTGGGCTTTCTGATGCCCATTACTTTCATAAGTGGATGCTCAGGTACCTGGAGACCATGAACAAGAATGTACCTGATCAACGCTTCGAGTGGGCAGAGATAATAAGCAGTACCATATCCGAGCAGCTCCAACAACTCACCACAATGGGGAGGTTCTACATGAACTCCTACGTAGTTTATGCTGCAGCCTCGGAGAGGGATTATCCAGCATTGAGCCGATGCGGGGTTTGGCCCCAGGTGAGAATATATGAGTACTACCCAGAGCTGAAGCTGGAGAACAGCATCTCACAGTTCACCAAAATCAACGATGCCTTCTTCTATGGCATCGTCTGCCTATTGAGGCCCAACATGACTCACGGTCGAACGACCAAGAGCATTGTCGCAGCAACAGAGAAGTGGGGGGCCTTATTCACACAGTTTCCCACCTTCACCTATCTCAGGGTAGCTAACTTCCTGGGTGAGCCCACCAAATTGCCGAGATATGCCGGCCCCAAGTTGATCCTGTTAGAGCTGTCCAGACAGCTCGTAACGTATCATGAGAAGTGCTTGAAGAGGAAGAAGGGTGGAACTCCTTTCCCCCTCACAGTGGGCAGATACACCTGCGTTTCTCATCACAAAGCCCGGGAAATGGTTGCCGAGCTAGAACTGCTCAATCTGAAGCACAACTTCCTGGCAAGGCCCACTTTTGATCCAAGGAATTGCCTTCCCAGGGAAAAACTCGATCCTATCCACCTTCCACAGATCGAGGACATTTATATCGACCTGTATCATGAGGTCGAGCTCAGAAGAAAGGACCATTCTCGCCTGGCCCTGGCAGAGATCATTCAGTACGGCGTGGCCATTGTCCTAAAGGTTATCAAACTACCGATCAAGAAGTTGATCAGGTATATCTTGACACGGATGGGGACAACTGGCCATTTACTACAATCGACAGAACCAAAGCACCCCAGACCATTGAAGAAAGGGTCAAAGAAACTCTACGGAGAATAGAGAACTGGTGCAGGATGAATGGCCTCATCTACCTCGGGGTAGATTTCACTACATCTCCATTGGGAAACACACCTTCCAGGCCAAAACATCTGCCAAAGGGAAAAGGCAAAGACAAAGAGGGTGAATCGAGCTCTGCTCGAGAAGGAGCTCCTGAGATTCCCCCTTCCGCCGCACAAGAACAAGTTGTAAGCTCTGTTATCTCCAGAGAAAGAAGCGGCCGAAGATGTTCCGATGGGCACATCCACTCAGGATGTTGCCACTACTACAACTGCTGAGGTCCCTTCTATCCCTTCTCCCTCTCCTCCTTCTCCTCCTCGTGTGACCCAAGCGACCATTCCTTTGGTCGTATCCTCTCCCCCATCTTCTACTGTTCCCCCTCCTCTTCATCCATCTTCTCTTCTCTCGCGGAGCTGTCCCCCACTATTTCTTCTCTCATCTCTCAGCTCCCTTCCATACCCTCGACTCCTCCCCTGCAGTATCCCTTCCTCCCTTGATTACTTCACTGACCTCTCTTTCAATTCCGCCACCAAGTGTCTCAACGCACTTTCCCTCCACTACTGCAGCTGCTCCCTCTTCTACTTCTGGTCCCACTCCCATAAGTCCAGCATGGATCTCTCAGCACCTGAGCCAACAAAAGAGGAAAGTTCCTATCGCACCGATGGACTTCTCCGTCATCCCATCAAAGGGGGCCAAGAAGCAAAAGCCTATAACCCGCTTCTCTCAGAGTGCATCAGGAGAGAGAGTAATGGAGATAGCGTATCCCGATCCTTTAAAGGATAAAAAGGATCTGTCTCCGACAGATTATATAGTGACCCAAGTCACGATGGGAATGTCTTTAGAAAGCCTTCAAGGAGAGGCCCTATCTGCAGTGGATGCCCTTTGCAAGAAACTTCAGGAAGCAAAGGAAGAAAAGAGGCTATTAAAGGAGCAAAATAAACATCTTCTCCATGCCTTGCAGAAAATGGGTAGTGCACCTCCTACAACTGCCACCGAAACTCCTGAGCCCCTGAGCCAGGATAAGATAAATGAATACACCAAAATCGGTGAGCAGGGTATGGCAGTATCCACCTGGAGAGACCAAATCCTCAAGGAAAGTGAGGGAGTAATCGTCAAGTTCACCGAGTTGTATCAGAACATCAATCAGGCGAACAAGGCACTCCAGGCGATTGCGGGACCCATCTCCGAAGAGTTGGACCATGCTAGGCTGCAGCATGAGACCTTCCAGAAAATGCTTGACTGTTCAGTCAAAGATCTGGTCAAGTTCGGCGTCTTCAATCACCCCAGAGCCCCCAACAAAATCCTTTCTACTCTGGACTACCAGGTCGATCAGTTGGAGTTTGTCCTCGAAAAGATAGATAAAGTCAAAGAGGAAGCCTTGGAGGCTATGCACCAGATGGAGCAAATCATCCTGAGAATGTCCCCAGGCTTGCTCACTCCTTCTTTTCCCCTGAGGAAGGCAGAACAAACTATTCGGATCTTCAAGGAGATCGTCTCGCAAGGGTTAGGGCCAGAAGCCACTTTTGACACCGAATGCATCAACAACCTTCTGGCCTATCGTGACTTTATAGGGTTCCTGATAGAGGTAGGAAATGAATATGCCAAGCTCCCAGAAAGGCTCATGGATGAATGTGAAACTTGCGAAGTTATCAGCGATCGCCACAAGGATCCTGCTCAGGATCAACTTCAGCCCATGATCAGCAAGTTCATGGAATATCGGGCCCAGTTTAACATCACTTCTCCTGAGCAACAGCAGAAGCAGGACACTCCCTTTCGGCCACGAGACGATGACGAATAGTCTCCTTCCTCTCTTCTTCTTTTTGTAAATATCTAAGAGTATGTTGGCATAAATGATGACATCATCCATGTTGCACCATGGGATGATGTCATCCACCAAGTTGCCAAAAGTCAACAGTTGACTTTTAGATATTTTGTAGATATTTTGTAATTAGGTGGTTGGTTTCTTTTTGCCTTCTTTCCTTCTCTTCTTCTATAAATACTTGAATACTTGTTGTATTCAAGGGGTGGATACTTTTCAGATGAAAAATAGAAGTTAGAAGAAAAGACTTTGAACTTTTTGTAACAGAAAGGAAATATTAATACAATATTTAGACTTTGTGCTGAATACCTGTGTTATACATCAGACCTTTCTTATGTTAGATCTGTATGTTTGTTCTGTTGAATCTACTTCTACTTTATTGTCATTTATTCATCAGTATTGCTTTGTTCGTCTATGTGAGTAAGTTCGGCTCTGTTTACTACCAGCCCAAAACATAGACCCTCTGACCTTTCTACTTTGGAATTCATTTCTTTTCTCCCTTCAGATCTTTCCTATCTCCCCACCTCATTTCTTTCCCTTCTTCTATAGTTGGAAATACCTCTACTGGGATGAGATCCCAACCCCCGAAGGCAGAATATTGTGAGACTTGCACAGATTCCTGCTGGTAGAATAGCAATAAACCAGTTTCGCTTTGCTGACTCAAAGAGGGGCTATGCCCTGCACACTGTTGGCTCGTCTATCCATAGATCTGTCCACCCGACAGATTTTTAGACCAACATTTTTTGGTGACTCTACTGGGGATCGAACAGATCTAACAGATCTATGATAGTGGTATGTTAGAAAATCGGTAAAAATCAAAAAAATCACTACCTGTTTGCAAATTTTAACTTTTGTTCAAAATCCAAATTTTTTGCAAAAGTGACCCAAACTGAAAATTTTCTTCAGAGGTCCATAGATCTGGGCTAGTTAGAGATCTTTAGTTCGCTGAGTTTTTACAAAAATCTGTATTTTTCCGTAGATCTGAGTTTTTGACAGTTTACCAAAATTTTCAAACTCTTTAAAAAGTCAACTCTAGATCTGAAAATCAGCTTACTAAGCTTTACCATCATTTTATCCTCGTTAATCTTTGTCATTAAAACCGCAATCGGTTGTTAAAAGAGGGATAAAATTAAATATTTAGAAAAGTACATGCTGCTGATTTTTGTCAGAAAATTCAAAAAATCAGCAAGTACAACCAAAAAGAGTTTTTAGGATTTGCTCCAAAATATTGCAGATCTGGAAGGTACACTGGCAGGTGAACCATTTACTCATAGCAGGAGAGCTCATGGAGAAGTTGATCCTACTTTCGATCTGCTTCAAAGGCACAACTTCAGTGTAACACCGGCACGCTTCTCATCGCTAAGTTCAGCTAACCGGTCATCCAGGAGTGTCTCACCTCCACAAAGGAAGCATCTCTCACAAGGTGCATCCACATCACTTTGCAGTGCTTTGTTGCTCAGTGGGACCATCCTCCCAGCACGTGTTCTCTTTCCAGCTGTTCAAATGGTAGTGCCATGGGGAAATGCTATGGGCCCTTTGGCTTTACCACATCCTGTTCATGTGCTCCCACATGGAAATCGAAAGAATTTTCCTAAATTTGATGGGAGCGGGAACCAAAGAATAGATTCACACATATCCGCATTCATCATGTCATGCAGTATCTTGGATGTGACCCATGAAGATGTGTCAGTTCACCTCTTTCTAGAAACCTTGCAAGGACCAGCAGCGGAATGGTTTCAGCATTTTCCGGCCGGATCTATTACTAGTTGGGCCACCTTACGGACTGCATTTGAAGAAAGGTATAAGCCTTCCGAGGATGCATTTGCATTGCTATCAAAGATCACTCACCTGAAGAAGGAGGTCAATGAAACCATGCATGATTTCATCGCCCGTTTCAACTCACTAATCAATCGAGTTCTGCCTACCATGCTGCCAACGCCAGAAAATCAGAAGTGTTTCTTCGTGAATG
Organism: Taxus chinensis; assembly: GCA_019776745.2. Classification (NCBI taxonomy): domain Eukaryota; kingdom Viridiplantae; phylum Streptophyta; class Pinopsida; order Cupressales; family Taxaceae; genus Taxus; species Taxus chinensis. The sequence continues at coordinate 76,932,637 of CM034157.1, forward strand.
CCATGAGCTCAAAAGTAAGTTTCTTACTCTTACAAGAACAAGTCACTACTCTGGTTCTCGCCCAAGCTGCTGCCATATGGATTGAAGACAACTTACTAATATCTGGCGAATTAAAGTGAGAGCCATCCAAGCTGAAAGTTTCAGCTCCTTCTCCCACCACTTCATCTGATCCAGCATTTCAAAAGATGGCAAATGACCTGCTCGCATTAAAAAAAGTAGCTAGCTCAAGCTTCTCCTGGCACTTCGTACCGGGATATTCCGCGGAGGAGCTTTACTTCTAACAACGTCTCACAAAGGCCCCGCCTACCCGTAGCCGCTCCGCGGTTGGCACTTGAGGCCCCTCTGGTCAATGCTTTAGCTGAAATCGAAGGAAGAAGAGGAGCAAAATTATGAAGAACCTTCATCGCCAGGTGAAGATGATCAAGATGTCGGTGAACCGACTGGCGACTCTACTATCGGGTATATGGAATTTGATGAGGAAGAATCTGACGAAGAGGAGGGTACCCAAGGATATGCAAGCGGGAACTCATATGCTGTTTTTACCCGCTCGCAAGGAAAAGAAGCAGAAGTGGCTACCAATTACGCAGAAAGAGAAGGCCGTGTCACACACGCCTCCAACCATCGCTAAACGAGGTAGTCCCCTTCCTGCTCAACCTGTTACTAAGTCTTTTTCAAGAAAATATTTTTCCCCTTGTCTCCCCTCTGAATCAGTCCTCTCATATTCCTATCAAGACCAGTAATCCTACCCTACCATTGCGAAATGAGGGACTCATTCCTTCATCAACGCAACCCTTGGCGCATTTGACATAATCGATCACGCTAAAAAGACCAAAATCCAGATGTCTGAAGCTGAATATCTTCAGTCAAATCCCGAGAAGCTTGTAAGGTTGACTGAATACATCCAAAGCCAAGCTGTCATAACTACTCAGGTTTCCCCGAAGGGAATCCTTTCTACTCCTCTTGCATCTCGCATAAATGTTGCCTCAACATCTACATCAGGCAAGATAGAACCTTTTTATCTCTCCCTCCTAATCAATGGCCACAAACTAAGCAACTGCATAATTGATTCTGGGGCTTCCGATAATGTCATGCCAGCAAAAGTCACCCATGCCTTGGGCCTCACCCTTACCAAGCCTTTTGGCAGATGTTATTCCTTGGAAACCAAGCAGGTTCCGTTGATTGGTCAAATCAAAGACGCGCAGTTTGCATTTGCAGCGTTCCCAGAGAAAAGAGTAAAGATGACCGTCCTTGTTGCCGATATTCCGGCAGCATATGGAATTCTACTAGGAAGGAGCTTTTGCAGTGAAGTTGGTGGGGAGATTCATATGGACTGGTCTAAGGCTAGAATCCCCGTCAAAGGTGTAATGCAAACATTGGAGCCGGAATCACAAAAGAAGTACCTGGTTACTAACTCCGATGACCCCAAAGCCCAAATTCTCTTCGAATCATCAGGGATGGGAAACTATTTCTTGTCTACCGAGTCTGACAAAATGGATGTCCTCATCCAAGCAAAGGATCTTAACAAGATATGGACTTTGCAGTTTGATGGCAGTTGCATGACTAGTGGGTGCGGCACTGGAGCCGTGCTAATATCTCCCGAAGAGGAGATTATTCCCTCTCTCTTTCAAGTTGCAATTTTTCAACACGAATAATACTGTTGAGTATGAATGTTTGCTACTTAGCATACAAGCCGCAAAGGAAAGAGGAATCAAGAATCTGAAAGTACAAGGTGATGCAGAGCTGGTCGTAAATCAAGTTAAAAGGATATACCAAGTGAAGAATGAAAGGCTCAGACGTTACCGCAATGCGGTATGGGACAACATCGAGGAGTTTGACACTTTTTCAATAAAAGCCATTCCAAGAGCTCAGAATGACATGGCCGATTCATTGGCCATTTCAGCATCCCTCATGCTCCCTCACCCAGGTTTGAAAACAGACAAATATACCATTGAGGTGGTTTTCCGCCCAAGCGTGCCAGATAATTCTCAGCACTGGCAGGTATTCAACGATGACAATCAACTCATTGCCTTTCTTGAAAAAGTGGAAAATTTTAGTGAGCTTCATTTTGAAGGATCCACTTCCACATGCCGTGAGTCTGTTACTGATCAGAATGGGGAATCCGAAGGAAACGACGGCATATGTCAGCTCAAAGGAAATAAAATCCCAAAAGGCCTGGTCTCCCTAGAGTGGTTGTTCGACAGGCATGATCGTTTTGTCAAAAAGAAAAGGTGAGATGATCCTAACTCCTCCCCAGAAACCGAACCGGTCAATTTAGGTTCGGTAGAACATCCGCAGTTTGTGAACATTGGAAAATGTTGCACACCCAAAGAGAAGCGGAAATTCGTCAAGTTGCTGAAGAAATACATGGATGTATTGGCATGGTCCTATGCCAATCTAAAGTCTTTCAAGCCAAAGGATGTCCAGCATGACATCCCGTTGAAAGAGGATGTCAAACCCTTTCGCCAGAAACAGAGGCACTACAATCCTAAGATTTCAGGTACTATCCAGGCTGAAATTCAGAAAATGCTAGATGCACGGATCATTTTTCCTATCCATCACAGTACTTGGGTGGCAAACATTGTACCAGTACGTAAGAAGAATGGTGAGATACGCATCTGCGTAGATTTTCGCAACCTGAATCAAGCATCCTTGAAGGACAACTACCCACTTCCCATAATGGATCAGGTTCTGCAAGCAGTGACTGGATCAGAAATGTTGTCCATGCTTGATGGTTTTTCTGGCTACAATCAGATTGAAGTCTCACCCGAAGACCAATTCAAAACAACATTCACTACCCCTTGGGGTACATTCGCTTACAGCAGGATGCCTTTTGGTCTGACCAATGCCGGTGCCACTTTTCAGAGGGAAATGGACTTCGTATTCAAAGGTATGATGGGGAAGGTCATCGTGGTTTATTTGGATGACTTAACTATGTTCTCTAAGTAGTGAAATGATCATTGTGATCATTTGGAGCAAGTATTGATTAGATGCCGAGAGCATGGGATCTCCCTGAATCCGAAAAAGTCTGTTTTTGGAGTCACAGAAGGAAAGTTACTGGGACACATTGTAAGCAAGGAAGGGATGAAGATAGATGCCGAAAGGGTTAAGGCTATTCAGAGCCTTACTTTACCTACAAGCAAGACTGGTGTTCATTTTTTTTTCGGAAAGGTGAACTTTCTCAGGCACTTTGTTCCAGACTTTGCTGAAAAGACTCGCCACATATCGAACATGATGAAAGGATCACCAACTTTCCGGTGGAGCGAAGAAGGAAAGAAGTCGTTCGAAGATATAAAAGCCTCCGTCGCTCACGCACCAGTCCTGGTATGTCCCGATTTCTCCAAGGATTTTATTATGTATAGCTATGCATCTGAGCACACTGTGTCAACCATCTTAATGCAAAAGAATTCTGAGGATGTTGAATCCCCGATTGCGTTTATGAGCTCTCCTCTCAAGCCTCAAAAATTAAAAATGACTCAGTTGGAAAATCATGCCTTTTCCGTGGTCAAAGAAGTTAAGAACTTCAGGTACTACATTCTAAACTCTCATACAGTAGTCCTAGTTCCTGACACGGCAGTCAAGTCCATCTTAACTCAACAGGAGTTAGGGAGTTTGCGAGGAAATTGGATTGCAAAAGTCCAAGAGTATGATCTAGATATAAAACCCACCAAGCTGGTAAGGGGTAAGGGCCTATGTCAGCTTATGGCTGAAAACCAAGGTTCAGAAGACCCTGACGGAAAAGATGATTGTGCCAATGGAGCACAAAGCTAGCTGGAGAAAGCCGATTCACTACCTATGGTTCTATTTGTTGCGACCAGCGACGAGTGGTATTCTGATATTGCTTTCTTTCTCACCTATGGTGAATGCCCAGCTCATCTAACTACAAAGGAGAAGCATGCTATAAAGCTCAGAGAAGCCAGATATGTCATCTGGGATGACGGTTTATACAAACGTGGAATAGATGGCATCTTCTTGCGATGTGTTGACAAGCCACAACAGGTAAAGTTACTTGAGAGTTTTCATGATTCAGCCTGTGGTGGCCATTTCTCCTCTTCCGTGACGGCACACAAGATCATCCGGGCCAGGTACTATTGGCCAACGCTTTTCCAAGATACAGCCACTTGGGTAGCAAAGTGTGAGCCTTGCCAGTAATTTGTTGGTAAGCCAAAATTGGCTACTTTTCCCCTCAGGCCGGTCATCATTGATGAACCATTCAGGTAGTGGGGAATCGATTTTATCGGTGCACTCAATCCCCAATCGAGTGCTGGACATAGTTATGTCCTGACAGCAACAGATTACTTCACCAAATGGGTTGAGGCCATACCTGTCAAGCATGCCACTTCCGAGGTTGTTTGCAGTTTCATCAAAGAAAATATCATTGTCAGGTTTGGCATTCCAAACAAGATTGTTGCTGATAACGCTTCCAACTTCTCTTCACGAGAAGTTATTAGTTTTTGCTATGAATACGGGATAACCTTGGCTCACGCCTCGGATTATTACCCCCAGGGAAATGGTCAGGCGGAATCCAGTAATAAAAACTTAGTGACCATCATACGGAAGCTAGTGGATGAGAATCAGTGAATGTGGCACAAGTCATTATATGACGCTTTGTGGGCGGACCGCATTACTCCCAAGAGGTCTCTCGGCATGTCACCTTTTCAAGTGTTATATGGAACCGATGCCGAGCTTCCCATTTCTGCGGAACTCCCTGCTCTGTGCTTGGCACGAGCAATTGAAGATGAGACTTTCCAAAATTCCCTTGAAAAGAGGATCATGTATCTATCAGAGCTGGAAGAGAAAAGAGTAAGAGTGGTCGATAGGATCACCGAACATCAGAATCAGGTCAAGAGACTGTTCGATAAAAAAGCTAAGCAAAGAGAGTTTCCAGGTGGGAGACCTCGTCCTTTTGTGGGACAAACGGAGAGAGCCAAAGGGCATGCATGGGAAATTTGATTCTCTATGGAGAGGGCCTTTCAAGATCAAACAACTCAATGGAGAAAATAGCTTCTATCTCTCAGTATCTAGATGGAACTGAGCTCCCGCTTCCCTATAGCGGGCAGCACCTCAAAATATTCAAGAAGTAGAGCTTGCTCTCTTCTTTGTATGGTTTGCTTTATGTCATGTGTTTGCTTTCATCGTGTGTTTTATTTAGTCATCACCCTTGTTTTTGACTCTCTGACCCAATGGATAGGCACATGTTGATCTGGGGTTCTCTACCCTTGAGTCTCACTCAAAGATAGTCCCCAGAAAGAGCCAGCTGTTATCCTGTAAAATTGATGAGGGAAATTTTATAGGTAACCATACCAAATTTTGTCCTGGTCCCTCGTCGTGGACCCCTCTGCGTTCAGAACATTGCAAAATCCCTTTCTGGGAAATCTAGTTTTCTGAACTTAGCCATTTTGGTCCCTTTTTGGCTGGGCGCACCTTTTATCTGTGTAACACAGAGTAAATCTGTGCCCCCTTCATTTCCTTTGGCGCACCATTTTACGTGTCGACACATGTTTTGGTGCGCCTTCCTGTGATGCCATTCTTGCGTGCGCCAAGGCGCATGCGCCTTCATGTTAACACATAAATTGTTGCGCCATATTTTGGTGCGCCAAAGGGCGCATGGAATGGAGTGTTGACAGTCTTAAAATTATGCCAAGGGTGTAAGTATCTCTGTGTTGACACGCATTTATCCGCGCCAAAGGGTGCACCATTTTACGTGTCGACACATGAGTTTTGATGCGCCCCTTAAAAAGTGGTTGGCACATTTATTGCACCTTTGCCTATATATAGGCGCATCCGCCCTGTCACTTTCACCAGTCAAAAAACACGTGATTAACTTTTATTCCTCTGCACCTGTCAGCACGCCTGTTGTCCTCGTGTTGCGTTCGTGGACCCCGTTTCACCTCTCACGTTATATATATTCCGGGTAGGTGGTCCTTATTCCTCTCATGTGTTTTTGTTTTGTTGTTTTGTTTGTTGTGTGGTAGGATAGCATGGATTTGTAAACCATGAAACCCCTTTTGTTGTTCTTGCTTCCTCCCCCAAGCTCTTCCTCCTCTTTCCAGATCTGCTGGTAAGGAGGGCTCTACCTCAGAAAAAATCACTTGGATCTCCTTACTATGCCCCTTCACCATCCAAAAAACCCTGCAAAAGAGGCCTTAAATGATCACATGCATACCCAAAGAGAAAGAAAGAACCATTTCCAAAGTTCGTGTTAGACTTTTTCTCTTGGCGCATTCGCCACCCTTGCTAATAAAATACAGTCGTGCCTATGTCACCCAGAAGGTAGCACATTTCCTATGCTATATGCACACCAAGTGAAACATTCATTGGCAGCAACACAGCACATGCCAAAACTCCCCCTTTTACGTCCCTGTGCGATACCCATGCAAAACCTAGTGAGTACAAATACTTGCCTAAGTATAACTTTTGTGAACGGCATAGGCGCATCCCCTATTACAGCAACACAATGTCATGCAAACCTTCCCTGCGCCGTGCCAAGTTCCCCTTTTGCGCACATAAAGCCTATGTTACACACATAAACCTACGCCCTTCACCACACCAAAGTTCCATGTAACATGAAAAATATATGCGCCATTGGCGCATCCTGTCCCCGTGCAACATGAAAATTATCTGCGCCCAACATAAAATGCATATGAATGGCGCAGGCACACTTCCGAACTTACAACAACAAAATGTCATGTGCAGCGTTCATGCGCCCTGCACCCTTTGGCACTAATTTGTTCCTTGTAACACCCTTTTTCCTATGCACCATACTATTAACCCTGCAGCCTGCAGTGTTCATGCGCCCTGCGCCCTGAGGCCTTAAAATTGCTAACTCCTCATTCTATTCTGTATGCTTTAATGGAAGGTATAACAGATGACATGGCTTTTCTGCGTTGGGTTTCGCTTCTTCTTCTTGCAGATCAGCAACTGAATTCAGATCCACATATGTCTACATCAAGCAAGAGACCAACCAAGTCAAAGGGTAAAGCCAAGCTTATAGAGGAAGAGATGAAGTACAAGTATCAGAGGGTCAGAATGCCCGAGTCTCAGGCAGAATGTGACCTGGATATAAGAGACTCAGAGCTCGGTCACATCGATATGGAAGATTTCTGGGCCAGAACCAGGAGGGTCACAGGGAGTCCCTGGATGGACAAACTAGTAGGTAGTGGCCTGCATTTTGCTGGGGGGATCCCCGTCAGTGCAGTAAACAATGAATTCATGATGGTAGTGGCCCGCTGTTACAACAAAGACACAAGCTATGTCCAAAATGAAAAGGGCGAAGTCATGATCAACCTTACTACCCGGCACTTCGAAATCATGCTTGGCATTCCTCACCACCGGCACTTTGTGGCCGTAAGCCAAGAAGACTGCACCAAGGCTTGGGAGGACAATGAAGACCAGTGCATGCAGCTAATGAATGAAGTGTATTTAAAGAACAAGAAGGTGGTAACCAGATGGCCACAAGTTATTCACCGAAGTGACTTCTCTGAGGAACTGAGTGATACTATCATGTTCCTAAGCAGAGTATTTGGGCTTTCTGACGCCCATTACTTTCAAAAGTGGATGCTCAGGTACCTTGAGACCATGACCAAGAACGTACCTGATCAATGCTTCGAGTGGGCACAGATAATAAGTAGTACCATATCCGAGAAACTCCAACAACTCACCACAACGGGGAGGTTCTACATGAACTCCTACGTAGTTTATGCTGCAGCCTCGGAGAGAGATTATCCAGGATTGAGTCGATGCGGGGTTTGGCCCTAGGTGAGAATATATGAGTACTACCCAGAGCTAAAGCTCAAGAACAACATCTCTAAGTTCACCAAAATCAACGATGCCTTTTTCTACGGCATCGTCTGCCTATTGAGGCCCAACATAACTCACGGTCAAATGACCAAGAGCATTGTCACATCAACGGAGAAGTGGGGGGCCTTATTCACACAATTCCCAACCTTCACCTATCTCAGGGAAGCTAACTTCCTAGGTGATCCCACCAAATTGCCGAGATATGCTAGCCCCAAGTTGATCCTGTTAGAGCTGTCCACACAGCTCGTAACATATCATGAGAAGTGCTTGAAAAGGAAGAAGGGTGGAACTCCTTTCCCCCTCACAGTGGGCAGATATACTTGCGTGTCTCATCACAAAGCCCGGGAAATGGTTACTGAGCTAGAATTACTCAATTCGAAGCATAAATTCTTGGCGAGGCCCACTTTCGATCCAAGGAATTACCTTCCCAGTGAAAAAAAGATCCTATCCACCTTCCATAGATCGAGGACATTTATATCGACCTGTACCATGAGGTTGAGCTTAGAAGAAAGGACCATTCTCGCCTGGCCATTGCAGAGATCATTCAGTACAACATGGCCATTGTTTCGAAGGGTTATCAAACTACTGATCAAGAAGTTAATCAGGTATATCTTGACACAGACGGGGACAACTGGCCGTTTACTACAATTGATAGAACCAAAGCACCCCAGACCATTGAAGAAAGTGTCAAGGAGACATTGTGGTGAACAGAGCATTGGTGTAGGATGAATGGTCTCATCTACATCGGGGTAGATTTCACTACATCTCCATTGGGCAACGCACCATATAGGCCAAAACATCTACCAAAAGTAAAAGGCAAGGATAAGGAGGGTGAGTCAAGCTCTACTCGGGGAGAGGCTCCTGAGAGTCCCCCTTCTGCTACACAAGAACAGGTTATGAGCCTGTTATCTCCAGAGAAAGAAGTGGCCGAAGATGTTCCGATGGGCACATCCGCTCAGGATGTTGCCACTGCTACAACTGCTGAGGTCCCTTCTGTCCCTTCTCCCTCTCCTCCTTCTCCTCCTTGTGTGACCCAAGTGACCGTTCCTTTGGTCGTATCCTCTCCCCCATCTTCTACTGTTCCCTCCTCCTCGTCATCCATCTTCTCTTCTCTCGCGGAGCTGTCCCCCACTATTTCTTCTCTCATCTCTCAGATGCCTTCCATACCCTCATCTTCCTCCCCTGCAGTATCCCTTACTCTCTTGAGTACTTCGCTGGCCTCTCATTCAATGCCACCACCAAGTGTCTCAATGCATTTTCCCTCCGCTACTGCAGCTACTCCCCCTTCTACTTCTGGTCCCACTCCCATGAGTCCAGCATGGATCTCTCAGCACTTGAACCAACAAAAGAGGAAAATTCCTATCGCACCGATGGACTTCTCCGTCATCCCATCAAAAGGGGCCAAGAAGCAAAAGCCTATAACCCACTTCTCTCAGAGTGCATCAGGAGAGAGAGTAAAGGAGATAGCGTATCCCAATCCTTTGAAGGATAAAAAGGATCTGTCTCTGATAGATTATACAGTGACCCAAGTCACGATGGGAACGTCTTCAGAAAGCCTTCAAGGAGAGGCCTTGTCTATAGTGGATGCCCTTTGCAAGAAACTTCAGGAAGCAAAGGAAGAAAAGAGGCTATGAAAGGAGCAAAATAAACATCTTCTCCACGCCTTGTAGAAAATGAGCAGTGCACCTCCTACAACTGCCACCGAAACTCCTGAGCCCCTGAGCCAGGATAAGATAAATGAAGGTGCAAAAATTAGCAAGTAGAGTATGGCAGTGTCTGCTTAGAGAGACCAAATCCTCAAGGAAAGTGAGGGAGTAATCGTCAAGTTCTCTGAGTTGTATCAGAACATCAATCAGGCGAATAAGGCACTCCAAGAGATCATGGGACCCATCTCTAAAGAGTTGGACCATGCTAGGCTCTAGCATGAGACCTTCCAGAAAATGGTTGACTGTTCAGTTGAAGATCTGGTTAAGTTCGGCATGTTTAATCACCCCAGAGCACCCAAAAAAATCCTTTCTACTTTGGACTACCAAGTTGATCAGTTGGAGTTTGTCCTCGAAAAGATAGATAAAGTCAAAGAGGAAGCTTTGGAGGCTATGCACTAGATGGAGCAAATCATCCTAAGAATGTCCCCAGGCTTTCTCACTCCTTCTTTCACCCCGAGGAAGGTAGACCAAACTATTCGGATCTTCAAGGAGATCGTCTCGCAAGGGTTAGGGCCAGAAGCCACGTTCGACCGAATGCATCAATAACCTTCTGGCCTGTCGTGATTTTGTGGGTTTCCTGATAGAGGTGAGATATGAATATTCCAAGCTCCTAGAAGAGGCTCCTGGATGAATGTGAAACTTGCAAAGTTAAAGCTCCCAGAAAGTCTTGTGGATGAACGTGAAAATTGTGAAGTTATCAGCGATCGCCATAAGGATCCTGCTCAGGATCAACTTCAGCCCATGATCAGAAATTTTATGGAATATCGGGCCTAGTATAACATCACTTCACCCAAGCAACAACAGAAGCAAGACACTCCCTTTCAGCCACGAGACGACGATGAATAGTCTCCTTACTCTCTTCTTCTTTTTGTAAATATCTAAGAGTATGTTGGCATAAATGATGACACCATCCATGTTACACCATGGGATGATGTCATTCATCAAGTTACCAAAAGTCAATAGTTGACTTTTAGATATTTTGTAGATATTTTGTAATTAGGTGGTTGGTTTGATTTTGGCCTTCTTTCCTTCTCTTCTTCTATAAATACTTGAATACTTGTTGTATTCAAGGGGTGGATACTTTTCAGATGAAAAATAGAAGTAAGAATAAAAGACTTTGAACTTTTTGTAACAGAAACAAATATTAATACAATATTTAGACTTTGTGCTGAATACCTATGTTTTACATCAGACCTTTCTTATGTTAGATATGTATGTTTTTTCTGTTGAACCTACTTCTGCTTTATTGTCATTTATTCATCAGTATTGCTTTGTTCGTCTATGCGAGTAAGTTCGGCTGTGTTTTACTACCAGCCCAAAACATACCCTCTGACCTTTCTATTTTGGAATTCATTTCTTTTCTCCCTTCAGATCTTTCCTATCTCCCCACCTCGTTCCTTTCACTTCTTCTGTAGTTGGAAATACCTCTACTGGGATGAGATCCCAACCCCCGAAGGCAGAATATTGTGAGACTTGCACAGTTTCGTGTTGGTAGAATAGCAATAAACCATTTTCGCTTTGCTGACTCAAAGAGGGGCTACGCTCCGCACACTGTTGGCATGTCCATCCATAGATCTGTCCTACCGACTGATTTTCAGACCAACAAATTGACCATTCAAAATTTATGAAAATGCCAATCAAATTATTTTGATTCCAGTGTGGTGAATATTAAGATGAGGCTAATGAAAAGGCTGGTGAAAGTGTAATACAAATGCATTTTAGAAATGCATGGAAATGTGGCCTGGAGTGTGGAGGTTGTCAATTGTGTAAAGTAACATGTGGCATGCATTGCTGTGTATTGAAATTCCATTTGTTTTGGAAGAGAAAGCTGAAAACATAATCTAGACACAATTGGCCCACTGTAACTGTCCTCAAATGTAAAAGATGAGGATTATGGTGGACGCATAAATGCCACCCAACGTGCGATGAAGAATACGTTTTTGTTAAGATAATATAAGTTATGTTTGTTGTAATCTATTTGAATTACTTTGAATGAAAGTAACACTATGTTTGTGCCTGCGTTGTGTTTCAATCTCTGAAACTAAATTCTTAAGGCGAAAGTAGAAGTGTTTTTTGATTTGCAATTTTTAGGATGTTACAATCCTTAAGTTGTAAATAGTTTTGAAATAATATAATAAGAATACAATAAACTAACAAAAAGTTCTTGTCTTTTTTTTTTAGTATAGACACAATTGTAATAAGGCTTAGATTTTCAATTATAAGATGGCATATAAAAGCTAAAATCCAAAAAAACAAACCAAACTCGAAATGTACACATTGAAATTTTTTATGTCTGTACATTGACAGGTCATGCATACCATGTCAAATAAAGAAATTTGATTTTAGTAATCTGTTACAAATATATTTTGTAACATTATTAACATATTGTGAATGTCATTAATATTGAGTTTTTGATAACTCATATTGAATGCCCTAGTTAGTTCCTACGTATGAGTGTGCAATTGTGATAATAATAGGTAAACGTTGATTACATCTTGAAAGATATTTGGGATTAAATTGAAATACCTTCTTCATAACGAGAGATTGTTCTATCTATACTTCCATATGATTTCTCTGGGATCGTCCTCGTTAGATGACTGTCATCATTCTCATTTATGTGTATCACTCTTGTAATGAGCTTGAACATCGAATAGTCCATGAGTACAAGTAATATTACATGTGTCAAAACTCGGTCTGAGTTTTACCTTTAGCTTTATATCACCGTGTTTATTTCATGATGGTAACTATTTAACATTATATCATCTTTCATCCACTGATTCTCATGAATCCGTTTTGTGTGCATTTTATATGGAAAAATATTGTCAAGGTTTAATATTTTAAGAGAGCTCCTAGAAGTGAGTAAGCTGAGAACTGTACCCTTTAACATTTAAAATGTGAAAATTGATCCCCAAGATTAATTAGCTCATCACTAGGGGTTCAATTGTTTAAATTAAGGAATTGAAAACCTTATTTAATTTTTTTGGACTCTCTGATTTAATTAAGAAATGTCTAGCTTGTGATAAACTAAGTTTAAATTAATAAATTATCACCTAAGGAGACAACGCCTAACTATGGTTGGGTTAAATTTACACTCTTAGTGTTTTGTAAGATGTTTCACTAATTATAGTTAATGGAATCTGAAATATTAACACTCATCCACATGAACACCTTTTAAATGTTATTACAATCTATTCTATAATATGCAACTTACTAAGATCTTTGTCTGACTTCTTGATGCCTCAAGAAAAAAGATCATAGCAGGCCCTCCTTAGTATAGAGTCATGGGTGAAAATAAAGTTTGGACCCTTGGACATGACTTGAAAACTTGAGACATGAGACATATTGACCTTAGGAGGCACTTTTAGAATCTAGGAATCAGACCATTGTTTGTTTCAAGAGGTCCTCAGAATACATGGGCAAAGAAATTTCCCATTACTCTGCACAATAACCTTGCCAAAAAAATTGAAGCCACCAAGGCAACTGAGTGATTTACAAATAATAAAGTTGTTTGAATGTAGTACTTGCTTCGAGAGGCTATTTCTTGACCAACCTGGTTATATCATGTTAAAAAATCCCTGATAGTCTCATTGTGTTAGTTCGTGGTAACTTGTACAAAATATTTGACTAAAGGTGTTGCTACTCAAATACAATGGATCATTAAATCTTTCAAGTCGCAAGATGTAAGCCCTTTTGATAGTCAAGTCCTTAGCAGGAGTTTTTGGAATGATAAATTCTAGTAGGAGGTAGAACCATTATGTCTTTTTCTTGCGAACACAATTCCACAAATGGTTGATGAAATTGCATGCGGTCAGGAACCTAGTACACCATTGGAAGTTGATTTAGCTACCAAATGCTCTTCTACTTGAACCATCTCAAATTTAGCAACCTTGGGGAAATATTTATCCTCAAACCTATTGGCAATCTCAATGAACTAGGTTGTGGGAGGTCAAGTGGGCATGCAAATTCCTAAGTGTCCATTATGGCATCAATCTTGAAAGTAAGGTAGCTTGAGAAATGACAGTATCAAAAGAAGGAAGAGTACCATTATTGGCTTCTGCTTGAAGGGCTTACGAGTGACTTTGCGGTCGCTTAACGTTTTGTAGCTTCTATCCTTCAACTTCTGTCTATTCTTTCAAGGAATAACATCTTATTTTATGATTGAATTGAAAAGCTCTAAGGCTCTTTTAGTTATTTATATTTTTTGTGAGAACAAACTTTACAATGTGGCTACTTAGCCAATATTCCTTGATTGATCGAACATTTCTTGGATTTTATTTTGATTAGTGACTCTTTAGAGCTTATTATGTTGTTGGCTGCTTAGTCTCTAAAATTTATGGATTCCTTCTTGCATGATGATGAAGCTGGTTCTATGCTATTTGTCATTTAGGGACATTTCGTCGTATAGGGGTACACCATAGGTGTCTTGAATGTCTTCTTAGGTGCTTAAAGTTATGCCTTGGTTTTGGATGCACCAAAACCTTAAGTGAGTCTAGGATCTTGGATCTCAAACTTTATAGATAGAGAATTCATTGTGTTGTGTGTTCTAGTTGGCAAGCTGTTAGTGGTGGTGGTGATTCTCTTAGGAATCTGGTAAGAGACATGAGATCGCTAGAGTAGAGGTGTTTCAATTGAGTCTATTGATGTAATATGTAATTTGATTTTGGCTAGCTTTGGATGTTAGTGGAAAATTCATGTTTTTGGGTGGTAGTGGCTTTTCTTCGATGGCATGCTAAGTTTTATCAGTGATTTCCTTATTTCATTATATAAAGTCGAGTGACTTGTGGATATGTATGCATCTTGTGTAATTATGGTTAGAATTCAATCCCATTTTCGAGTATTGTGCAGTAAATTAAGTGTGTTTGTTTTCCCTCTCAACCTATAAATAAGTCTACCCTTTCCTTAACTTTTTAAATTACTATGCAATAACACTCTATGACCTATTAATTTTGAAATTACGTGTAGAGGGACACTTATGGATGCTTTGAGTCTTTTGGAGTGGGAAATGCCATGGTGATGTTAGTGTAATTAGACCAGTGATACATTTAATCTCAGGATGGTATTTTATAATGAGATTCTTTTAACACTGTAACTCTGATTATAAAGCCATGTTACTAATAGATAAGCTTAGAATTGGCCGCTTACATTTGATACTTTCTAGTGTGTCCCTTGGTGTTCATGAGAGATTGTAAACTATTTTTTTTCATTTGATTGCTTGGTTGGTGGTATCATGTGGAAATATGGGTGTAGATTTAAAAACTTTCCTTTGTTCTTACATGTGAGTAAAGTTATTTTAGCCAAAACAAAAACATTGTTAAACCTTAGTAGATCAGTAAAAGTTATTATGCCTCTTTAATGGGACCTTCCTTGTAACTTCATTTTGAGAACTTGTAGAAACCCACTAGGAATGCATTTTATGATACTTGTAATTACTTTGGAAAAATCTCGAAATATTGTTTTGATCCATGTTGGTTGATTGTTTCCTAGTTCTTACAAAATTAATAATGTGTTTTCTATGTTGAATGTCCCTTGTTTCCTTAGAATTAAAAATGTGATGTGTTGATTTACCTCTCTCTCCCATAAAAAGTGATAGTGTGATATGTTTACCCTTCCTTCTCATTAAATTTTTAATTGACAAGTTGACTCACCCACACATCATAAAACTATAATTGAGGAGATTTGGCCTTGAAGCTTAACAAATAAACTGGAACATAGAAAGAGAAAATGGTCCTTGCTTTAACCTTGGTAGATTAATAGAAGAAATAAAAACCATGTAGAAGAATAGAAAGGAAACCTTGTCCATCTACCTTCCCTAGGAGTAAAATAAATACTTTTTCTCTTTTCTGCCTTTACAAAATGGTGAGATATCATGCCCCCTTAGTGGTCATTATAACACAAATTTGTGATGTCATAATAGGAGGAAGTTTAATTAAGAAAACTCGTAAAGGAATGTGCTTAGAAAATGAAACTAAATTTTTTGACATAATTTGTTGATTTATAAAATAAGTAAGATTTATGTGTATTGAGTGCAATGTATAGTTGAACCTGTAGTTTTGTCGCCTACATGGAATTGTGAAACACCTGGTGGTTAGTAACGTGTTTTAGTTACTTAGTACTTTCTTGTTCATAGATGTATGCGCCTTTCTTTATGGGAGTTTTGGGTCATCATACCCTTATCGTCCCATAGCTCGATGAGTGTGAGTTGTGGTCTTTTTGGATTGAAACTTATCTCTTGTTTAAGAAGCAACCTCCTTATGTGTTGTCTTGTCCTTGGAGACCTAAGTTATTGTAATTTTAAGGCAACATATGTTAAGGATATAAAATAACTTTGGGAAGTCTTCTTTTCTTCATATTTTCTTGGGTCACCTTGTTATTGTTTCCCCTTTCATTAGGATGGAAAGTGCAAGATGATGTTTGTTTCACTTTTGATCACGATGCACCCTTGGATTGTAGTTGGACCCTTGTTACTTTTCTTCTCCCTAGCTACCTTGAGTGCTCCTGGTGTTGATTTATGCTTGTGCTCTCTTTGTGGTTATTCTGAGCTTGAGCAGGAAATAAGATAAATGAATCCCATTGTGTTATTGTGAAAATGGTACTGCTTGTATTGATATGTTAGTTACTAGGGGAGATATATATGTTTTTTCTTTCAATAAATGGTTGACGTCTCTAGATTTGGATGGTGTGGTGTGTTTGATTCTTAAAAAAAAAGTGTAAAAAATCATACTATAGGAAACCTTGTGGTCATGAAATTGCTTAGTATTACCATGAAAATTTGATTGTACCCTTTTGAGTTATAGAAGTTCTTTCCATAAATAGTTCCTCAATTGTAAATGTTTTTCTGATTTAGGTGTCCTTCCTTGTTGATTAACCTCATCTTGTGTGACCTCAAATTGTGGGACCTTGAGTAAACATGTCTCTCGTACAAAATTTTGGCCATGGTTGATTCTGCTAGCCTTGTCTAAACAACGAACTATGAAAGCATAATTTAACCTTAGTGGAAACCTTAATTTTTGTTACTGTAGTATGTTGTATTCCTTGGGAAACTATGTGGTCTTTCTCAAACTCATGGAATTCTCCTTATTATTCCTCTACTTGGTGGTTACTCTTAAGACTCTTTTGAACTCTTCATGTTATATTGTTATGTGTTGTATCTTGGTTGATAGCGTAAAGTTACTCTCTAGATTTAAATGTTCGTAGCCTTGCATGCAAAAAGTTTAGAACTCATCCCTTACAATATCCCTTCTTCTTGCTGAATTGCATTGGACCAAACTTGGGTTCTGTGGACCCACACTTGTTTGAAGCAAGCAATCCCATAATGGGAGTGATCCTTTTTCTGTTGCATTTGTTCCTATCTCTCTTTCCAATGACTTCCAGGAGGAAGTTGAGTCTAAGGGGAGGGGGATGTAGTGCCCACTTCCCTTCGACACTTTTGATATTGATCATGATACTGCTGACTATATTATGGACATTATTATAGTTTTGATTTAGTATGGTGTTAGATGTCAGATTATGGATTATTGTTGACTCTGATTCATATATGATGCATGATGATTATTAGAGACATTTTATATATTGAGGATGATATATTGTCTGACATGGTTATATTTATGGATGTTGTTTGGACATGTGATATTTGGATATATTGAGTAGACCTAGAAAATGGAATTAATTTGATGATCATATAGTTGTTGATAAAATTGTAAATGATATTGTTGGTTTGCCTTGATGTTGTTGTGATTCATATATATAGATGATTTTGGCATTATAATTATATGTATTTTGGATGTTTTGATGTGGCCATGAGGCCAAAGGAGGTATTATGTTTTGCAAGTTAAAATATCACAACAAACATCGGGGGATTGGAGACCAACCACATTGGAATTCTAGATGAATTCAACAAGGTCACCATGGAAACTTGTATTGTGTGTGTGTGTGTGTGTGTGTGTGTGTGTGTGTGTGTTTGATTGTTGTTAGGGATTCCCATGGGGGGATCACCTTTAAATGTGACCAAGGGTTATGTGTATTTATTTATTTGGTTCCTTTTTTTATGTTTATATATGTGTTTTATAAGTGATGTGTTTACCCCTTTTATTTAAATAAATTGTGGTAAATTAATGTGAGTAATCATATTTGTTAAAAATTAATAAATCAATTGGGACATAAGAAAGTAATTATTAGAGTTGTTGGCTCTTGTATTAAATGTGTAAGTAATGTGTAAGTGATGTGTAAGAGATATGTAAGTTGATTTTGGAGTATGAAACACTCCACCTTCTTTGAAATTCGAATTTTTCCTTGGAGGCTGATTTTGGAGGCTTGTGGGACAAGTTAAACTTGTCCCATACCTCTTAAATTTGCATACCAACCTTACCTATGGTTGGAGAGTTAAATCTAGCCTTCATTATGCATTTTTGTAAGTCAAGTTGTATGCTTTAATTGCACTTTATTACATTTTCATTTATTTTAGTCCTTATGGGGTGTTGGCTTGATTTGAGTGTGTAAGTAAAACTGTCATATTATTCACCTACTTATTTATTGTGCCTTGGAGATGAAGTTGACTTGTGAGTTGGGGTTGAGGATGTGTGATGTGGCATCCTACTTGGATCCACCTCATCCTCTTCTCTTCCCTCTTCTATATATTTGAATTCCTTGGCTTGTTTTTGGGGTTGCTTCACTTTTGCATACTTCATTTGGGGTGAATTATTTTGTTGTTTTGAGAGCTCTTGCTTTTGGAGAAGATTGGAGACTGTTGCATGCTTGTAGATTGTTGATCTTGGACTTTTTTACATTATAAAGCTTGTTGTTTTGGAACCTTGGAACAAACTCCATCATGGAGAGGTAGGAGAGCTTGATCTCTTGAAATGATCTTCTTCATTTTTATGCATATGCTGAATGTTAAATGTTTGAATGTGTTTTGGTATGTTGTTGGTTGTTTGGGTAGATGGCCTAGGAATGGTGTAGGAGAAGACTATGGGGATTTTTGTGGGGGGCATAAGTGTTTTTGGGGGGGTATAAGGGTAGAGGGAGTTCGGATTTGGGTTCCACCTTACAAAAAAATAGCTTGCATTTCTTTACTCGTTATGGGGTGCCATAAGAGCTGGGGAGGAATAAGAAAATGGGAGGAATAAGGGGTACTTGAGGGAGGCATAAGGGCATGTAGGGATTTTGAAATGATATATATTTTGGTGGTTTGTTCTCAGGTGGTGATACCCATTTCCCCTTTGGGAGGCATAAGCAGCATCCCCCATAGTTTCTTGCTCCTTTGGCTTGCATGATGAATCCTGAGTGTTGTTTGTTGTCTTTATTCTATGGTTGCAAACTGTAGTTTTGTTTTGGACTATGTGTTTTAAATGTGAAATTTTCATGTGTGTTGTGGAAGCCTATTGTTTCCATGAGTTGAAACACATTTCTTATTGCATTGTGGTTGGGGCTCGGGGGCCAATGAAGAAGGATGGCTTCTCCTTGTCATTGGATGTCTTGGTTGGGTGGAGAGCGTTTCCTTTCCCCCTGTTCTATTGTGATCAAATTGAAATAAAGAAAATGGAGGATATTCATGTTGTTGTTCTGGAGCAGAGGAAAAAGACAAGTTTGACAGTCCTTGTTGAGATTATTCTTATTGTAACCCTTTCCCACTTTGAAGTGGATGACCTTGTACATTATTTGTGATGGAAATATGTTTTGTATTGGCTATGAAAGTTGTAATTCGAAATGTGAAAGAGATATACTCTGTTTTTCTATTTTTGAATAAATGTGGAAGAAATTTGTATTCTGTATATTGTAATTGAGGAAGAAGACAGAGTTCTGAAAGTCCCTTGTGAAACTTCTTTTGTAACCTTTCCCACCTTGAAGTGGATGATCTTGTATATTATTGTTTGGAAAGACTACTCTTTTTTAGCTATGAAAGTTGTAATTGATTATGGAAGAATATATCTTGTATTCAATTATGTGAACAGAAAAGAAAGATATGTATTTGGTATGTTGTATTTTGAAAATAAATGGGAAAGAAGTTGTTAGAGATTCCTTTGAATTAATAGAAGTGTTTTTCCTATTCATATGATATTATTTCCATTGGAAATGTGTGCTTTATATACAGTAGGAAATCTCTGTTTGTAAAAGTGAAAAGGAAGCACATATGAAGAAATATTGCACTGCTCTATCTCATTTGAAATGTTTAATTTTAAAAAAATAGAAGTTGCATTCTTGTCTCTATCATTTGATTGAAGGAAAGAAAACTATTTAAAACTAGCATGGAATAAATTCAATGTTTTTATTGCATGACAAAAGAGATAGTTTAATCTCTGTTCTTGAAATGTACAAACTTCATTTCTACTTCATTGTATACTTTGCAAATTCCTTTTTATCAAATGTCCAAAACAACCCTGCAAATCTATAAGAGACAAATGAAATATTCAATTGGACTTAATGAGATCAAAATGATCCCCAAACTAAACTAAAACACTTAAGAAATTTTTTAAAGAACCTTTCAAATCAAGCAAAGGCAAAAGTGCAAGCTTTTTGTTGTGTAAACATTGGTAATTTTGAATGCAAGTCAATCAAATAAATTTAACCTTGCAATCTATCCTAAAATCTTCCAAGTGAAATCCTCCATGCTTGTTTGACATGTTGTGAAATAATTAATGCAAATTTGAAAAAAATTGATAAGTTAAAAATACTAGTTCACTTTCGAAGTGATAGAAAGACGTTTTCTCAAAATTGACCCTTCAAAATTTATCAAAATAAAACTTTTAGGATTTTTGTGTAAAGAGGATGTTGAGAGCTTTCCAAAAAGTCCTCGTTTTCCAAAATCTGAGTTCCTAATCAAAAGTTATGGCCTTCTGAAGTTTTACTTCATTTCGGCTTCAAAAAATATCTAACTGTCAAAATTTAAATGAATAAAATATTCTTGGATGGACCCTGCAGGGCTAAAATTTCCTTTTCTTTTTGCCCAAAAAGTGCAAATTCATGAAGTTTCCCACCACTCTACTAACGCTGTAAGCCTTCATTTTGTCTAAAAATGATCTAAGTCAAAAAAAAAATTTGGAAAAATTTTTCCCCCATGGCCCCGCCTGCCCCGTAGCCAATTTACCTTTTGACAAAATACTTTCATGGGCACGCGTGGCCCACAATCACTTTTAACCTAATTTTTTTTTCAAAATAAATTTGGAACTTTTTGTAAGTTTCCCCGCAGCCTCGCCCAAACCAAGCCAATCAGGTGCTTGCCACGTGGTTTCATTGAGGCAATGACGGAGGGCACGTTTTAACCCTTAAAACTTCTTTTTGGGAAAATTTTCTAAGTTTCCTCAAAATTCCCCGGACCCACAGCCAATGGTTGGCTAACACGTGGCATCATTGCGCTTCGGTGGAGGACAGGTTTCTTTTTAACCTTTGCACTTTTAATCCAAAAATTCTTAATTTCCTAAAGATGGACCTGTACAAGTCCACCCCCAACCAATCATTGGCTTGACACGTGGCATCTCTTGGGCATCGGAGAGAGGCTAAAATCATTTTGATCCCTTTTTCTGGAAAAAAGATCAAAATCTTAAATTCTTCCGGTTACCCGCCTTCCCTTTGGTTTGAAATTTTGGACACGTGTCCCCTTACGAAGCTGCACTGTGGGCACATGGAGGTAAATTGTGCCTTTGTCCTAAACGGAAAAAATGCTAAATTCCTTCCCCAGGCTCCACCAGGTCTACATCTGGGAAAATTTCTTCCCCACCTCCACCGGTCATAACTTTTCTATGAGGAGTTAGGAAATTTCTCTCCGAATTCCGCTGGAGTTGGGGAAAATTTTCCTCCCCAAGCCCTAGGCCCGCTCTTGGGAAAATTTTCACCCCAAGTTCCACCGGCCCATAACTTGAGAAATATGAGGAGTTAGGAGGACTTCTTTATATCTGGAAAGGTGAGAGAAATTTCCTATCTAATGGGAATGTTTAATTTATGTTTTGAGTGTCATTAATTTTGAGAAAAATCAAGTTTAATACCTTCTAAATTGTTTAAATATTGTGGAATTAAATACCTTGGGTATTTAGATTTTTTTGTCCTTCTTACCCTCTGATTTTAATTAATAATCATATGACTTAGTGTTAATCTGACTTTAAATAGTTAGATATCACCTAAGGGAATTTTAACTATGTATTGGATTTATACACTTACTTTCCCTCTCTTAGTGTTTTATAAGGTGATGTTGATAGTTGAATTTAATTGACCTTGAAATATTTTGGTTGTAAACACTTTAAAAAAAAATTATTCCATAATTTTCTAACTAAACCTAGGTTGATCTTGGGTCTCAAGTGGGAGTTTTTTTTAGCATTTTTAAGGTCCCAAGTTTTTTTATTAGTTTGCTCAACAATACCCGCTGAGATATTATAATATCCCATTAGATTTTTATGGTTATTTTTAGCTAAATAAAATCATATTTCCCTCTAAATCACCAAAAAATAATGGCGCAAATGCATATTATATTCCACATGGACAAAAATCAACCTAAACTGTAGGGGAAACTCTCATGCCCCCTCTCCAGGCACCTATTAAGTTTAGGGGGAAAAAATGTGGAGTTCCCATTTTTTAGGCCTAGATTATATTATTTCTTGTAGCTGGATTTAAAAATAATCATGGGACCTTCCGCTGCAAGAAAATAGGAGCTACAGTCCCTCCATGGGACCATGCTCTTAGCTGAAAAAATCATTGGCTACTAGTACTTGTTGTTTCTAGGTAGACCCCACCTTTGTTATATCTAGGTGTCTCTTGAGAATCTAAGCAAGCTTAATATTGAATCTTTCAACATATATGTCAGGTATATAGAAGGAAAAGGAGACAATGAGAAATTAATTTTTTTCAATTTATAATTTCAAAAAAAATTACATTATTGAAGGGCCCTTGGTTTATTGGTGTTTATGTATGGTTTTCAATAAACCCAATGGGGATCAAGTCTTATTGAATGAAAGGTATGGAGAAACTTGACATTGAGATTCAAAACAGTTGAGGTTGGGATTTTTCCCTAGGTTACTTTGACGACTGGATGTCTCTAATTCATAACTTCTTTGTTGAAGGTGCTCACTAGTTTAGTTGTGCATTTACTCATAATTGTATAACTGCTATATGTTTCCTCCGAAAAATGAGCTCAAATGCTTACAAACTATGTAATCTAGTGCCCAGTTATATGTACTATGCATAATGTTTTTCTATATTTAACATCTTAGTTACTCAACTATCATAACACGAGTTATGGGATGGTTTGGAAAAACATGTGCAATGTAATGGAATTCAATGTTATGAGTCATATACCCATGCATTTTACTCACATTTCTTAAAATGATTAAAACATGAAAGAAATAAAGTGAAACTATTAACGTCCACAAATAAGAACATGAGTTGAATGTGTGTGTGTGTGTGCACGCTCACACCCATACATACATACATATATCTCTGTGTGTGTGTTTCTAATGAATTAAATAGATTGAATTTTTTTCACCTATACTAAGCGGTGCAATGGATATGCCGATAGGGAAAGGAAAGGTTGTAGTAAGAGGGGTTATTTACAACCGAATTGAAGGAGAAGGGGTGGACAGGATCTCAAAATATTTTTAGATCAGATTTTAAACTATAATTTGGGGGGTGCTCATTTGATGAAGTCACTCTTTTATCATGATTTGATTGTATGGGGCAAGATTTAATTTGGAGGAAATTTGGAAATAAAAGGAGAATATATATGCATGTTGTGGAGGCTATAAATTGTGGAGAAAGATGTCTGGATAAAGATAAGAGTATATATATGTCTAGTGGAATAAAACAAGATAATGTTTTAATTGAAGGGTTTTGTATTTTTTAAATTCTAATACAATGAAGATATAGACAAAAGGAAGAGAAATGGTCATAGTAGGATAGGAAAGAGGGTTGAAAAGAAGAGCCCAAAGAATTAAGCATAACCTTTTGGTCTTTGTAAAGAATATTTTTTGGTTCCAATTGGTCATCATTAGGGTCACTTTGTGATTTACATTTCAAATATATTTGGTAATAGGGGCAATAGGGATGGAAAAGGTTCTTGGAAAGTCACGAGTTCCAATCCCTCTTAAGATCTCCATCACATTTTTCCTTTAATACTTGTGAGGAACCCATAATGATCATGGCATTTCCTCCTCTTGTGTTTAATTTATTCACTTAGAGAAATGGTATGCCACTCAAAGACTTGACTTGAGTGTTGACTAAAGAACTTGAACCAAACAGCCAAGTAGTTGAGGAAATCTAAGTCCTATGAAATACAACAAGTGGAAATTGAGTTGAAGAGATGATAGAGAAGAAACAACTAGCAATTATCATGGCTTTACCCACATGTAAATCAATGAAGTCTTATAAGAAATCATTGATCCTTGTGGTGGTTGATTGCCTCTTTAAATATGTGCACTTTATGTTGACTGAATAACCATTTTAATTCTTCCATATTTTGTTTGTGTCTAAAAGTTATTTTTCCGGATAACCCATTTTCATACATGCAGTATTCTACACATGAAAATATATAAGCAAAATCCAATCATGCATCAATATACAGACTCATACATTATTATTATTATAATGATGTCAATAATCATGTATACATGCATGAACAAAATAAGTTCAAAATCTCATTCATGAATGATTCCTTCAATCATCATACCAAAAATACATAAAACTTACAACACGTAAGGATCATTACATAATGCATTTCGTAATACTTACATGTCAAAATGAAACATCATATAATTTTTTTTATGAAATGTCATACATAGTCTCCATTAAAAAAGGAGGATTCATACAACCCATTTGACATAATTCCAACATGTATATCAAATTTATATGCCCAAAACGGAGTTCAACATGCCAACCACTTGAAAAAATGTCAACAAAGTAACCATATATGAAAAAATGGGACTACTTACAAACCAATTGACAAAATTCCAACATATATATCGACTTCATATGCCACATTCGTGGGTGATAGTTTTTTATAAAGACTTTATTAAGTCTTTCTTACTCCACATATCATGTGGCTTGGGCCACACATGCATCCATCTTGCTTTATTGTGATGCCCACATGGGCACGTCTATTACGAATATGCCAATGTTGGCATGTTGGTGGGCATCTGTTAAGTGATGTGGTGAGCTAGCTATGTAGGTGACTGAGTGGATTGGTATATCATCTTGGTCGATGGGTAAGTTGGCTATCTCAGTTGCCAAGATTAGACTAGTTCGCTTGGATGATAGTTGTAGGATTTGATGAGTTGGTGGGTTGGCATGGTGAGTTGGTGGTCGAGGTGAGGTGGCTCATTCCACAAGATTAGTCTATAACTCCCCCTTCAACTTGATCCTAAACTTGGTCTCCTACCTAGCTAGTTCTGTAACTCATCTCGACAAGTTGATTTCTAAATTCATGGAAGTTGGGTCCCCCTCCGAAATAAAATTGGACCCCATAGTTGTAAACCCCATATTCGACTGTCGAAGACCGAAGGTACAAACAATACCTCTCTTTTTTTCCGCACAATGCCACTTTTTGACTCCACATTGACCCATTTACCATTTCTACAACATTTCTTGGCACTATGTCACATGTGCCCTTATTTCACCTTTCTTAATCCTATTCTTGCATGGATGATATCTGGAGCATACGGTGTCCATTTTAACATGTTCAAAATCCACTAGAAAGAATACTTTGATCTCTTCCATAAGGAATGGGTTCATTGAAATTTCATAAACATACAAAGTGTGAAAAATCATTTGGATCATATATACACAATTATAATTAATTATTCCCGATCTTCATTGTGGAATCAAAAGGGATTTAAAATGAATTCAGGGGAGATGGTAAGAAAATTTGAAATCCCAAAACAACTCAAATCAACCCACCATCTATTTAATACCACACACACACATAACCTTAAGAGAATATTATAACATATACATGTATATTAGTAAGAGAACATACATTCATTAAGTTAAAAGAAGTATATCGATAATAAATTAATATATGTTTAAAAAAACAATGATTATAATTCAATCAAATCATACATCATAAAAAAAAAAAAGTTAATCTATATTGATGCAACATCATCTTAAATTTTCAAATTCTAGGATTTTGATTTTAAAAACTATGAATAAACCAAATATAAATATGATTAATCTAATATTTTGAATTGTATGCATTTTTCATGCGGGTTTTAGCCATCCACGAGACCTATTGTCTTTTATTTATGATACCCGGAATTCATCTTTGGCTTCACATAAAGTGGATGAATTTGACGAAGAGAGAAGAAAAAAAAAATTAGGGATAGAAAAAAATGTGATGATGCAAGATTTGATAGTTTGTGACCTCTGTGATATTTCTAGTGAAGCCTCTCACACATGAATTGAGGTGCACATAATATGATTGGATTCAATAAATTCCTTCAAGGGAGACAATAAGCCTGATTGAAATCCCCCAATAACTCAAATCCCTCTATTATTTATTGAAGACCACACATAGACATAACCCTCAATATAATAATTTAACACGTAAACAATTTTTTTTATTATTGATAAAATATTTTGAGGGGACCTTTCCCTAAGGTACAAAAGGCCTAATAGTTATATATAATAAGAGAGATACAAAAGTGATAGATCTCAAAAACCAGATCTAACAAGAGTACAACAATGGTTATGAGACAAATGGGGACCATACCCCAAAAATTGAAACCTAGGGCAACAATATGAAATATTAAACATAGCAAGGCAATAGCAACATAACAACTGTAAAGCTACAAAATAGCTACATAGAAGAGAAACAACTAGGTAGGAACAACATTTTTCTTGGATTTTTTATTTTTTTGACCCGTGTTTCACCCATTAGGAACCTCCTTAACAGGAAGAAAAAATTTGAACACTTGAATTAGTAAATATGTATTGTTTTCCAAGGGAAAAGGAGGTGAAATATTCTCCTTGGCCGCTATGCAAGTGGAAGAAGACACATTTTCAAGTTTATTGCCAACATTCTAAACCTTGTCTCCATCCACTGGGATCTCCCAAAGAGGAGTTTCAGGAACTTCCTCTGAGGTCAACGCATGAGACCAAATCACCCTTAGTTAATTTGGAACCATCCACTGAATCAAAATTAGAGTTTAGTTCCTCCTTGATATCAAAAAACATATGTTTTGGGAGGGCATCTTTCCACTAATTTATTTTTTTAGTTTGGAGTTTTTCCTTCCCACAATCAGCAGTAGTGTGAATTAAACAAAAGAATCTTCTACATCTGAAAGGTAAACCTTCATATTCTACATCTGAAATGTGATACAGGTTGTATTATCTGTAGGGAGCATAGTCGATATCCTTCCTTTCAATGCTTCCTTAAATGAAAAACCCGAATCACCATTCTGGGCATGGCTAGCAAAGACAGAGCCTCCTACAAGTTGCTTTAGGGGTAGTGGCAGGGGAAAGGGAGCAGAGGAGTCACCCTTCATGCTAGAGGCAGAGCCGCCACCCATCCGAGTGAGCTCAGGATGTAAGACAAAGTTGTTACTAGCGTCCCATCCAACCAATTTGAACCCATCACCTCTAGTTACATGTGAGGAGTCATGTCCGCTATGAAGATTAGAAGTGTGAGTAGAGGAAAAGGTGGGGGTTGTCGACGCAGGGAAGGCACTGGGAAATTTTTTTGCACTATCTCAACACTTATATGCTTGATGTGGGGTAGGAACATTCAACAGATTCCTGGAAACACTACACAATCCTAAGAATAATGAATTATGCACATAATAAACATATTCATGCTTAGAGGATTGTATTACGTCCATAACCTCATCTTGGTGGTGTGTAGATATTTACTAATATCTAAAGATGATTTGGACTTTGGCATAAGGAAACAACTTTAAACTTTTACCATGAACTTCTTTGTGTAGATGTGTGATGTACACACATGACAATCAAAAGTGTGATATTTTGGTTTTAAAAAATCAATCAAATTGCACGCCGGAAAAAAAATGACATAATATGTATCGACTGAATATCGTGATATTTTTGGCTTATAATTTTGATAAGAAATATGACACGAAGAAACCAATCAAAAACTAAATATGCCACAAATAAACCAATCTGAATATGAATAAAATATAACGTGAAATTATTATTTAGTGTAAATGTGTACTAAATGTCTACCAAAATTTACATGACTAGTTATAAATTTTAACCTAATTTAAATAGGGAATTGTTTTCTAAGGAATCAAATTTGATGGCCATAAAAGAATTGTCAAAATTACTTAGAGTAGGCCACAAGTAGGAACAAGTAGTATTGTGTGTTTTCATACTTTGATTTTATTACATTTAAAGAATGATCCACAAGGTTTGTAGTAACATTTATTTCTCCATTAAAAAATACTTCAATAGTTTTCAATGAATCAAACATGTATAAATATTTCTTGAATAGCTTCTTGTAATGTAAAAATGGAGATATGTCATCTTAAATGCTTGGCCAAATGATCATTTAAAATGCATTATTTTTATTTCGTTTGCGCCTCTTCATTATACATCTAATGTTTTCCTTAATGTATTTTAGCTTCAATAGATTTTAATTGTATAAAATTGAGGAAGAAACAATTTAATTTTAGTGCACTATCTCAATACTTCTATGCTTGACGTGGGGAAAGAACGTTCAATAAATTCCTGGAAACACTACACAATCCTAAGAATAATGAATTATGCACATAATAAACATATTCATTTTTAGAGGATCGCATTATGTCCATAGCCTCATCTTAGTGGTGTGCATATATATACCAATATCTAAGGATGATTTGGATATTTGGCATAAGGAAACAAGTTGAAACTTTTACCATGAAATTTTTTGTGTAGATGTGTGATTTACACACATGAAATCAAGGAGTGTAAGAGTTATTTGCTTAGGGAATGTAACCAGAGTTGAGATAATGATAGTTTACCTATCTCAGTATTATTGGTATGCATCTATTTACTAATCCCTAAAGATCATTACAACTTATGCATAGGGAAACAACTTGAAAATTTTCTAGTGAACTGATTTGTGCAAATGTGTGGTGTGCATACATGACCTCAGGGAGTGTAAGAGTCTTAACAAATTACACATAAGTATAGGGAATATAATGATAGAGATAAACATAGAGGGTTTACCCAACTAAATATTATGGTTATTGAGTGGAATTATGTTTCTTTGAGTTGTGTTAGCTTGTGATGCATTATGAAGCATTTGGTGTTATCTTCAATTTAATAATTGTAACATTTATTAATGGGACATGGGTAGAAGGATCCATTTAATGTTATACAATTGGGATGTGGTTGAGAGAATATTGTAAGTAGGTGAATCATGTACTTGTACAAATACATGTTTATGCTTGAAAGAGGTTTTTTTCTTAGAGGGATAAGTTGATAATATAGAAGTTGGAAAAGTAATTCAAGGTTGATTTAATCATATAGTTAATTCAAATGCACATTATTAGAAATTGTTGGAGAATGTATCTTCTTGTAACTAGTCTATTGTGTTTGCTTAATGAAATTGAATAAAGTGGTATTTTATTAATTTTTATTTTGTTTGTTAGGATGTTAGTCACTCTATGTTGTGTTAGTTCTTCACACTACATGGTCTAATGTTTTCCTTAAGTGTATCCCATATCCATTCATGTATCATATATCTTCGATGATTTTAATTGTATGAATTTTTTATTGAAATATAAATAAACACTATATCTAATTTTCTATAGAAATTATTATTATACTATTAATAAATATGAAACTCAATATTATTTGGTTGATATAAGTATTGAAAATATTGAATTCTTAAGGGTAAATGCATAATCATTGGTGGTTTCTTCAGAGGCTTTTTAAACTTGAAATAATTGTGTAAAAATGACCTTGTCTACATCTACTTGATTTTGTTTGTGTATATTACATGTTAGTTTTTTATAATACAACTAGTACAAATATCTTAGATATATCTATCTTAAATACATTGAGATATTTTTATTTCAAGTTTCTTGCCTTGAAGTTTTTCCTAAATTTTACCACCCTAATTCAGCTATGCCTAAGTGCATTTTTGCAATTGCTTTTACGACTCAAAATCCTTGATAATGATACTACACTGATTGTTAACTCTATTGTACATTTGCTTATGTGATTCCATTGGTTGCTGAAAAATGACATCAATGAAGGTGTTGTTTTTTAGTCCCACATAAATATTATCAAGGAAAAATGGTTCAAAAACTATATCGTATGGTTAAGAAATTATTATCTTCTTATTAACTTCTTAAAGTGAAAACAAAAGGTTTTCAAGTCAAATCTAATTGAGCAACAAATTTCATGTTGAAATTGTCCCATAACGATCAAATCAACATCAAATTTAATATTAAGGGCATGACTTTGTAGCATAATCACGAACCCAAGGAGTCATGAATGCCTCTCACAATGCTGATCAATTACCATTATAAAACATGTCACAACATATTCATAATCTGGTTATAAACCTGATCTAAAAGATAATTCCATCAAGGATAACATTTCATAACCAGATATTGAATCAACTATCATGTCGATGTTAGGTAGGGGAAAATCATCTTTTGGACATGCTTTGTTGATGTCACAAGACAGGTCATCAGGTAATCGAACACACTAGCAAGTTAAGGCCTTCACAGATGTTGTTCATAATACCACTGTAATAATATTAAAGTCGTGATTCATCTTACCCTGAAAGATCAACAAATTTCATTCGTTCCTAAAGACGTGTTTTGATTGATTTGCCATTTTAAGAAAGGAAGCTTCTCCGAAACACCGTTATGTTTATGTTTATGATATTCTCTATCAGTGGGACCATTCGGCAGCAGTGGGACCAACAGGCTACAGACTATTCATAGCAGTGGGACCAACAGGCTACAGGCTACAGTTTATGTTTATGTTTTATGATATCTGATTTTTACGTGCACAAGTCAAAGGGAATAAATCAACATATGATGATAACTTTTAAGTAGAAGGAAGATTGATTTGTTAGGTATAATTTCCTTGTTGAAGACAAAAGGTTCTTGCCTATTTTTTTTATCAAATATTTAATGTTATACCATTTTTAATCGATTAGTTTTTACAGCTATTTAGATCATTTTCGTGATATTAATGGTAGAATGGTTATAAATATGCAATAACTGTTACATACGATTTGCATCTTTTAAATGTGTTCATTGTTTTTTATATAAATTATATTAATATATATTAAAAATAGATAAATAAATTATAAAATAATCTTTTATATATTTTATCAATAGTGTATGAATAACATTGTTTTATATTTTTGAAGGGTAATATTGGAAAATTATTGTTGCCTAAAAAATTGTTTAGCAAGGATATGTCACTATCAAATTTAACCATGTTGTTGAGCATGGAAATAATGCAATGATTCTCCAAACTATTTTTTTTATCTTGTCATTGATCTTTGACTCCCTTTCTTTTTCTGATAAGGTAAATGGTTAGAGTTTTGAAAGACTTTCAAAACCTTGTACAAAACAAAAAAGATAAAGCATAAAAGCCCACAAACAAGATCAAAACAACTTGATCCAACACCAGAGGTAAGTAGGTTCACAATTGAAATAAGTGAATTAATTGTATAAATGAGAATGGGCTAGGTTAAATGACAAACGATTATTTTCATGGGCTATTGGTCCACATTTAGAGTACTACAATTCAAAATATTGACTTGTGTGTAGGCCTTAAAATGGTCCATTTTAAATCCTAATCTATATTATTAAGAAGAAAAAAGGATAAATTATAGAAATTATTAGCCCACAAATATTTCGTGCCTAAGAATAAGCGTCACAATGGAGAGAAATGTAGAAACTCAAAAATCACCTCATAAAATTAATATCAATATTATGCACATTTCTCAATAACAGTAATACCTAAATTAACAAAGGCACCCTACCCCTCTATAGTAATTTAAAGGATGATATTATGTAAAAGAATTATATATATTTATGATAGTCTCTTTTAATGTTATAATAAGAATAGTATAACCCGATATGATTGAAGTGTAATATTTTTACCCGATTTTGTAATATAATTAACATTGTACTAATTTTATTTTGTTTAATAAAAGTGCATTGTTCAATTTAAAAAACAAATCTGTATATTAAATAAACATTACTTATAACACTTTTATGTATCCCTTTTAGATATGCATGACAAATCATGGAATAAAGAGATAGAAATTGCAATATAAAAAAAAACCACAATAATAATATTTTCATGGCATAAATTGTCAAAGAAAGATCTCAATAATTTTATGTGTTATTTAATTTTTAGCTTACAAATTATTATTTGAAATGGGTTGTATTCGAAATGGTAAAACATAGGGACAAATCCTACTACGTAAGTAGATAAAAGAAATGAAATCGAAGTGCATTGATTCTTACCATCCGTGGCCATTAATATATAATATTACTGTCATGAGTCATTTTCCTATCGTCAAATTTCAATCGTTTTTCCACTGGTTCCTGAACGCGGATATGATTGGAAAAGATTTTGAAAGACTTGTTTTGATGTATCTTGATTCACAACGTGGAATCCAGTGGCACTGCCAAGCCAAAGTAGGGAGTGGGTAAGAAACCATGATCATATTTGTCAAGTTGCGGAGCCTTATAAGTCAAAATGCATTTTAAGATGATCTATAGAAAAAGTTGTGTAAGAACCATCATCGAAGCAGCAAAAACCCTCCAAATAAAGGTTGCACCTTCATATATGAAAACGACCGTCTGGAAAACCCCCAAATAAAGGCTGCAAGTCACCTCACTTGGAATGGGGTCAGAAAATGATGGAGGCACTTTCAACGTGCTACCACGCCTAGCGCAAATGGATGCCGTGAATCTGATCTGGATCCCCTCTGTTTATCTTCCCCAAATGCCCCCAAGACCCTCGAGATCCTTCCTCTGAAACCTCTATTAATGCCTCTGCCACACAACCCTGAAAGCGGCTCCAAAATGACAGAATAGGGTAGATCTCTCACTACCGAAGAATGCCCTGTTGGCTAGGGATGGGTCTCTCACCACCGAAGCTAGGGTCCCTGTGGGATTTGACTCCACAAGCTGTAGATGCGCAAAAGCAGCATCTGCATGAGAAGGGGTCAATAAAATGTATATCAAAAGTGTCTTTCCTTACTCTCCCCGCTCCTTATATACTTCTCCTCAGCAAACAAGCCCCAATAACCCTAGGCACATTTCATTCCATGGAGGGGCCAATAAAATGAAAGTAACTAAAGTTACTTTTTCCCTTTTAAGTCCTCATGGTCCAAAAGTGACCCCCAAGCACAAAACGTGGATATTAGTACCATGTGGCCCCTTCACAATAGCACTCAGCATCCACGACCCCTTGGGTATGACCCAGCTTGGACTCGACTTGACCCTTAGGCCCTTGGCATAGAAAAAGGGGACATTACAGTCCTCCCTTCTCGAGAAATGATTGACCCCAAGCATTATCTTGTCATGATGCAGAGGCTGAATACCACGCCACAAGTTTCTCCACCTCACCCTGCAGTCAACTGATGATTGGTGTGATGCGAAGTAACCAAGACACCCCATGTAGTGATCATGCTCTCCATGTCGTGTGGAGAAAAATGTTGCTCCTAAAGTAGTATGATGCCCACACCGACTCTCCCCTGGTACCCACGCCGAAAGTGCCAATCTATCCAATCCCTTCCGATGCAACACTATCATCATGTGATCACTCACTGCCTCTCTAATTGAATCCTGGGTATGAAAGTTCACTTTGGATCCCGTAGAGTCCTCTGAATTCACGTATGAAACAACCTGTATACGTAAAAATGGTGTTAACTCTCCCACATGACCTACACTCATGTGAGAGCAAGGCTCCTCATAATGTATCTCAATGTGTCTCGTGGAGGAAAAGTCCTAAGAGTCTAGTAGACAGTCAACTGACAATATCAGCTCCACATAGTCCACCTCCTGCGCTGAATGTGAACCTACTGAATAACAATAAGTCAATTTCATCTCTCCACTGACTAACACGTGGATGAATTTCTCACTGGGCATAGAAGTAGTAAAATACATAGGAGTGTTATCCAATGTCGATTCAAAAAATGATGAACCCGTAGGCTTTGACTTGTCACAGTGATAAATCGTATATGCATGTATAAAGTTAGGGATATCCTCCCTCAACATGTGCCATATAAACCTCTCTGAAATGAACCTGTAGGTCTCATCATAGCTCAAATGCCCAGTCATGGAGGGACAATGCACATATCGCAATATCTCCGTCCTCAATCATGAATCTAACACAAGGTTCGATATTCCTTGATAGAAGATCATCGCATCCTCAAATATGTAGTTGTCATCCTGTATGTGACCATCTAGAATCTCAATAGTGTGTCGGTTCTTGGATTAATCAACAAAAAAATGAGGTCTCCAATCTACTGAAACTTCAGATAACCAGCATAATGATAATCTCAGATGATTTGAACCTGTAATCCCAATCTCACGTAACAGTATCATGTGCAACATTTTTTGGTCACAACCTACATCCATCATAATCCACATTGATTCTACAATAATAAAAATCCTCACCATTTCAGATTGGCCTCTCCACCCCCTTAGATGTAACCATCCTTGGTGCTCCTATAGATACTCCCCTAAAAATTACCTTCGTGCCCTTAGACTTAAACTTCAACTCTATCATCTAAAAGTTAGTCCAAAACTCACCAAGAGAGTGAAGCCACTGCACTCCCAGTGCTATGTTGGTCACTCCCATTCCAAAAATGTGGAAATCATTGGTAACTGTATATTTACCCATAGTGATGGTCACTTGGGGAGCCCATTGTGTGCCCCTCAAAGAATCTACATTGGCTACAACCACGTTGAGGCCCTCAAAATCCTCTATATGTACTCCTTGCACCTCTCAACCAATGAGGCATAAAT
Organism: Taxus chinensis; assembly: GCA_019776745.2. Taxonomy (NCBI): domain Eukaryota; kingdom Viridiplantae; phylum Streptophyta; class Pinopsida; order Cupressales; family Taxaceae; genus Taxus; species Taxus chinensis. The sequence goes on from CM034157.1 coordinate 76,967,069, forward strand.
ATAGTTGTGGGTTTCCCTAGCTATCAATGAGCACCCCAGCACGCTTACCCTGCAAAACTCCTCTAATCCTAAATGCCTTCTACATAAGAGTACTAGGAAATGTGGCTATAGTCTGTTGAGGAAAATCCTTCTCCTCTTTTCTCGCATCAACACTATCCAACACAACCCAATATCCATCATCCATCTCATGAGTCTCTAAATCCTCACCTCTGTCACCCTTACTTTCCTTGAAGACTTCAATGAATTGAGCCTTCCTCTCTAATTTTACAATCATGTTCTTGAATCCAAGGTGTGTGGTAATTTAAAAATAGTTTCTTTCACCTTAATTCATCTCTGTGTTCTCGGGATATGATTGGATTTTTAACCACCTCCTTCCTCAGTGGAGGCTCCCTCTATTGACATTCATCTGATCCAGATGGAGGTTCCCTTTGCTGAGCGTGAGGTGGAGCCCTCAGCTTTGGAGTGGATACCTCTAAGTCTCAATAATTTCCTAATAACCCCATGCAAAGAATAAGGTTCAAATTCCTTCACAAATCCAGCAAAAGCATCAATAAAACTTGCTATTTTGAATAAAAATCAACCTCCTCTCCATGACATCAGGTACCATGACTAATAATATCAGAAAATATATGATTTATTGATCCAGGGGACCCGTTTGTATCAAATGAGTCCACTCCTTGAAATACCTATCAAGGTCCCTCCTATCAAATCTACTCCCCAGCCTCTGTGCAAAATCTGCATAAGTAGTAATGTGTATGTCTCCCTATGTAATCAACCTATGATGCCACCAATCATGAGCGTCTCCCCTTAAGATGTGAGCTTGCAAACTTAATTGCACCTTCCTCACACATAGGATTCAAGTCGGAGTATGTCTTCAAGTGCTGATCCCAAGACCATCAAGTACACTTCTTAAAACGAATGAAGTGTGGAATTGAAATCTGTCCCAGTCTCCTCTATAATTCTGGTACCTATTTCTGATGATCTCTCTTAGATATACTACCAATATTCCTTTTTCCATATTCCTGGGATGGCATGTTGTTACGAATTCCCTCACTCAAGGTTTGGTTCCTCTCCCAACAAGTCTCCCCATCAAAATATCTTCTGGCTGTTGTACCTGTGAAACTTATGGATCCTTCAAGAAAGAAGGTTTGTGAAGCCGCAAAGGCCTAGCAGAAGAAATGGGGAGGATTTTTCCCTGAATGTTCACTCTCACTCTTTGACCCTATTATCCCATATTGTTATTTTATCCTCTCATTATGACTACTATTATACATAGTCCACTAGGCTGAAGGTGATTAAAAAATATTCTCTTACCATTTTTAGTAATCATATAACCCACACTAGTACCTTGAGAAGTACTTTGCCTTCTTGCACCGGAGTCTCCAATGAAGAAATCATGCTTGCCAACACTTGTAATCCCAAAAGACACATTTGAATTCCTTCTTTTTCTTATGAAATCAGTCACATAGTTTTCAAAATAAGAATTGATAGTTTTGGATAATTGCAACATATTACTAGGATCCCATAGTTTAAAATGCCCATGAACCCTTGTATCTGTTAAGTGAGATAAAAATTTCCACCATATATCATCCACTAGATGCTCATATACACATAGTTGGAGAAATGGTCCAACAAAATCCATGATGAAGACTTCGTCATCTACCATATCCATGCATCTCATGATGAAAATAAATAGGCAACAATAAATAAGACACATTAGTATGCTCTTTATAACTTGGAATATCACCAACATCCTCGCCAATCTTGGTCTTCAAAATGTCTTGACTTTGCTGCCCCAAAATCTGGGTATTCGTGTCTACAATGGGCTGAAATTCTTCATAAATCAGCTGCTGCAATAAATGAGATGGCATACTTTCTTCCACACCATCTTTAATCTATGTAATCAGCCCTCCTTTGAAAGGTATTTCCATGCTCCCGGCTTCCCTCTCTTGAGAAATGACATTCCTCATACCCTGCTGGCCACTAAGTGAAGACATTTTTTCCTTGAACTCTTGTACGTGTTGTCTTGCTTGAGCAGCTATCAATTTAGCAGCTATAGCTCTGCTATTCCTCTCCTCACACCTTTTTAGAGTTTCCATTACATCCTCCTTACTTGCATATACAAATTTTTTCTCTTGAGCTGGAATAATTTCTCTAACAAACAAAGTTTCATTAATGCAATTATTTTTCTCAATGGAAATCATACCTTTTTCTCTATAAGCTTCTTCTTCTTCAAATGAGTTCTTTTGTAATTCAAGTATTGGCATATGATGACCTCGCTTGGGCTTGCTACCAATCTTCATCATGCAATAATCTGGAAACGGCATATTATCTCTGAAACCCTTACTCAACAATTGATATTTCCTCCAACAAGAATCCTCATCAATCACCTCTATTGGCCGCCCTTTATCATTGTTCACACCATTTTCCTTATTGTCCCTAGATTTGCTTTGATTCAAATTTCTGAGTGAGCTGGCTCAAATAAAAGTTAGTGGTTTCCTGTTGTTTCACCATGTTGGTGAACATTTCCTTCATAAAACCCATATTGAAATCTTTCCAATTTGCCATATTTAACCCACACAGGTTGGAGGAACAACAGATCTAATGCATGGACATTATTTTACCCCTAAACGGATTTTAGGCAATCCCAACTTTAAATATGCAAAATACAGACAAATTGCAGCCAAACAGAAATCTGATTTTTGCAGAAAATTAAATCTAGGGCAGTGAACAGAAAATAATGGATAGCTCCAAAAATACTTGCTCAAATCTCTTGAAATTTTAAATGGAGCTTGCTAATACAATAACAGATATTATAGAACTATTTTTGGAATTTTTCGAATAACAGAATGCTACCAGAAATTTACAGCGTGCCCTAAACAGCTGAAAACTTCTAAAATTAATATCTTTTGCTAGAGAAGCCCAAATGAGCTGGAACTTTGGATCTTGGGACAAAAATATGAAGAATAATATTCCAAAAATAATTTTCGCACAGCAAACACAAAACCATAATTTTGCCCTAAAAAGTAGGTCGCCCAACACATTTAGGGCATCATTTCAGCTCCAAACTTGACAAGTTAGGGTAGATCTCTCACTACCAAAGAATGCCCTGCTATCTAGGGATGGATCTCTCACCACCGAAGCTAGGATCCCCGTGGGATCTTACTCTACAAGTTGGATATTTGCAAACAACAATTGCACATGAAAGAATATGCATAAGCTACAAGCTTAAGACACAAATTAGAAAATATCAAATGGTATGGAATATGTTTCCCTTCAAGTCGACTTCTCCTTACAAAGGAAGACACAAATTAGAGACCCAAAACAACCTCTACAATATCCAATTAGCTCCCAAGGATTTTCCCTATGCAAGCATTTAATATTTTCCCATATTAAATGTTTTTCCCAACAACTTTTTCCCTCCTAATGCAAGTCACATTTTTCTAGGGGAAATACATAGTAAAATGGGCATTTATCCTTTCTATGTTCCCATTCCCCTTTTTAAGGCAAGTCACCTTTTCACCTAGGATGGATAACAATTTATATTTGGGTCTTTTCCATCCTTGATTTAATAATTATTAAGTCATATAAATTATTATAAGTGCTCTATATGGCACTTTATAATAATTAAATATAACTTAAGCCACCCTTATATTTTTCCTTTGGTCGTCGGGTTGACAAAATAGGCCAAAGGTCTTCGAATGGGAAGGGGATATTACAGCATTACTCAGATAGAGAAGTTTCAACACAATTTCTGTACATTGGAAGGAAAGAAGAATTTCAATCAAGTGTTTGAGATGGTGAATAGCTTCCTAGTTTAGATCAAAGGGACTATGCTTCTATATTTTAATAAGATCAGGCTATGGATGAAGGAATTTTTGCCAACTTCTTCATAGAGATGAGATCCAAATCACTAAGTGGTGATTGTTGTTGATCAGTATCAATAGCACATAAAGAACGGAAAAAATTATTGGATAAAAAGTGTCATTTTAGCCTATCCTCTTGGAGTCTGTCTTGTCCTTTTTCTCTCAGCTTCCCTAGTTGTTGTTACCTGGTAACAATGGAGGCAAATGAAACATAGCCTCTTTGAAGGAGCTACTGGAAAGGTTTCAAAATTTTTTTTGATTTGACAGGTTGATCTCTTCAAAAATTTAGGCTTTACAGGAATAAGCCAATTTGGGGAAAATTTGTGCAACCACAGTTGAAAAACCAAGAGAGAAAATCCAGACATAAATACAGGTTGAAAAATTCAACTAGAAAGACTTAACTTCCACTATCACAGTTTATGCTAGTTCCCTGTCTTGTTGGATTCCGAGGGATCTGTGTTGATGCTCATCAGTATGCTTTTGTGGCTCTTTTTGGACAGTACACTATCTGTATTCTGTAGTAGTTCTTTGTTAATAATTTAATGGCCTTCCAAAGTAAATGAAAATAAGAAAAAATATCTTAAAATATGCCAATAGATGCAACTACAGTTTTCTTATCATTTTCCTGAAAGTTATTCAATATAGAAATCAGACTGTCAACAAGCTAATAAAGAAAAGTGCAAGCATTAACCATTCACATAGTTCATACAAACAGTCAACTATATATGATAGGAGGCAAAACATCCTACAAAGAGGATTGCAAATATTTTCTTTAGGAAAAACATGGCAAAAAGAAATCATTCATATTGACATTATGATTTTAAAAACGTGTACTCACCCAACAATATATATTCTCAAGTAAGCGCAGATTCTGGCATTTTCAGAGTCAAGACCTGCGTGCTCAATAAGCGCAGATTCTGGAATTTTCAAAGCCTCTGGAATCCAATTCAGAAATTTGTGGTAAGTTCTCCAGTTTAAATTAATGAATTTCCCTACTGATGTCCCCACATGTTTTGGACTGTCCCTGGAACCCATCAGGTACCATTTTGGAAAGTAAACCCTATCATTTATAGGCTGCAATCGGAGAATCGCAAATGCCAACAAGAATACCAATGCACTGAGAAGGTTTATTCCTGCAGCAACTCCAATATCTTGCAGCGTTGCCATCTACTGCGACTATGGTGAACCCTGAAACATCAATAATGCTATTACAGACTTGATAATGCATCCCATAATATATCTAGCCATAAAACAATACATTCAAATTATAATACGGATGGAAGAAAAAAAAGCACAAGAGAATGTAAATAAATTAAACTGAAATTTGTGTGGGCTTCATCCCACCTAGTCAAATGACAAACACTCAATAACCATTTCAATTGAAACTGCCTTTATATACAGTGCAGATAAGTGCATATCACCCGGGGAAATTGGATACCTCTGATCTGACAGTATCTAGCTATAAAAGAATAACTTTATCTTCAGGTAGGGACTTATTAAAAGAAAAAAAATACAAATTGGACTGCAGATATACAGTGCTCATGTTGATGAGACATAGCCACATTGACTTGGGTACCTTATCTATGTATAGTCATATGGGCTACTGTACTTTGTTAAATAATTTACAGTCATGCAAGGGATTATCAAATATTCTTACAATATCATACATATCTCTATGCACATATCTATTCTCTTAATCAAACTTCCTTGTACATCCGTTGTAATCTATATATAGCATACACATGAATACACATTAGTATACATACCACATTGTCACATACAATTGTGATGATATTGTTTTTATCCCTCGTTTCTGTCTGTAATTCTACTTCATTAATTTATATCAAATGGTGTCAGGGCTTGCAGCCTTTAGATCTAATTATCTCAATGAGGTTTCCATCTTTTACTCTTACTAGATTTAACACCATAAGGCCTCTCCCAATCAAGGCCTTCAATCTAGTCTCCTTCTGATCTACTTGCTTCCAAAAAGCCTATTGATCATAATCTTCAGATCTAACTCCTCTCAAGGAGTCCTTCATCTCTTTGCCTCAGTCTAACATTTGTAGGTTCTTAAAATCAAATAAGGCTCTATAAAACTTCTAGAAATGGTACCTTGGATAGAGCTCAGAAATACGTCTCAGCCCTCCAGAAAGGTAAATTTTCCTTCAGAAACCTCCAGTATTTTGCAAGTTATGGCAATGGTGGCGTTTTTTGTGGGAAATTTTCCCCTACAAGGCCACTTAGCCAAGCAGGATTGCCACTGTTGTCCAAGGAAGTGGCGGGGGTCGGAGGAGAACTTTTTTTTACCATCAGTGTTTTGGCAAAGTTTCAAAAGCATGTAGATTTTTCCCATACGCGGCCCATACCAATCAAATGCTAAGCCTATGTCCTAGGGGCGAAGTTTGAAAAAAATTGGGACAGTCTAGGCGCAAAGACTTTTTTTTTGTAAGAAAAGCCTCCAGGCGGCCCGTGAAGCAAAAACATGTGCCAGTGTACGCGGCGGGCGCGAAGTTCCGATCCGACAAAAGAGAAGAAAAACGACTAACTGCTGAGCGGGATTTTCGGGACAAGAGTACGCGAAGTAAACATTGGCGAAATGAGAACAAAAAGTCCGGAAAATTGGGACATTTGGGCCGTGATGACGCGAACCAGCCCGGTTCGGCCCGAAACAGAGAAAGTTCGTACATGGGACATCCGGGACGAAGGGACGTGCGGGGATTTGCGAAATCGCCCAAGGAGAAAGCCAATCAAACAACGCCACGTGTCATCGGCCAAAAGGGACGAGGAAGCCCATTTCAGGCCAATCGGAAGTTTTTGGCCCAAGTCCAGTTTGGGACATCCGGGAAATTCAGACTTTTTCAACGAAGCTTCCGCGAAGGAAGCCGAGGAGGGCCGAGAACCCACATCCAATGGGATTTTGACATGTGTCACAGGCCAAAAATATCAAAGCAACCTACAGGGCGAAATTTGAAAGGAGTGGGCCCGCTCCCAATCAAAAGAGGACAAGTGTCCTATGGAACAGGGAATGCGGAGCTTGGGAAGGAGTTACAGAATTTTGGCATGAGTTTTGGCCGAAAAGCTAAAAGCCAAGGTCTGCCCCTCGCCCCTGTCGACCAATCAATGCATGCCACGTGTCCAAGTTTAAGGGGCCGCACAAGGAAATTTTTCCAAGAAAGCACCCGAAAGGCAGAGGAGAGAGAATCATTTTGACCAATCAATGCGTGCCACGTGTCATCCAAAAAGGTAAAAGCGCAAAAAGATTTCCCAAAACCCGTTTTCGCCTGTTTTGTGCCCTAAAACTTCAGACCTCCATAACTTTCGATCCAGAGCTCGGTTTTTCAACGTTCTTTATATCAATGGAAAGATGGTAAAATTATCTACAATATTCCATAGGTCATTTTTGCATTTTGGTGGAATTTTGGAGAGATAAAATCGAGAAAATCCTTCCTGGCACGTGGTCATGAACAGAAATGACGTTTCAACCACCATTTTTAATGAAGAATGGCTTGCATTCTCTCCTAGTATGGTTAAAAATTTTAGGGAATGGGTCTGTCAAGGTGCCCATGCTGTTTTAATGGCATTTTGGTCAATGGTTGAACCCCTTTCATGTTTTCCCACGTTTCTCTCTCTTGGGGTCGTGGTTTTGCACTGTAAAAGCCAGTTTTTGGCTCATTTTGTAAAAGGAAGAGACACATTTTTTCAACTCTGCAACTCCCTTTTTCTTCCTCCTTGGAAGTGAATTTGTGAAGAAATTTTACCTTTCCATGTAAATTGCATGCACCTTTTCTTGCCTCTGGATCACTGTAATGCATCAGTGTATCTTGAGATCAATAAGATGTTGATATATGTTCTGTGATTAAAATTCCTCAATCCTTTCATATATGTATCATTGCTTTCTTGATCCTTCATTACATTTTGAGCATTTGTGCATGTTTTGTTGTTGTGTTTCCTTATGGATTTGTGTATTTCATGCAGAATCAGGTGTCTCACAACTCCTTTGGTGCATCACCTATTAGCATTAGTTATTTTCTTTTTTGCATTTTCTATCTTTGTCTCCTTTGAAATTTAGAGTAGATTTAGGAGTTTAAACCTCTGCAATTGTACAAGTGATATAGCTGATCAGAGGAGTTGAGGAACCAACCTCTAATATGGAGATTCCTCTTCCATTTTGCAATTCCCACACTTGGGAAGAGGATTCAATGTTGTGCAATCACACTGGATGCCTAGAATGATCAAACTAGAAGCCTGATCAGCATCCAGGGGGTGCTACTAATTTGCAACAACAGTTTTGGCATGCCCGGGTGGGACCTAGAAGTATTCATCTTCATTGCAACAAAATTGATGTGCATTTGTTGTAATTTTCTTGCTTAAAAGAGCTATAAATTGCACATCTGGCGACTCCAAGGAAGAAGAATCAACTGGTTTTAGAAGTCAGGCTTGAAAACTCATGAGAAGAATCACCACAAGGTCAAGAGCTGGAGAAGAAGAGGTGCTATTTGAATATCTACAGTTATCTCCAAGAAGAAGGCAAAGAGGGAGGAGAATTCAAAGGTCTCCATCTCCACCAAACAGAACTCTCTCAACTCCTCCACCTGGCAGGCCTTTCATTCAATCAACAAGGGTTCTAAGGCCAATCAGAATGGCACAAAACAACCCTTATGTCAATTTCACTGGCAGCAGCCCACTTGCTCTCAATGCACAAAATCCAATTCTAGTTGCAGCATTGAAGAACATCCCATACTTCACTGGAGAGAATCAAACTACTCCTGGAGATCATGTCAAGGACATTGCCAACATTTGTGCAATCCATGAGATTAATGAGATGCAAGTTGCTGTCAAATTGTTGGCATCTTCATTCAAAGGGAAAGCTTTGCAATGGTTCAGGAGTCTTGCCTCAGGTTCTATTCAAAATTGGAACCAGCTATGCATTGCTCTCCATGAGCAGTTTGGAGAGAAAGGAGATAACTTGTCCCTTTTGGAGCAGCTGACAACCATCAAGAGAGCTCCCAATGAGCTACTGACTAATTTTAATTTCAGATTTCAAAGGACTTGGGAGAGAATTCTAGTGGCAGTCAGGCCAACAACAGAAGGTGCTTTTCTTTATTACCTTAAAGCTTTAAATTCTGATATTTCTATGTTAATTCAATCCATGGGAGGCACAACTATTCCCATTGCTTATAGCATTGCCATTAGAGCTGAAAATTGTTTGATTCAAGCTAGAAAGCTAGCCCCTAGACCCCCAATGCAACTGTTTCCAAATTTAGAGAGCCCAAATACTAATCAAACACCTAATTTAGCTCCTATTCCCACTCCTAGAAATCAGAATTTCAATGAAGCTTCCACTTCATCTTCTAGTGCCTCAAATGAATTTCAAGAAGTTGTGAAGCAATTACAAAACCTAGGTAATAAGTTGGTTACACTCAAGAGATAGCAAGCCCAATGTTTTAGACCTTCCTTCCAGCCTCAAGCTCAGCCTAACAGGTAGCCATATCAGCCTCAAAGACCACCCAATCCAACTACAAATCCAAATCAAGTCAAGGCCTCCTGCCAATAGACCATTTCAACCCTATAATCCTAATGTTATATCTACCTCTAAAGCATTAGTGCCAGTAAAAAATAACATGGCCCAAGAGTATGATTGGTGTTTTCTATGCAATGAACCTCACAACCAGTCCATGTGCTTCAACGGTGCCTTGAATCAAGCATTAATGGTGACAACAACTGGTGTGGAGGGTGAAGGTAGTCAAAGAAATGACCAGCAATAAGAAACATTCCAGCAACAATCAACCCCAAATGACACCACACTTATAAACTGGCAGGCAGAAGATTTTTGTGGCATGAATCAAATGGTTCCCCAAAGTGTTGCAGCCAACACAAGGTCAAAAAGAAGAAATTTGGGTGAAGAACAGCCATTAGCTCCGGGCAATCCACAACCTTCCATCACTTCACAAAATATTGGCAAGCAAAATCCAACTCCGAATACACAAGAACTACCTAAAGCAGTTCCTAGGCTAGCTCAAATGCCAGTTGTTACTGCCCATATACAAGGAATGAATGTGCAGGCCAAGGGACAGCAAAGGGATGCTTCATCTCCATTTAATATCATTGATCAGATGAAGAAGACAAATGTAAACATATCAATGTGGGAATCACTCTCTATGCCAGGAAAAAGAGATTTGCTACAGGCTACCATGAAGGATTGGTCAACCTCAAATCAGTAGGTCCAAATGCAAGAGAAGGTGCTCACAAATGCTTGCCCAACCTGAGGGGAGTCATGGAGGACATAGCAAGGTAAAATGTTGAAGCCCCCTCCATTCTATGTTTCATTGATCATTGGAAATCAATTAGTACACAATTGCATGATTGATTCTGAGAGCAAGCAGTTCAGTAATGCCCAAGAAAATAGCTGATCAGTTGGGAATCTTCAGTATGAAGTCATATCCAAAGGGGTAGTGCAACTAGATGGGACAACAGTGACAACAGTTGGAGTGATAAAAAACTTGAGTCTTACCTTGCATGCATGTCCCAGCGTGGTTGTTTTACAAGATGTCTCAGTAATAGACCTTCCACCACTCTATGCCCTATGTTTGTCAAGGTATTTCATAGCTAATATTAGAGGTTACTTGTTTGCTGATTGGTCACACATGTTGTTCAGAACAAGATATGGAACCAAAGCCACAATCAGGTCTGAACCTATTGCAAACTTTCACATTGAGCCTTACACTCCAAGTCAGATCAATGCCAATTGTTCAGCGTTTGATCAAGAGGATTACCCAAGCACTGATGAAGCTGACACCAAGGTTGGAAGCATTCTAGATCTAACTCTTGATGAATGGGAAAACAAGGTACATGCTTTTGATCCTTATCAAGAAGTAGAAGAATCTGAGCTAAGAGTCTATTGCATACATGAAGAAAATCATCCTATTCCTAGCATCACCAAGCCAGACCACAAGGATGACAATGAGGTATGGTAATTGTTTTTTGATGGATCAAGGAGTAGACAAGGTGCAGGAGGGGGAGCCATGCTTGTTTCACCCCAAGGAGTTAAGTATTATTCAGCCTTTTAGATTTCAGTTTGCATGCTCTAATAACACTGTTGAATATGAAGCCTTGGTGCAAGGACTGCATTGGGAAATCAAGAGAGGAATAAAGAACTTGCAAGTCTTTGGTGATAGTGAGTTGATTGTCAATCAGGTCAAGGGACAACATGCTATCAAGAATGACCTACTCAAGTGCTACAAGAACAGGGTGTGGAACCTCATTGAAGATTTTGAGGGTTTTAGCATCAAATCCATTCCTAGGAAAGAGAACCAAGCTGCTGACAGGCTTGCAACAGTTGGGGCAGCCTTTGACGTTGTGGAGAGCATTCAAAAGAACAAGGTACAACCAAACATCCATGTGATTGTGAGGCCTTCAGTGCCAGACAACAATGTAAGTTGGCAAGTGTTTGAAAATGATCAGCAAATCATCCATTTCTTGTAAGAAGAGGCTGAGTTCTCAGCTAAAAATCAAGAAAAGTTGGAGCAGCAGTATGGTGACCAAGTGGTGCAGCTGAGAACCAACAAACTACCAAAGGGACTTATTGCTTTGGAGTCCATTTTCAATCCTAATGATCAGTTTAGGAAGGAGAATGCAAACATCCAAGTCAAGAGAGAAGATTCAGTATCCATCTCAGTGGAAGAAGGAAAATCACTTCAAATTGGAAAGATGACAACCAAGCAAGAAAGGTATGAGTTCATACGACTTTGTCAAGAATTCCCTGATGTGTTTTCTTGGAGCTATGAATATTTGAAAGGTTTCAATCCCAAGTTAGCTCAACACACCATTGAATTGGATCCAAATACTAAGCCCATCAGGAAAAAACAAAGGCCAGTCAATCCACACATGGAGCCTCTCATGAGGAAGGAATTGAATAAGTTGATTGAATCAAGAATCATATTCCCAATCAAGCATTCTAGTTGGGTTGCCAACTTGGTTCCAGTTAGAAAGAAGAGTGGGGAAATCAGATTGTGTGTAGATTTCAGAGATTTGAATAGAGCATCTCTTAAGGATCATTACCCACTTCCTTCTATGGAGCAGATTTTGCAAGTTGTTGCTGGCTCCGAAAGGGTTTTCATCTACTTGATGGCTATTCAGGGTATAATCAGATTATGGTGAAGGAAGAAGATCAGTTCAAGATAGCCTTCACAACTAAATGGGGGACTTATGCATATAGGAAAATGCCATTTGGGCTGTCCAACGCTGGAGCCACTTTCCAAAGAGCCATGGACATGGCATTCAAAGGTTTGATTAACAACATAGTGCTGATATATCTTGATGATATCACTATTTTTTCAAAAAATACAGCAGACCACCTCTTTCATTTGAGACAAGTGTTCCAAAGGTGTAGAATATTTAGAGTATCCTTGAATCCTAAAAAGTGTGTTTTTCTAGCCCATGAAGGAAAACTCCTTGGCCACATTGTCTCTAAAGAAGGATTGGCAATTGATCCAGAAAGAGTCGAAGCCATAAGAGCACTACCATTGCCAAGCCACAAGAAGGCCCTTCAGAGTTTCTTGGGGAAAATAAATTTTGTTCGGAGGTTTGTCCCAGATTTTGCAGCCCTTGTCAAACCCATCACCAAGATGTTAAAGAAAAGCATGGCTTTCAAATGGACAGCAGAAGGCAAGGAGAGTTTTGAAGCAATCAAAGAAGCCATCTCTCAAGCACCAACTCTCATCAACCCAGATTTCTCCAAGGATTTCATCCTCTATGCATTTGGGGGTAATGATACCATTTCTACCATTTTGGTACAGCAGAACAAGGACAATGATGAGCAGCCAATTACTTTCTTCAGCCAAAGCCTAGAGGACTATGAGGTGAAGTATTCTTTTATTAAGAAGCATGTTCTTACAGTAATCAGAAGCTTGAAGAAATTCAAGCATTTAGTCTCAAACAACAAGGTCCAGTTGTTGGTTTCTCACGTGGGAGTTAAGGACTTCCTCCTCAACAAAGACTTAAATGAAAAAAGGGAAGGTTAGATCACTCATGTCATGGAGTATGACATTGAAATCAAGATCACCAAGCTGGTCAGAGGGAAAGGATTGTGTGAGCAGGTGATTTTGGGCAAACAAAAGGAAGCATGCAATGAAAAGGAGGTTGCTTTTGGCGTTACAAGATATCCATGAGCAAAGTAGCACCAAAGAGGAAAATAATGATGCCCCCACTCTTTGCTAGACCTAAGGTATAATGCACACTTCCTAAACAAAAGGTCTATGCCCTCCGGAGATGAACAAGACCCAAAGGAGACACTTCAGATTGCAGGCTGTCCCATACACCCTTGTTGATGCAGTTTTTGTTCAAAAGAAACATGAATGGAGTAATGCTGAGATGCATCAGTACAAATCTAGATCTCAGAGGGTGTTGGAATAGTTCCATGGTGGAGCAGCTAGTGGTAATTTTGCACCAAGAGTGACAGTTCTAAAGATCATGAGGGCTGGTTATTATTGGCCCAATATTTTTAGTGATTGCTACGCATGGATCAAGAGGTGCAAGAATTGTGCATTCTTCACAGGTAAAGAAAGACTAGCTGCCCTTCCATTGCATCCAATTTTAGTTGACTAGTCATTCATGCAATGGGGTTTGGACTTCATTGGAGTCATTAATCCCAATTCAAGTCAAGGGCACAACTGGATTTTAATAGCCACAGATTACTTCACCAAATGGACTGAAGCAGTAGCACTCAAGGAAGCAAATGAATCTAGCATCCTAGACTTCTATGAGGGAATAGTAACCAGATTTGGCATACCAGCTATAATAATATTAGATAATGCATTGGCATTCATTGGATCCAAGGTGACTGAATGGACTGTCAAGAACGGGATCTACCTAAGTACTTCATCAAACTATTACCCCCAGGGTAATGGCCAGGCTGAATCTACAAACAAAAACTTGTTGAGGATCATTAGGAGGACTCCTGATGAGAATCAGAGGTCTTGGCATACCAAATTGAGATCAGCCTTATGGGCTGATAGGATAACTCCTAAAAGATCTATAGGTAACTCTCCATTCAAGCTTGTTTATGGAAGAGAGGCAATCTTGCCTATATCACTTGAGTTGCCAACATTGGAACTCATGAAACAGTTGGAGTTGTTGGAGTTTGAGCCCATGGAGGTTAGATATGCAAAATTGATGGAGCTCTAAGAAATTAGAAATCAAGCATCAAAAGCAATGGAGAAGGATCAGGGTTTGATAAAGAAGACCTTTGATAGAAAGGCCAAGAATAGATCCTTCCAAGTTGGAGATCTAGTGTTAAAATGGGACGCAGATAGAGCAAAACTGGGAAGGCATTCAAAATTTGATGCCATTTGGAGTGGCCCATACATGGTCACAAAGTGTAAAGACAACAATGCCTTCTAATTGTCTTCATTGGATGGCGAAGAACTGCAGATTCCAGCCAATGGAATCCATCTAAAGCATTGCTATTAAAGGGAAATTCTCCACCTTGTAAATATTAGCTTAGGTTTTTATTCCTCCAAGTGCTTGTGCACATTGTTTTTCTGTGGGTTAGTTTTGCTTTCCCTAAGTGCTTTAGCACAAGCTTGCTATTCCTGGGAATGTGCTTGCAGGCCTTGCTCCATCAGGTGATATTCCATCTTCCTCCTTGCAACGTTCTAGTCAGTTAGGGTATTAAAAAGAGAATCAAGTGACTCCATGCCCAATGGATTACTTCAGGCAACTGGTAACTTCATCCAACAGGTAGATGACCCCTCTAAGTTACCAGAATTGTTATCCAAAATGTACCCCCTGCTCATTTTGTGGCTAACTCCTTTCATCCTCCCTCTTCTTGTGCCTCAGACATAAAATTTTGCTTTTCAGGCACTCAAAATCTTCTAGAAATGGCACCATTGGATAGAGCTCTTTCTCAGCTTTCCAGAAAGGTAAATTTTTCCTCCTAACTCCATGTATTTTTCAAGTTATGGCTCGGCGGAGTTTTTGTGGGAAATTTTCCCCTAGATGGCCACGCGCCTCGTGTCCAATGAAGTGGCGGGGGTTGGAAGAGAACTTGGTATTTTACCAAGTGTTTTGGAAAAGGTTTCAAAAGGAAAAAATTTCCCCGCAAGCCTGCTGATGAATCAGATGTTGCCACGTGTCCAGGGGTGAAAATTGGAAAATTTGGCTAAGTGTTGGTGCATGGAAATTTTGGTGAAATGGCCCCACAACCAATAAAAACACGACACGTGTCCTAAGGGACCGGAAAAGTGGGGCGCGGAGGAGAGTTACAAATTTTAGCAAAATGTTTTGTCAAAAATCCAAAAGGTAAATTGTGGCCCGCCTCCCAGCCGATGAACTAGAAAATGCCACGTGGCAACAGAGCTTAGACCGGTGGAGCGCGGAAGGAAACTGGGATTTTTTCCCAAGGTGTTTGCGTAAAAGTGGAGATGCTTGCGAAAGGCCCGCAGCCAGTAGCATGTTACCACATGTCCTAGAGTGGCAAGGTGTGGGGAATATTTGGGAATTTTTCCCAAGGAGAAAATAAAGGAAAATTCATAAGGGAAAACCTGCCCCCTTTATTGCGAGCGAATAGAATCTCGCCACGTGTCCAGGTGGCACCAAAATTTCAGAGCAGGCCCGCGAGGAAATTTTGGAAGGTCAAACCCACATCTAATGGGTTTTGAAATGTGTCCAGGACAAAAATATCAAAATGACCCATGGGAAAATTTTGAAAGAATGGGCCCGCACCCAATCAGAGCTCGCCACGTGTCCCAGCTCGTCGGCCCGCCGGGAAAATTTTGGAAAATTTTCCAAAGGCTAAAACAAAGAAAAATGGAGCAGGAAGGGCCTGCACCCAATGAAAACTTGCCATGTGGCACCTAGACTTATGGAGCATGGGGAAATTTTGGAAAATTTTCCAAACGACCAAAAAGGTAAAAAATTCGAAATTTTTTCCCGCCGACCTGATTTGGCCTTGTTTTTCCCTAAAATTTCAAATGGCCATAACTTTCGATCCAGAGCTTGGTTTTTCGTGTTCTTTATATCAATGGAAAGCTAGTGAAATTATCTACAAGATTCTAGGGTCATTTTTGCATTTTAATGGAGTTTGGAGAGAGAAATTCAAGAAATGCCTCTGGCACATGGTCATGGACAAAAATGATGTTTTAACCACCGTTTTTAATGAAGAATGGCTCGCATTCTCTCCCAGCGTGGTTAAAAATGTCAGGGAATGGGTCTGTCAGGGCACCCATGTTGTTTTGATGGCATTTTGGTCAATGTTTTAACTCCTTGCATGTTTTCCCATGTTTCTCTCTCCTGGGGTCATGGTTTTGCACTGTAAAAGCCAGGATGAGTTCATTTTGCAAAGGGAGAGACACTTTTTTCAGCTCTGCAACTTCCTTTTTCTTCCTCCTTGGCAGAATTTGTGAAGAAATTTTACCTTTCCACGTAATGCAGCACCTTTTCTTACCTCTGGATTACTGTAATGTACTGTATTGGATCTGAGATGTTGATATATGTTCTATGATTAAAATACCTCAATCCTTTCATTTATCTATCATTGCTTTCTTGATCCTTCATTACATTTTGAGCATTTGTGCATGTTTTGTGTTATGTTTCCTTGTGGATTGTGTATTTCATGCAGCATCAGGTGTCTACAACTCCTTTGGTGCATCACCTATTAGCTTTAGCTCTCTTTTTTGCATTTTCTACCTTTGTCCCTTGGGAATTTAGAGTAGATTTAGGATTTAAACCTCTACAATTGTGCAAGTGATATATCTTATCAGAGGAGTTGAGGAACCAGCCTCTAAACTAGAGATTCCTCTTCCATTTTGAAAGCCCCACACTTGGGAAGAGGATTCAATGTTGTGCAATCAAACTGGATGCTTAGAATTATCAGACTAGAAATCTGATCAGCATCCAGGGGTGCTGCTGATTTGCAACAACAACTTCTTTACTCATGCTAGAAGATTTAGTATTTTCACATTAAGAATGAAACCATAATTTTTTTTCATGAACATTGTTCTTAAAACAACCATAAGTCTAACCATCATTCTTGTAGGGATCAATGACCCAATGAGTTCGAACAAAGTGATGAGTGTATTGGGATGTCAATGATGTAATCATATGTGATATATGATTGAAACCCCAATACTCAAACATCAATCAACATTTCCTTACATAAGCCATAAGATCTAATAGATTTAAAGTTAGGACTTCAACATCACATACTAACCACTAGTTGCCCCTTCCAAAGAAAATTTACCCCATAACATGCCTACACCTCATTTCTTGAAAGGAACATACATAGTTAGTTCTAAAAGAAAAAAAAAACACTGTAAGATCATCTTACCATGCTACATTTGAACAGTCAAAAGTATGATAAAATAAATAACCCGTATTAAGTAAATCAAATGATTAAAAATAAATCTAATACCGCCATCTAGCCAAGATTTTAATTACAGACCAAACAATTAATTACCGTTGAACCTATATCAATAAAATTTAAGAAAATCATCCCAAAGTAACCAGTATGACGATGTTACACGAAATTGCACTTACTCATATCTCCTCCATCAGATAACCAAAAATTCTAATCCTCCTTAATCTATTCGAACACCCTCGTATGAGACAAGTACCCTAAACAACCGAAACACAAATCCAAATATTAAAAAAATAAAACCCTCCATCTTATTTCTTTTGAAAAGTAGCATATTCTTTTTTCTCTCCACTCCTAGGTACCTTCATCCCTCAATAAAGAATTTAATAAATAACTAAAGTATTAAACAAGATGAAAATTTCCTTAGTCATGTTTACACACAGAGATTCACAACCTTCACAAAAATGATCCCATATTTAGACTATCAATATACTTGTTATTTTTCTATTTCAGTCAAACACTAAACTGAATTCAAATGAATAGTTTATTCAAACGGAATAGTCAACATCAGGTGATTGTACAACCCCTATCACATGGCCAATATTAACATACGAGTTGCCCAAATCTGATTTAGACTTCCATAAAAGTGCAAACCCATTAAAAAGCCAAACAATTGGTGTAAAAGTCATCACCCACTAGCTAGGAAAACGAACCCATTATGCACACCAATGGATATCACCATCAATTAGGTATTATACCTCTAATAGTAACATGGAGCAAGTAAAACAACATTCTATACTTGTAGCCTAATGAGGTTATTACAAAACCCAGCAAGCCAAGTCTCAAGAACACATATTCCTAATGTATATACCTTCCTTTAGGGTCCAATAAAATTTTTTGGTATTCAAATTACTTCTAAGATTTTTCCAAACAAGAATTTAAGTCTACACAATAGTCCTCCACAGGAGTTTGAAAACCAATTTTTCTAGAAGTAAAAACAAATCAAGTCTATTCTAATCAAACGCTTAAAAGGAAGATACACATGTTGAAAACTAAATACATGCAACCCATTATTTGAATCCCAAGGATTGATCAGTCTTCATCATACATTCACCATTTTTACCACATAATATTTCATAAAACAAAGAATAGATACATGTTATATATATACTCACGAAAAAAAGTTAACGATTTAGAGAAGTCAATTTTCATGTTTCTCAGATAAAATCCCAAAAGATTAGAAAACCCTTATTCCAATAATTTATTTAATAGTGTAATAGTACAAGCAAGGGGGATTTAGGAATCTAAGCAATCATTGGCATACAGGAAGCAAAAAGAGAAAGTAAAATATTAAGTGCCAAGACCCTTAGCAAAACCAAATCTAGCCAGGAATCATCCTAATAAGAAACTAACAGAGGAGAGAAACTAAAAGCATGGCCTAGAAGGTGAGAAGCAAAATAAAACACCACAAATAAATCCAAGCAATAGCCACTTCAGTAAATAAAAGAAAATTCCTTTCATGTTATGGTTAATGTTAGCATAGTAGGATAATGTTAGCATAGTAGACAAATGAGAAGAAATTATCATGTCTGTGTATCTCCAACACCTGCAAAATTATATGTCTACCATGCTCTTGCAACAGCCACACGTGGTGAAACTTTATTTGTTTTAGAATGCAAGATGCCTATGGTTGTTCCAAGTCTCATGTTTTGACACAACTAGGAGGATGAAGGCACGACAGTGGAAAAACTACAACAAACATAATTTGCTTGCAAGGTCAACACGTTTTCCACAGACCCCACACTGAATTCTCTTCACCACACCCGTATGACCAGGAAAGGTATTTTCAACCACCAAAATCTCTCAAGTGTCCAACTAAATTTTTTTTGAGTGGGTTATAATAATATCCAGGCAGAAAGTTTAATTAAAGAAACTTGTAAAAAAAATAGGCACCCAGCTATCAAAACATTCCTCTGAAAATCTCAAAGCATTTTTACAACCCCAACGCAGTCCTTCACCAGAGACACTCACGCAGAAAGAGAAGTTTGGCATAGGAAGTCCACAAATGTTATAGAATATTTTCAAAGTAAAAAAATAACTAAAAGAAAGGTGCGGCCAGACATCCAGGTTTTGATTTATGCTAATCAACCAATTTTGAGCCTGAGGTCTGACAAAATAAAGTTATAAGGGGAACATGGAAAACATCCTATCAAGCGTGTGCAGGCCAACAAAGAAAGTGTAGAGAAATAATTAATAACTAACAATACAATGAATGTGGCCAGCGTCCAATCGATGTGAGCAGGTCACCAAACAAGGGAGCTAGAGAAGACATTTAATAACAATCAATTTTTTGAGCAGATTACCCCCTTCACATTAAGTGCCTCAAACAAAATAAAATGGAGGACAATAGGTTTTCATTAGTGGCCAATAAAGAATGGCATGGTCGTTGGAAGAATAAAACAAATTCACCACTTGCTTTATAAGATCATTGGTGGTGTGTTTTGGCCCTATGGTTAAAAGTGTTTACTAAAGCGACATTAATACTCGGGCTATTATGGAGTTATACCATATATATATATAATGTTAAGAAAATGTAACTTTTTAAAATAACCCTTTGCAATTTGAGAAATCCACAAATAGTGGAGTTTAGGACCTGGTTTATCAAGGAAACGACGGAAACAACACATCGTAAAAATATATATATCTTAGTGCCACGCATGGACTCAGGAAAAACTCAATGAAATGAAGCGAGCTGGAAGATTATTAATGTTGATTATCAACCAAAGTGAAAAACAAATATGCACCATTTGAAGTTGAGTCAGATCACCTTAGGATAAAGAGTAAGTGTTAAAATGTTGGAACATCATTATAACTCACATAATAATAAACAAACATAATACAAAATTTATAACAATATATAATTCATCAATATAACTACTATCAGATTATCACTAATAATTATCGTATTGATGTTAAAAAAATGTACGGAGAGAGTAATATACATACCTTATAAATTATATCCTACTTGGAAAGATAAGTAAAAAAATTTAACTACACTCAAAGTCGATGGAGGAGGATCAACAAAAGATGCCACCAA
This sequence comes from Taxus chinensis, assembly GCA_019776745.2. NCBI lineage: Eukaryota > Viridiplantae > Streptophyta > Pinopsida > Cupressales > Taxaceae > Taxus > Taxus chinensis. The sequence goes on from CM034157.1 coordinate 76,987,383, forward strand.
TGTCCATTGACATGGTCACAATGGGGGGTGGGGGGGGGGGGGGGGGGGGGGCTAGTGACACTGAACAGGGCATTACAGGAACCCATTTTCTAATCATTAACTTAACACACAAAAGTGGCCCACTAAAAACAACAAACAAAAAAACTTTCTTGCAAACATGGAATCTACCGCAGACTTAAATCCATGCAAACAAAAATAAACCCTGTATTACCAAGGAAAAAAACTTAAAAAAACCAATAACTAATACAATCACACTAGAAACCATGCAGAGAAAGAATTGATATGGAAAGGCAATTTTGTATAGGCTAAAAACATTGTACTTTTACTACAACATGGACCAAAAAAGTCTGCATGAATCAAATAAAAGAACTAAACACTCATGTTCATGCTCTTACGTAAAGATTACGATATGTACAGGCATTGTACATACACAACGTAATGGGAAAATGACATTCCAATTTCAAAATCAGTTGTGCAGGAGAAGTTCAAGCAAAACTACTAATTTAGAACTTGATTTTGGGTCATACTTTTAGATGCTAAAAAAAGAAGCATAATTGAAGTATATGATTGTATACAAATAGATAAAGATATGCATGCAATATTACAAGCCAATGGTAATAGAATTTTGAAGTAGCTGTATTTTTTTTTGCAAAATCTGTTGTGCAGGAAAATTTCAAGCACAATTGTTAACATAGGACTTGATTTTTCATGTACTTTTAAATGCTAAAAAAAGAAGCATAAGTATAGTATTAACAGGTGTAAAATCATTTTAAGAATTTATAACTTTTCGTAGTTAGTACTTTATAAATTTGAAGAAGCTTTGATTAGAGGCTCTATAGTGTAGTTCCTATGAGCCTTTCAAGAGATAGGGAGTGAACGCTTTTTCAATCAGATTTTGTAGCGCATTCTTGTAGTCTTTTTTTTTCATTTTTTGTAGTGCAGTTTCCACAACAACAATTGGTTGTTGTAGGATTTGTTGCGCCTCTTATATTGTTTTAATGTAGAATACATGTTTACAATGGTAGTTTCATCCACTGTTGTAGGCATCCGGTAGTGAATGTCTAGGTACTCACATAGTAGTTGTTCCAGATCACTAGCATCAGCACTGGTCCGACCAGCTAAAGTGTAAAAGTTTTCTTCCATTTCTAGTCATCCTACATAGGAAATTCAAAGTTTAGATCCAGGAATAAAGTATGACCTATGTACGTTAGAATAGGAATAAAAGGAAATAATGGCCTAACTGAGATGGATTTAAAGGAACAATAACCATATCGTACCAAGCCAAGAGCACAGATGCTAATCAAACACCACGATCAATAAGATTAAAGTTATTTGCCAGAATAACTTTACATAAACCTTTGCAAACAAATGAGCAACAATATCATATATTATTATGGAACTCAATGAATTACAATGAGAATGAGGCTTTCTTATATAGGAAAGAAATAACAATCTAAGAACTAGTCAAGGTCATAGATCAAGCCATAAATCAAGGAAATAACTAGTCATTGAAGAACTAGTCAAGACCATAGATTTAGGAGAGAACTAGACATCAAGGATCTAGTCAATACCATAGATCAAGGAAAGAAACAGTTAATACCATAGATTAAGGAAAGAACTATACCTAACAACTAGATAATATGTCCTAATATCTAAATAAAATAAAATAAATATCGACACACATAAGTGGGTGAGGATAAATATAAAAAATGTAAATAAAGTACCTAGGTGAACATGAGCTAAGTTAAATACCTACTCTAACACCCCCCTTAAGTGAATCTAGGGGCCAAAATAGAAGTGGTATGTCCACAGTATGAGTCCTAGAAACTATGCCTGATGAGGTACTCATGTACAATAACTAGGACAAAAGGATACCACAAGGTACCCAAACCAATAACAACAAAGTAAAGAGAGTAAAAACCCGTTGTAAGGCATCCCAAGAAGCTCGGATCAAAAAAATCATACAATGCTGAAGAAGTTTGGTGTGCACTGTGGTCTGAATCCACTACTCGATCACAAAGCTAAAAAATAACTGACACTGGGCTTCACCAGAATAGCTCCATAAAAGGAGACCATCAACGGAGTGATGTCGAAAGTGCAAGAAAAAACACCAAACAAAATTCGATCAATTGCTGCAAATAGGTGTGCCACGTTCCAAGAACAATAACCAAAGCAACAAGGCAAGGACACAAAATATAGAGTGTCATGATACAAGAAAAGCCAAGGTAACAAGGCTGTTGGGGATAGCACACCGGTGGTAAAGACAATATCTCAGATCTAAGCATACATGCAAATAAAAGTGAATATTCTACTAGAAGAATTATGCAAAACAAGATAAATAAATCAACACTAGATTTAATGTGGTTCACCCAATGTGGGCTACGTCCACCAAGAAACAAGCCAATCTATTATCTAAAGCTTTGACAAGATATACAATGAAGATTTACAATCTTCCACACCTCTCAGATGTACAGTACTTTCTTTCTCTCAAGTATTTTGCTTCTCTTTCACCAAGAATTCTCTCTCTCACCAAAATTTTCAAGTTCTTTCTAATTCTGATTTAATCATACTACTTATAAACCATAGCTTTTATGCTTCATATAGTCATTTATAGACATAGGGCGCTTAGCCATGTAATTGCAATCAATAGAATCTACTTTAATGCTAGAAATAGATCTGATTTCCCCGAGAGTTAATTAAAACATTCCGTCACATAGGTAACTGACGTCGGTTAGCCCTAACCACTACCAGTTCCTCCTTGCCTGACTGATTCGGGTCATACCTGACCGATGCGGTTCCCCCCTAACCAATGACGGTTACTGTATTTTTCAGCAAGTTTCCAATTGCATGTTAAACTGAAGTAATTGAGCTCCACAACTCAACAGACTTCTCCCACTTGGCGCCAAAATTACTCCAGGGCAGCATGCTCGACACAAAAGTCATTAATTAGATCCCTCCTTATCTTATTCTTCATCCTCCTCAAGTCTTATACTTGAAGACCAACAGAAGTGCAGTGTAGCTCCAACTTCTCCTATCAGTTACTTCTTATTTTTAGCATATCCGCAGGGTTCTCACTCTAATGAAGATGTGCTTTTAGATCTCAACTGTCTTTGGGCACTCTAATTTTACCTTTCGTATGAAGCTGATGCTTCAATTGCATGTGTTTTTTTCTACGATTGAATCACTCTAGTTTTTTAGCCAAATGAATTACACTTTGAATGTCATTGAACAGTTTACAATCACCTAACTTCTGGTGCCAGAATCTTGCTATGAAATAAATAAAAGACATATCATCCCTTTAAGCATGAAGTCATCTTTAGCATGGGTCGCACTAATTTTGGCTAATGCTTGTAGTACAAATACATAAAGGCTTTTGCAATGTCAAAATCTAGCTAACCTATTGGGCAGCTCACTTACTTTTACGAATTTTTCCACTTAAGTGGCGACATTAAACTACCATCCATATTCAGGATCAACATAGCCACAAAAGTGAAATGACTCAGACCTCCATAGCATGAATTGGCTAAATGCTAGATGTCGCTTTCAAAAACATGAAGGATCCATTGGACTCGTTAAACTTATAATGCTCTTTGCCGGGATTGCTCCTTATATTTACATTTTTCACTCCCACTGGATGTGACAATATATTGTGTCGTACAAAGCATGATCGGAACGACAACGTTAGAATTACAACCTGCTAGGAAGCATATGGCACAAATTTCATGTTTTTCACCTCCTCAAGTGATGATGTTAAACTGATGTTTTGCTCAAGGTGAAGTGTCCAATTTCCATGACTTGCACTAGGGATTACTTAACTATTTTGTTTGCGTGGAACCTTTCTAACAGCTGGATTGGGATAAGCCTCCTGAGACATAGTGCGATCTCTTGTATGCAAATTTCCTGTCTCTATGTATTGTGCATGCCAAGGATTCTTCATGTAGCTCCTAAAGGCAACTTAGGAAATTGGATCTGGAAGCCAGCTTGCACTTTTACGTTTGATCTAATGTCCTACATACTAGATTTCCATGTAATTTGGATTTTCAGTGAAGAAAACACAAGTAAGAGAATAATATAATTTCACATTTTTGGAAAGGGTCTGTGAAGATGTAGTAGCAAAAACTTGTCAAATACACATAACTCAGATTCACTGACCTCCTGGCTCAAATGTGATGCAGGGTGTCATTTTCTCTAAAAGTGCCTATCATTCTCGAGATCCTATGCATTAGTGGTAGTAGTTCCTTACTATTTTCATACCCGAATCACCATTATGGGCACCTTTTTAGAACCAGACACAACCTCCTTGCAAGTATCCTGAAGGGGTCAGTGAGCAAATCAACAGGGAGTCAAAAGGAGTCAAAATTCATGCCAAAGGCAGATCCGTCGCCCATTTCTAAATGAAATTTTTGGGGGACACTTGTAATACAATGTGTGCATGGAATAAATTAGACTGTCCCCTTATATGGAGTGTATGCAAAATAATGCAGTCCCTTTCACCTCCGAGTGACATGCTGAGAATTCGATGCTTGAATGCTCTTGAAGTAACCTTTGGATGCAACCTTGGGTGGAGATAGCTAATGCTTAGTGCTTGGGTCCCTTTGACGTAGGGAAGGCATCGAGAAATTTATATTTATATCGATTCCCTTGCCACCCTGAATTTCATAATTATCCCTAAAAAGGCTAACTACCATGGGAGCCACTATGATGAAGTTGCAAACGCACTAGAGAAAGTTGAGTCGTCACCGCCGGTGGATACTTGTTTAGAACTATAGTACAAAGAGGTAAGAGAGTGACTAGAGGTTCGTGGGGGTTGCCTGACATTGGTGTCCAGGTTTTGGCATTGGTGCAACATATTAACATGAGAGAAACTGATAGGGTCAGAGGTACAGATCAAAAGCAAGTATATTTTGGTGTGCAAAGACTAATAAAGTGGCACATAGAAAGAAATTGACATAAGATATGCCAACCAGACATACCGTTAGTACTTTTCGTGCTTGGGAATCATATGAATAAGTAGTATGCAATCAGGACTAGATAATTACCCAAGTGCATGATTTTGTGTCTATATTTTCCACAAACAAACCACTTTATAAATGTTGAGATAAAATATCAATACTATAAACATCGTTATTTAGAGTAATTGTGTTAAATCTCTACCCAATTTTACCATGGTATCATTGATGGCGAGAAGCGTGCCAAGAGACTTTAAATGAAAAGCTTTTCTAAGTGATATCAAATGTGGAACGTGGAGACTAGAGGTAATAAAATGTGAAAAGTGATGATGAGTAGGGAAAAAATAGAAACAAGTACTATTGTGTGTTTTCATACTTATTTTCTTATTACATTAAAATAATGATCTACAAGGTTTTTAGTAGCTTCTTCATTCAAAAATACTTCCCAGTAGTCAACGCAAACATATATTTCATAGTGTGATGTACAAATGGAGATATGTCATCTTAAGGCGTGGCCAAGGAACATTAAAAATGCATTGTGGCGCCTCTTCATTGTACATACATGTATTTTAGAGTCTTAAGTGAGGAAGAAACAATTTTTACACTATCTCAACACTTATATGCTTGATGTGGGGTAGGAACATTCAACAAATTCCTGGAAACACTACACAATCCTAAGAATAATGAATTATGCACATAATAAACATATTCATGTTTAGAGGATTGTATTACGTCCATAACCTCATCTTGGTGGTGTGTATATATCTACTAATATCTAAAGATGATTTGGAATTTGACATAAGGAAAAAACTTTAAACTTTTACCATGAACTTCTTTGTGCAGATGTGTGATGTACACACATGACATCAAGGAGTGTGAGAGTTTGGAATCACTTATTAAGAATTATAGGGACTATAACTAGAGGGAGATAATAAAGATATTTTACCTAACTCAGTATTTTTGGTATGCATTTATTTACTAATCCCCAAATATCATTACAACTTATGCATAGGGAAACAAATTGAAAATTTTCTAGTGAACTACTTTACAAAAATGTGTGGTGTGCATACATGACCTCATGGAGTGTAAGATTCTTAACAACTTAGTCAGAAGTATAGGGAATATAATGATAGAGATCCAACGTAGAGGTTTTATACAACTAAATATTGTAATTATTGAGTGGAATTGTGTTTCTTTGAGTTGTGTTATGCTTGTGATGCATTATGAAGCATTTGGTCATTATCTTGAATTTAATAATCGTAACATTTATTAATGGGGCATGGGTCAAAGGATCTATAAATAATATTATACAATGGGGATGTAGTTGAGAGAAATATTGTAAATAGGTGAATCATGTACTTGTATAAATACATGTTTATGCTTGAAAGAGGTTTGCTTCTTAGAGGGATTAATTGATAACATAGAAGTTGGAAAAGTAATGGAAGGTTGATTTAATCATATGGTTAGTTCAAATGCTCATTATTAGAGATTGTTTGAGAATGTATCTTATTGGAACTAGTTTATTGCGTGTACAAATTGTGTTTGCTTAATGAATTTGAATAAAGTGATATTTTTTTAATTTTTATTTCGTTTGCTAGGATGTTAGTCACTCTATGTCGTGTTAGTTCTTCACGCTACATGGTCTAATGTTTTCCTTAAGTGTATCCCCTATCCATGAATGTATCATGTAGCTCAACATTGTATGAATTTTTTTATTGAAAGACAAATAAACATTATATTTAATTTTCTATAGGAATCCTTAGTATACTATTAATGAATATGAAGCTCAACATTCTTTGGTCGATATAGCATTCAAAATATTAAATTCTTAAGGTTAAATGCATAATCATTGGTGGTTCCTTACGAGACAAGTTTAACTTGAAATAATTATGCAAATATGACCTTGATGTCATCTACTTGCTTTATATATATATATATATATATATATATATATATATATATATATATATATATATATATATATATATGAAATATATTGAGATATTTTGATTCCAAGTTTCTTGTCTTGAAATTTTCCTATATTTTACCGCCCTAAGTGCATTTTGGAATTGCTTCTACGACTCTAAAACCTTGATACCACATTGATTGTTAACTCTATTACATTCGCTTATGTGATTCCATTGATTGATGACAAATGACATTACTAAAGGTGTTATTTTGTTAGTCCCACATAAATATTATCGAGGAAAAATGACTCAAATCGTATGGTTAAAAAATTATTATCTTCCAATTGACTTAAAGTGAAAACAAAAAGTTTTCAAGAAAAAGACAAATGAGCAACATAAACACAATATTATATCCACTCCCAATCTTCCAATTACCATTATATATTTATAATTTAATTTTAAAGTCGTGATTCATCTTACCGTGAAAGATCAACAAATTTCATTCGTTCCTAAAGACGTGTTTTGATTGATTTGCCATTGGCCAATGGACACTCAAAAGAAAGCATCGTCATATTTGAAAAAGGTGGCAAGGTGCATTTTAAGAAAGGAAGCTTCTCCGAAACACCGTTAGACCCCACATTCATATATATGTATTTTAATATTCATGTGCAAATGTCAAAAGGGAATAAACCAACATATTATGATAATAATGTTTAAGTATTACTTTAAACCAGGAAAATCTTTGTTTTTTTAATTATTGTTAAGCTTTGCATTCAAAACTGTAATAATGAAGCAGAAGTAGAGGAGTCTTTCAAGGTTGTCCCATTGACTCACATAAAATATCAACTTGTCAAGTTTATGTTACATGCACAAGTCAAAGGGAATAAATCACCACGCCCAGAGCAAATGGCTGCTGTGAATATGATCTAGATCCCCTATGTTTATCTTCCCCAAATGCCCCCAAGACCCTTGAGATCCTTCCTCTGAAACCTCTATTAATGCCTCTGCCACACAGCCCTGAAAGCGGCTCCAAAATGACAGACTAGGGTAGATCTCTCACTACCAAAGAATGCCCTACTAGCTAGGGACGGGTCTCTCACCACCGAAGCTAGGGTCCCTGTGGGATTTGACTCCACAAGCTGTAGATGCGCAACAGCAGCAGCTGTATGAGAAGGGGTCAATAAAATGTATATTCAAAAGTCCTTTTCCTTACTCTCCCGCTCCTTATATACTTCTCCTTGGAAAATGAGCCCCAATAACCCTAGGCACATTTCATTCCATGGAGGGGCCAATAAAATGAAAGTAACTAAAGTTAATTTTTCCCTTTTAAGTCGCCATGGTCCAAAAGTGACCCCCAAGTGCAAAACGTGGATATTAGTACCATGCGGCCCCTTCACAATAGCCCCCAGCATCCACAGCCCCTTGGGTATGACCCAGCTTGGACTCAACTTGACCCTTAGGCCTTTGGTGTAGAAAAAGGGGACATTACAGTCCTCCCTTCCCGAGAAATGCTTGACCCCAAGCATTATCCTATCATGATGCAGAGACTGAATGCCACACCACAAGTTTATCCACCTTGCCCTGTAGTCAACTGATGATCACTGTGATGTGAAGTAACCAAGACACCCCATGTAGTGATCATGCTCTCCATGCCATGTGGAGAAAAATGTTGCTCCTAAAGTAGTATGATACCCACACTGACTCTCCCCTGGTACCCATGCCAAAAGTGCCAATTTGTCCAATCCCTACAGATGCAACGCTATCATCATGTGATCACTCACTACCTCTCCAATCGACTCCTGGGTATGAAAGTTCACTCTGGATCCCGTAGAGTCCCCTGAATCCACCTGTGAAACAACCTGTATACGTGCAAATGGTGCTAACTCTCCCACATGACCTGCACTCATGTGAGAGCAAGGCTCCTCATAATGTATCTCAATGTGTCCCATGGAGGAAAAGTCCCAAGACTCCAGTAGACAGTCAACCGGCAATATCGGCTCCACATAGTCCACCTCCTGCACTGAATGTGAACCTACTGAATAACCATGAGTCAATTTCATCTCTCCACTGACTAACACATGGGTGAAGTGCTCACCGGGCATAGAAGTAGTAAAATACATAGGAGTGTTATCCAATGTCGATTCAAAAAATGATGAACCCATAGGTTTTGACTTGTCACAATGACAAACCGTATATGCCTGTATAAAGTTGGGGATATCCTCCCTCAACCTGTGCCATATGAACCTCTCTGACATGAACCTGTAGGTCTCATCGCAGCTCAAATGCCCAGTCATGGAAGGACAATGCACATGTCGCAATATCTCCATCCTCAACCATGAATCTGACACAAGGCTCAATCTTCCCTGATAGAAGATCATCTCATCCTCAAATCTGTAGCTGTCATCCTGTATGTGACCATCCAGAATCTCACCAGTGTGTCGGTTCTTGGAGTACTCAACAAACAAATGAGGTCTCCAGTCTATTGAAACTTTAGATAACCAGCATAATGATAAGCTCAAATGATCTGAACCTGTAATCCCAATCTCAGTAACAGTCTCATGTGCAACATTGCTGGCCACACCTACATCCATCATACTCCACATTGATCCACAATAATAAAAATCCTCACCATGCCAGATCGTCCTCTCCATCCCCTCAGCTGTAACCATCCTTGGTGCTCCTGTAGATACTCCCCTCAAAATCACATTCCTTCCCTCGGACTTAAACTTCAGCTCTATCATCTGAAAGTTAGTCTCCGAAACTCACCAAGAGAGTGAAGCCACTGCACTCCCAGTGCTATGTTGGTCACTCCCATTCCAACAATGTGGAAATCATTGGTAACTGTATAGTTACCCATCGTGATGCTCACTTGGGGAACCCGTCGTGTGCACCTCAAAGACTCTCCATTGGCTACAACCCCGTTGAGGCCCTCAAAATCCTCTGTCTGTAGTCCTCGCCTCTCAACCAATGAGGCATCAATACAGTTGTGGGTTTCCCCACTATCAATGAGTACCCCAACACGCTGACCCTGCATAACTCCTCTAATCCTAAATGCCTTGTACATCAGAGTACTAGGCAATGTGGCTATAATCTCCGAGGAAAATTCTTCTCCTCCTGCCCCACATCAGCACTATCCAACGCAACCCCATCTCCATCATCCATCTTGCGAGTCTCTAACTCCTCACCTCTATCACCCTTTCTCTCCTCGAAGACTTCAATGAATTGAGCCTTCCCTCTACCTCTGCAATCATGTCCTAGAATCCAAGGTGTGTGGCAATCGAAACATAGTTTCTTTCACCTCAACTCATCTCTGTGTTCTCGGGAAATGATTGGATTTTTAACCACCTCCTACCTTAGTGGAGGCTCCCTCTACTGAAGTTCATCTGATCTAGATGGAGGTTCCCTTTGCTGAATGTGAGGTGGAGCCCTCAGCTTTGGAGTGGATAACTCCAAGTCCTGAGCTTTCCTAACAGCCCCGTGCAAAGAAGAAGGTTCAAATGCCTTCACAAATCCAACGAAAGCATCAGTCAAACCTACTATGAACAGTGAAATCAACCTCCTCTCCATGACATTAGGTATCATGACCAATAATCTCTTAGAATCTATGATGTATTGATCCAGGGGACCGGTTTGTCTCAAATGAGTCCACTCCCTGAAATACCTGTCAGGGTCCCTCCTATCAAATCTGCTCACCAGCCTCTGCACGAACTCTGCATAAGTAGTAATGTGTATGTGTCCCTGTGTAATCAACCCATGATGCCACCAATCATGAGCATCTCCCTCAAGATGTGAGCTTGCAAACTTAATTGCATCTTCCTTGCACATAGGATTTGAGTCGAAGTATGTCTTCAAGTGCTGATCCCAAGACCAGTACACTTCTTAGAACCAACAAAGTGTGGAATGGAAATCTGTCCCAATCTCCTCTGTAACTCTGGTACCTGTTTCTGATGATCTCTCTTGGATCTACTGCCAATCTTCCTTTTGCCATATTCCTGGGATGGCATGTTGTTACGAACGCCCTCACTCAAGGTCTGGTTCCTCTCCCAACAAGTCTCCTCATCCAAAATATCTACTGGCTGCCATACCTATGAAACTTCCAGATCCTTCAAGAAAGAAGGTTCGTGAAGCCCCAAAGGCCTGGCAGAAGAATGGGGAGGCCACTGCCCTGAATTTCCACTCTCACCTCTTTGACCCTGTTGTCCCATATTGCTATTTTCTCCTCTCATTATGACTGTTGTTATACACAGTCCAACAGGCTGAAGATGATTAAAAAATATTCTCTTACCCCTTTTAGCAATCATAGAACCCAATGCTAGTACCTTGAGAAGTACTCTCCCTTCTTGCACTGGAGTCTCCAATGAAGAAATCATGCTTGCCAACACTTGTAATCCCAAAAGACACATTTGAATTCCTTCTTTTGCTTATGAAATCAGTCACAAAGTTTTCAAAATTAGAATTGATAGTTTTGGATAATTGCAACATATTACCAGGATCCCATAGCTTATAATGCCCATGAGCCCTTGTATCTGTTAAGTGAGCTAAAACTTGCCACCATATATCATCCACCAGATGCTCATATACACATAGTTGGAGCAATGGTCCAACAAACTCCATGATGAAGACTTTGTCATCTACCATAACATGCATCTCATGATGGAAGTAAATTGGAATAGGCAACAATAAATAAGACACATTAGTGTTCTCTTCATACCTTTCAAGGCCATCAATGTCCCCCGTGTGTTCAAGATAGACATATGTTGAGCTGCCCCCAACATTGTTGCCTGAGTGCTTGTTGAAAGTATCTGAAAGCTGATCAACAATTGCTGGTTTGGAAATTACAGTAGGCTATAATTTTACACAAGTGTCCATGTGAGGCTCCTCCTCATGTGCTAGCTGCTCCATAGAGTCTTCTTTCATGGGTGTAGACTTCCTTGCATCACTTTCCCTCATCGTTTCCTTGAACTCTTGTATGTGTTGTCTTGCTTGAGTCGCTATCAACCTAGTAGCTCTAGCTCTGTTATTCCCTTCCTCACACTTTTTAAGAGTTTCCATTACATCCTCCTTGCTTGCATAAACAAGTTTCTTCTCCTGAGCTGGAATAATTTCTCTAACAAGCAAAGTTTCACTAATGCAATTATTTTTCTCAATGGAAATCACACCCTTTTGTTTAGAAGCTTCTTCTACAAATGAGTTCTTTTGTGATTCAGGTACCGACATATGATGACCTCGTTTGGGCTTGCTACCAATCTTCATCATGCAATAATATGGAAATGGCATATTATCTCTGAAACCCCTACTCAAATATTGGTACTTCCTCCAACAAGAATCCTCATCAATCACCTCTATTGGCCACCCTTTATCATTGTTCTCACCATGTTCCTTATTGTCCCTAGATCTGCTTTGATTCAAATTCTGAGTGAGCTGACTCAAATAAAGGTTAGTGGCTTCCTGTTGTTTCACCATGTTGGTGAACATTTCCTTCATAAAACCCCCTTTGAGATCTTTCCAAACTACCATATTTAACCAACACAGGCTGGAGGAACAACTACTCTGATACCACTAAAATATCCCTTGTGGGATACCACTTAAAAATGCACAAAATATTGAAAACTTGCAGCCACATAAAATACTGATTTTACCAGATTTTTACAGTAAGGACAACGAACTAAATAAAATCTATATCTCCCTAAATATTCATACAAATTACTTGAAAACTTGAAGAGGGCTTGATATTATTATAAAGGACATAATAACACTATTTTTGGAGTTTTACATAAATTAAAATGCTGCCAGAAAAAGCACAGCGTGCCCTAGACAACTGGAAACTTCAGAGGCTCGTAACTCTCCAAATACCGGAGCAAGAAATTAAGGGTCTTTGGTAATAACATTAACAGATAAAGGAAATAATATTTCCACCTTCAGATCTAGGAATGGTTGACTGGAAAACCCTCCAAATAAAGGTTGCACCTTCAGATCTGAAAACGACCGTCTGGAAAACCCCCAAATAAAGGCTACAAGTCACCTCACTTGGAATGGGGTCAGAAAATGATGGAGGCACTTTCAACGTGCTGCCATGCCCAAGCCCAAATGGCTACCATGAATCTGATCTGGAGCCCCTCTGCTTATCTTCCCCAAATGCCCCCAAGACCCTCAAGATCCTTCCTCTGAAACCTCTGTTAATGCCTCTGCCGCACGGCCCTGAAAATGGCTCCAAAATGACAGACTAGGGTAGATCTCTCACTACCGAAGAATGCCCTGCTAGCTAGGGACGAGTCTCTCACCACCGAAGCTAGGGTCCCTATGGGATTTGACTCCACAAGTTGTAGATGCGCAACAACAACAACTGCACGAGAAGGGGTCAATAAAATGTATATCAAAAGTGTCTTTCCTTACTTTCCCCGCTCCTTATATACTTCTCCTCAGAAAATGAGCCCCAATAACCCTAGGTGCATTTCATTCCATGGAGGGGCCAATAAAATGAAAGTAACTAAAATTAATTTTTCCCTTTTAAGTCCCCATGGTCATTAGGAGTTGGAGTGTAATGCACGGTACAATTTGTTGTTTGTAATTTTGTAAAGTTGATTTCGGTGTAGTGTGGAAGATGATGATGATTGAGTTATGTGGCAGTAAGTTTTTGTTATTTAGTGGCAATTTTTTTGTTGTATATTAGTATTTTACATGAAATACCAATCTTCTTCAAGTTCAAAATTTTGAGATTTGATAAATTATAATAGTTGTTATGCTATACCATGCATGGGATTTTGGTATAACTGTATACAGGTTTCTCTGATGTTTCATACTATGATATTTAGATTGAGATTATAAAATTGCACAAGTGTTATTTCTTCCACATACTAAGTTGATAACATATTGTATGGTACTTTATGGAAATGAGCTGCAACTTAAATGGAGACTTGTAACTTGTGTGGCTAGGTATTGTAGTTTTATGTTAATAGTACAATGTGGAAAAATGGAAATCATTAATTTTTCCCAAGTTTACACTTGTAATGCTGAATACGTATTGCAAATATATTGTTGTCCTTTAAACATGGGGTCATTTGGTGCATATGCTGCCACCAATGTATCCACAACTAAAGAAGACAAAAATCCCATTTCTGAGGAGGCATTTTATCAGGTAGATCTTATGCTTATGGATATAGAAAAAATAGATGCACAATTCCCCTTGTTACTTCATCTTCTGTTTTCATAAAAATGCTCCTAAATGCGTTTGCAGGGAAAATTTTAGAAAATTCATCTTTCATATCTTGCACAGAAAGGGAAGCCTATTTTTACTGGTTATCAACAAGTCTCATCTACCAAAAATAGACCTTTCCCTATCATCACCTTGTCCATATTGAGCAATCCTTGTATTACAAGAAACCACAATTCGTTGAGACATTCTGTCAAACAGTTTGCGGCCCATGATAACAATACTCTTACGTTGGCCAGGGTTACCTGGATTTTATGTTGACTAATCATTTATTTTTCCCTCTATTTTAATCTTGACCAACATATATTGTTATTATTATTTTATGGATATTTAATTGGTTTTGTAAAACTTAAGTAATTTCTTTCCCCTGTATTTTATATCCGTACATGTGGAATGTTTGTTTCGTAAACGTGTATTCATTTGACTGTTACAAAAACTGAAACTGTCCTAAACTCATACGAGGGAAACAATCCCAACAATAAATTCACTTGTTTATATAAAAATAAATTGTTCAATTTTTCTTTAATTGTCTTAGTGTTAGATTTGATGTAGTAGTTTGTCAAGTTTTGGTTGTGTATCACTGGCCATATGAAAAATAACATATCTGCGGAAGGCTACAATAGATGAATTGACTTTTAGGTATTGTCAAATAGGCAAACTGCTATGTCTGATGTAATATGCAGACTACAAGTGAGGCCATTAAACAGAGACATAACAGCAGTAGACTACAATACCTACATGCAACAGTTGCAAGAGATAATTTGATTGAATTGAGGAATGTGATAAGAAAGACCCTCTACCATATCAAATGTCTCAGCTTAAGGGGTAAATCATGTGAACGGGGAAAAACGGTAACAAAATCATAGTAGACCATAGAAACCATAGGTAACAGACCATCCACAAGAGACAGATTAAGTGTTGAAGTTGGATAATATATTTTGTGTTGAAATTGGGCAATAGTTGGCATATCAAAATAATGGCATTTATGCAAATGGTTACCTAACAAGAAGAATTCATCAATGAAAAATAACCATTCATTTGAGTTTCCCAGGTTGTATACAAAACCAAACAAAAAATACTTAGTTTTTTAGGGCATTCCCCATTTTTCAAATAAATATATAAAACCCTCATAAATAAGCAAATTTATATTTGACCATTACATTTTCCTAGAGCTGATGCGAGCAAAACACGTTTGGTGTTATGCATGTTTTTAGTGTATTCAATATAAAAATAGTTCCAAGCAAATCCTTGTTTAACGTTTGATTTCGGCATGCCTTACACATTGGGGAAAAATAAGGCCTGGAATTTCAAATTATCAGTGACTGTCAAATAAAAATTTGTTGATGATTTAGCTCCCTCATGCTTGTAAATTCCCATTTCCTTTTATAAGATTTGTTTATATAAGATAACTAATTTTTATAATTTTAACTATAAATAATCTATGCAAAAGCACAAGGCATGTGGACTGGTTGCAGGATAAATTATTGATATGCCTCCTCAAACTCAAAACTTTACAACATGGTATGGGCATCCATCAAACAATAATAACAAGTATATATTTCTCACACATACAAAATATGTACGCATATTGAACACAGGCGAACGACTTACAAAAAATGTAAATAAATGCACTCAGTCATTATTTGGCAATCAATTTTTAGTTGGCATGTCTGTGCACAAATTCAAAACATTCAAATTTAAATTTCTTATTTTCCACAGCCTAAAAGGATGTTGGAAAATGGTATGGCATTTGGATTTAAACTTGGTAATTACATTTTGTAAACTGTGTTGAAGGCCTTTTCAACAAACCCAACTTGCGTATATGTTGCTACCATTGCATGTCCTGAGATGACACCTGCGCAGGTTCATTTCTTTGGAAATCCTTTTAAGCGTAATCAAGAACACCATTTTGTTGTGTAAATCCTCTTAACATGGCATTCCATTAGATGGCGTGTGGGCAGAGACATTTCTTTAGATAACCACCTACACAATGTCAACAGGTCAATATGTAAACTCTTGACCATCCATCAGTGGATCACATTTGTTTTGTAAGTTTTCATCGCTACATATCTAAGCTTGATTATATTATTTCTTCTTGAGACAACATTACCAAAAATAAATCACGAGGGATTTTAGACTTGCAATAACACGTGTGCTTCCACTCAATTATGAACACTGTTGACATTCATCTTTAAAATGTGAACGTGCTTTTGACTACCATGTGAAATTCTTATCATTTTGTCAAACAGTTTGGCTTAGACTCTAAAGAACGTCACTAAGGACCATGAAATCAGAAAAAACCCGCACTTGCTCTCTATAAACTTAACAAAACCTCAAAATACAATGCAAATATCGATCTAAATATAATTGAAAGTATACTTTCTTCTGAGCTTATAATTTTAAATACCCTTATAGACATGTATGCACATTGTAACAAAAAACACACGTATGGAAAATTTTCTCTTAAATTGTGTAATGAAAATCATTCATACATATTAAAACCGAGGAATTATAACACCTGCTAAAACACATACAAATACAACATTAAAAAACTCAGATAACATTTTTTTTACTTACTAGGAGTTTACACGTCAACACAAGCGGCTAGAAAGGCTATGACCAACTCTCAATAAGCTTGACACAACGTTGACCACATAGGCAATAAAGAAACATACAATACCCAACATGAACAATTCAATTTTCTCTTCGACAAGGCACAACGTAATAGGCCATCCACAATACTTACTTACAATTAAGGACATCCCACAGAGTAAAATCTTTGAAGGTTATTTATCAACTAAAGACTTCTTTCTTTCATACTATTTCCTAATTATCTTAAGACCAAGTTTTCTAAAAGAGGACCTTTTATAATATGTTGATAACTTACTTAATTTGTTGATTATAAAAGACATTTTCCATTCCTCACAATGATAATTAATCATACTCAATCCACTGATACTTATTCCACACCTCCATAACACAGGTGACAAGAAAAAGATCCGTTTGAGGGAAGGTACCGCTTAGTTTTGGAACTACCACCTCCTTGCAAGGATCAAACATTTAAAAAACAAAAATAAGAGGAGATTACAAAGCTCTTTGGAAGAAGCTAGAGGAAGGAGATCAAATTGGATTCCTCTTTAAGCCCTCATCAGTAATTAGTCTGGATTTTATTTTATTTTTGCTAAGGATCTATCCAGAATGATTAAAGGTTTCATTTAGGCTTCTCTCGAAAGATTGACATAGGTATACAAATTACGTTCTCAAAACAGGTGAGATAAATTTAAGGGTTTCTTAATCAATTTCCTCCTACTTATATAACCTCATTTCCTTCCAAAATCTAAACATTGATTTCACCCTAAGGTCATTTTAAGAATTCACCAAGAAAGGGGAAAATGTTCGTTAGTTAAAATAGGGTTAGTAAGGTATATAATTTTTCTTTACAAAATAAAATTTCTTCTTTGATCACATAATGGCTCAAATGTTATCAAGTAGATCACAACCACATTATCCTTATTTTATTTTAATAATTTTATAAGGATTACTAACCCACCTTATTATGCCTAGGTTTACATTTATGCCATGACCTAGAGGGAGCTATTACACAAAGTTTTAACTCAAGATATGTTTATCATTACCCTTTTTATGAAACTATACATGGTTACACATTTTATACAACACGACATACAACCCAAAGGTTGCAAAGGATTCTAATGAAATTTGACTTGAAAACAAAAAGGTAACAACATTGGTCATATCCAAGCTAAGCTATCTTTCAAATTTTCTATAATACAATTAATTACTCAAGTAAAGTTGTAATCTGGTTATATTGTTTACAATATTATTTACAAGTTCCGTTTTCAGACACATACGACAACATTACCCATAGAACAAATTGGGCCCTTCAAACTTTCAAAAAAATATAAATTTAGAGTCTCTCAATAAAATAAAGCACATACGGACAAACGAGATTCGAAGTAACACCAATGCAACTCTCCCTTTTCTACCCACAAAGGCCATCTGCACATTTATAGCCTGAGTCAGTTCGTGAGAACTAAGCATAATAAGGACTACACATATGATTAGTATGCTACCATTAACGATATATCATAAAATGAACCTTTTATTTAATGAAATAATGCTAAGCTCTAATCCACTACAACTTCTTTACTCATGCTAGAAGATTTAGTATTTTCACATTAAGAATGAAGCCATAAAAATTTGTCATGAACATTGTTCCTAAAACAACCAAAAGTCTTACCATCATTCTAGTAGGGGTCAGTGACCCAATGAGTTCGAACAAAGTGATGAGTGCATTGGGATGTCAATGATGTAATCACATGTAATATATGATTGAAACTCCAATACTCAAAAATCAATCAACATTTCCTTAAATAAGCCTTAAGATCTAATAGATTTAAAGTTATGACTTCAACATCACATACTAACCACTAGTTACCCCTTCCAAAGAAAATTTACCCCACAACATGCCTACACCTAATTTCTTGAAAGGAACATACATACATAGTTCTAAAAGAAAAAAAAATCACTGTAAGATCATCTTACCATGCTATGTTCAACAGTCAAAATTATGATAAAATAAATAACCCGTATCGAGTAATTAAAATGATTAAAAATAAATCTAATACCACCATCTAGCTAACATTTAAATTACAGACCAAACAATTAATTACCGTTGAACCTATATCAATAAAATTTAAGCAAATCGTCCCAAAGGAACCAGTATGACGATGTTACATGAAATTTCACTTACTCATATCTCCTCCATCAGATAACCAAAAAATTATAATCTTCCTTCATCTATTCCAACACCCTCGTTTGAGACAAGTACCGTAAAAAACTGAAACCCAAATCCAAATATTAAAAGAACCTTGTCTAGAAACTCCCATAAGAATATATCATAAGCCGTAACCATATCCCATTATCACTATTGGATATATTTTCACACATTCTCCTTCATAAATGTAATATAAAAAATGAAAAAATGCAACCTCAAACAAGGTCAAATCATTATTTGGGGATAGGATATTTATCCAGAACTCATAGCATTGACCAAAAATCAACCCCATCCATTTAGAATGGATTATAATTAGCATATTATTATCCTATTTGATATACCAGATTAGGTATATAATTCAATAAATATTTTCCTCTTTACTTTCATCAAGATCCACATTGAGAAGACCTCATGATATTGCTGAAGTAAGAAAGAAGTTTCCTCTTGAAGGTTCAAGGTTTCTTCTAGAATAGATCCTCCATCAACCCTTATCTTGCTAGATAATTTTATTATTTCATAATTCTCTTGTGAGCATATAGATGAGAAAAATCCCCAGTTTGTTTTTGTTCACTTCCTTCAACCAAGTAATCCTAAGTATTTCTACCTCCAGAAAATCTCCTCTTTAGCTAGAATATTCAAGACATGTTACTCTGGAAGAATTTATTTTTCCTTAAGTTGGTTGTCCGATTTTAGATCAAATATTCCTAATTCTATGATAGCATCTTGTAAAGAGAAAATATCATTTTCTAACTTTATTCTTAGAGATTCTAAAGATGTTTCCAAAACTATTCTTATTCCAAAATTTCAATATTCCTTTCATAGGATTTGCAATGTTTCTAGAAGTATGAATAAATCAGGTAATTCTAATGAATTGCCCTTAAAAGGAAGATACCAATGTTGAAATACTAAATACATGCAACCATATTTTCTTGAATCCCTAAAGGGAATTGATTCAGTCTAGAAGATTATTCACCATAAATAACCACATAGATTATTTGTATGATCCTAATTTATGTAGGGTAGATCAAACATGGCTTCATATATACTCACAAAAGAAGACAACAATATGTTATCTAAGAATGATTTTTCATGGTATCCTCAATTATATTATTCCACGTATATTAGAAAACCTTGTAGATCCAATAATTTATTTAAATTGTTAATAGATAAAAGTATGGAGATCTTAGGAATCCAAGTATACCATTGGCATAAAGCCCCCTTTCTAAGAGAAAGTAAGAAGATTGTGCCAAGTATTAGCAAAACCAACAATTAACCAGGAATCATCCTAATAAGAAATTGCGTAATGTTGAGAGAATTACTAAAAACATGCCCTGGAAATTGATCAAGAAATATCAAACACAATAAATAATCCCCATTGAATAGCCACTTCAAAAATCTGGTATTAATAAAATTTAGGTGATGTTATGGTTAAATGTTAGCATATTAGATTCCTGAGAAGAAATTATCAGGCTGTGTATCTCCAAACCACTTGCAAAAGCCATTCTAGAATCACTCTTGCCCAGAAATCACCACACATAGCCTCTGAATGCTTCTATAAATTATATTTACTCTTACTAAGATGCCTTGGTTTGTTCCAAGTTTCTTGTTTCCTGTATAGCCAAATGAATCCCATTCTATATTTCATTCTGGAAATGCTTATAGTAAACTACATTTGCTTGCAAGGTAATATTCAACCCCACTAGATACTCTAAATATCACAATCACTCTGAACTTGTTTCTTGGAAATCTTCTAAAATTCACCGAAATCTCTTTAGCTTGTGTTCCAAATCTATATCTTTCTTATTGAGTATTTTTCAATAGATTCTTATCTAGGTAGAAATTTTATTTGCTATCCAACTTGACAATATTAATTGGGGCTTTAACTATCAAAACATTCCTTTGAAGATTCATCTTTTTTACAACCCCATTAGAAAACCTCCTTCATTTTTTTGGTCCATCCCTTTGACACTCACCAAGAACATTGGTTAGTTTGGCTTCATTATTTCTTAAATGTTATATGAATATTCCTCAAAGTCTTTTGATAACTATTAGAAAGATTCGGCCACATCTTAAAAATCCTTAGGTTCCCTTGATTTCTGCTAATCAAATGGAAATCAGGGTAGCCCGAGGTCTAACAAAATAAATTATAACATCCATTTTACTGGACAAAATCCATATCTTCCTTGTGTATTCCTCACCTTCATACTATTCATAGAGAAAATTGTTTATGACTAACTTTACAGTGAATGTGGGAGATCCAATTCGACCAGATAAGTTCACTCCAAATTTATAACACCAATAGATTTAATAAAATGGACATGAGATTTTTTGATTGAATCTTGCCCCCTTCAAAATGATTAAGTTTTATTCTTCTCAAACAAAACAAAACGTCGGTACAACCCCTTATCATTAATGTCCAATCTACATTGTTAATGGTCATTGTTAGAATAAAACAAATTATCTTCATTGCTTTAAATGACCACCGGTGGTGTATTCAAATTAGGAACTATGGTTAAAAGTGTTTACTAACAGCTACTATTAAATATCTTGGGCTAGTTAACCTTTCCCTTTATCCTATATTTACTAGAGTTAGAAACTTCCTTATGGATCTAGATAATTTTAACCTTACAACTCTACGAAGAGTGACCCCCTCCCTGGATTTAGAACATTTCACCAAGGTGATTTCAAATTCATTTTTCTATGTCGGAATGCCCCAACTTGTATTTAAGAATTATGTTATTAGGGAATCTTAATACCACAATGGAATGAGAAAACATCAATGAAATCTAGCGACATCCCAACCTATTCTTGATTTCAAGGTTAGTGTTATGAACAACAAATATGTCCCATTTGGAGTTTGATGCAATCACCTTAGGATAAATTCAAGATCCCACAGTGTTCATGAGGTAAGATCATTATAATCTCACATAATACTGGAAACTACTTGATAATTCTTTCAATTTGGATTACAATCTGGGCATACTTTCATCAAAATAAGTACCCATCTTATCACTAATAATTATTGTGGCCCCTTGACCATTTAAAAAAAAAAATGTACGGGAGAGTTATCAAAGCCTTATAAATTATATCCTACTTGGAAAGATAATTAAAAATTTGCATTTACACTCTAGATATCCTGGATGAGCTTATCCTTTTCTAAAGATGCCACCAGGATTAGATTGACATGGTCAATATTAGGCCTCTAGTGACAACCAACTAGGGCATTACAGGAACCCATTTTCTAATCTGATTAATGGTTAATCCACCACAAAGTCTAGGCCCACTCAAAAACAATCCACAAAATAACTTTAGGTTGCAAATATTAAGACTATTTCAGACTTAAATCCATTTTTCATAATAAACCTGTATTACCAATGAGATGGGGCCCTCAAAAAAAAACCCATAACTAATACATATCACACTAGAAACCATCCAGAGAAATGAATTGCATGGAAAGGCAATTTTGCCATATAGATCCTAAAAACATTGAAATTTCCTTCTCACCTCATGGACCACAAATGTCTATCCAATGAATCCATAATTTTTAATAAAACCTCTACTTATGTTATGTTCTTACTTAAAGATTACGATTTGTACCTTTTTTATTTTCAATATCACAACATTAGGGGGGAAAATGACATTTCAATTTCCTAGGGTTGTGCTTATTATAATATTTCACCTAGAAATGCTACATGTAAATTGATTTGACACTTTTACAACTAAAAACTTGAAACATAATTGCAAGTAGATTATTGTATAGGAATAGATAATTTATCAATGCATTTGCTATATCTACCAAGCAATGGTAGTTGAAGCTTGATTAGTAGCTAGTATTTTTTACGCATCCAAATCATTGTGCAGGTCAAATATTCTACATAGTTATTAACATCCAAGACTATAGATGTTTTCAAGCCACTGTTTTAATGCTAAGAAAAGAAGTATAACTTCAATCATAGTTAAAATCATTTTAATGGATAATTTAGGTCACATAGCTGATGTACGCTGTATCAAATGTGACAGAAGTTGATTCAGATACTATATAGTGTATTGCATTATATTGTCTTTCAAGAGACACGAGGGAGCATCTAGGGTGTTAAGCTTTGTTCAAATACACGAGTACCTGGGAGCACATGAGCTTGAATAGTGTTTAGCTTTAATTCTTACCAAGGGTTTTCCACAACTCAACACATTGGTTGTTGCACAATTTTTATTTATTCTATTGATTCTATTAGAATAAATGTTCTACAAGATTTTATTTTTCCAATTTTTAAACGCATTAGGTGAGTTAATGTCTGATAATCTAAAATTAGTTGTTAAGAAATGACTAGGAACAATAACTGATCGTACCAAGCTAAAGTGTAACACAGATTTTGTTCCATTTCTAAACATCCTACATAGGAAATTCAAAGTTTAGATGCAAGCAATTACACCTATGTAACGTTAGAATATGAATAAAAAGAAATTATGCAAACTGAAATGATTTAAAAGGAACAATAACCATATCATTATGGAACTCAATGCAACTATAAATATAATGAAAGAATGGGCCTTGCTTATATAGGAAAGGAATAACAATCTAAGAACCAGTCAAGGTCGTAGATCAAGCCATAAATCAAGGAAATAACTAGTCATCAAAGAACTAGTCAATGACCATAGATTTAGGAGAGAACTAGACATCAAGGATCTATTCAATACCATAGATCAAGGAAAGAACTATACCTAACAACTAGATAATATCTCCTAATATATAAATAAATATAAAATAAATATCCACACACATAAGTGGGTGAGGATAAATACAATAAAGGTAAATAAAGTACCTAGGTGAACATGAGCTAAGGTAAATAGCTACTCTAATAGCCCCCTCAAATGAATCTAGGGGCCAAAATAGAAGTGGCATGTCCACATTATGATTCCTAGAAACTAGGCTTGATGAGGTATTCATGTATAATAACTAGGAAAAAAGGATGGGTCGCAAGTACCCGAAACCAGTAACAACAAAGTAAAGAGAGTAAAAACTCATTGCAAGGCATCCCAAGAAGCTATAGCTCAAAAAAAACATACAATGCTGAAGACTTGAATTTGGTGTGAACTGTGGTCTGAATCCACTGCTCGATCACAAAACTAAAAAATAACTAACACTGGGCTTCACCAGAATAGCTCCATAAAAGGATACCGTTAACGGAGTGATGTTGAAAGTGTAAGAAATAACACCAAACAAAATTCAGTCAATTAACCTGCAAATGGGTGTGCCATGTTCCAAGAACAATAACTTGTGGAAGCAATAAGGTCTAAGGACACAAAATATAGAGTGTCATGATACAAGAAAAGACAAGGTAACAAAGTTGTTGGGGATAGCACACCAATGGTAAAGACAATATCTTAAATCTAAGCATACATGCAAATAAAAGTGGATATTCTACCAAAAGAATTATGCAAAACAAGATAAATAAATCAACACTAGATTTAATGTGGTTCACCCAATGTGGGCTACGTCCACCAAGAAACAAGCCAATCTATTATCCAAAGCTTTGACAAGATATACAATGAAGATTTGTAATCTTCCACACCTCTCAGATGTTCATTACTTTCTTCCTTCAATCTTTTTCTTCTCTTTCACCAAGAATTATCTCTCACATAATTATCTTGTAATTATGATTCATCATCTACTTCTAAACCCTAGTTTTAACTTCATATAGTCATTTTTAGACTTAGGGCACTTAGCCATGCAATTACAATTAATAAATCTATTTTAATGCTAAAAATAGATATAATTCCTGAGAGTTAATTAAAACTTCGTCATATAGGTAACCGACGTCAGTTCTACCTAACTGTCATCGGTTCCTACTTGGTCTTTCCTTGACCGAAGTCATTCTTCCTTGACCGATGCCGATTATTGTGTTTTATAGCAAGTTCCAATTGCATGCTAAAATGAAGTAATTGAGCTCCACAACTCAACAATCTCCCACTTGGAGTTTAATTACTACACCACACCTATACAACGTCATTCTTGGATCCTTCCTTATCTTTGTTTCTTCCTCCTCAAGTCTCAAATGTGAAGACCAATAGAAGTGGAGTGTAGCTCCAACTTCTCCTTTGCTAACAGATTTGTTAGCATATCCGCAGGGTTCTCACTCTTATGAATATTTTCTTAGATTCAACTGTCCATCCTCCGATACTTGTCATATGAAGTGATACCTCAAATGAATGTGTTTTGTTCTCGAATGAAACACTGAGTTCTTTGCCAAATGAATTACACTCTGAATGTCATTGAACAGTTTACAATCACCTTGCTTCTTTCCCAACTCTTCATGAACCTACTCATCCATATCATCCCTTTGCTAGCCTCTGTAACTGCAACATAATTTTCCTCTGTAGTAGACAAAGCCACAACCTTCTGCAATCTCAAAATCTAGCTAACTACCATCCCACCTACTGTGATAATATATCCAGTAGTGCTCCTTCTACCATCCATATCTCCAGCCATATCCGAATCAACATAGCCATATAATGAAATATTCGAACCTCCATAGCATAACTGCATGCTAGATGTCTCTTTCAAATACATGAGTATCCATTGGATTTCTTTCTAATGCTCTTTACTTGGATTAGCCATTATATTCTTCATTACCACTCCCACTTCCTGTACACACTCATCATGTTTTTGTTCACTCCACTAACATTCGTGAGGATCCCCACTAAGTGAAGCATATGGCACTCGTGTCATGTATTTGCACATCTTCTTAGTGCATGATGAGACATTGAGACTACTTCAATCAAGCATGTTAGTCATGACTCATTCATAGAGATGATTTCTCATAGGTTTATTATTCATGCACATGTTGCACCTTTCTAACAACTGAATGCATCTTCAGCCTACCATGTGTATTCAACTAGGATTTCTTGGATTTCATATCAGTCATGATGTACATACATGCCAAGGATTCTTTACGTAGCTCCTAAATCCTTCATATCAAATGTGTGATCCTAGCTTACCATTTAGCTACATCAATGTCACTGCATTTCTAGATTCTTCAATAAGCATATCATCGCTCACTTTTGTTTTGGAGCAATGTAACTCACCATTTATTAGGCCTTTCTTGAAATAAACACAATGGTTAGATTAACATCTTTTTTAAATCTATTTTGGTGTATACAATGTATCAAACTTTTCTTATTTTATTTCCTTGGGATGCTATACTTACACTGAGCCCATAAAGTTTCATGGGGGTTTAATTTTCATAGCCTAGTATACCAATTTCTGTGTACGTTTTACTTCATACACAAGTGGCTGTTTCATATAGTATGTCTATGTATCCACATCTCTATGAAGTGAAATCCATGTTCACATCTAGTTGCTCTAGATGGACATTTTTCTACTATCAACTAAACTCAATACAGTACGAATAGAAGTCATCTTAACAAGAGGAGAAAATATTTCTGACCAATATCAATACCTTCTTTTGGTTGTAAATCCTTTTACTACAAGTCTTTCCTTGTATATTTTTTGTCCACCCTCTTCATTCCTTGATCGGGTGTAAACCTAGTTTCTTCTATAATGTCCTCTTTCCTGCTACATCAACTTAACCAGGAATCGATGAAGTCTGGTGTCTGTTTTAAGGATTCCATCTCCTCATCCATGACCATGCTCCCACTGGACATGAGTCTTATCCTACATTGCTTCTTCAAAGCTCTCTGGTTCACCATTATCAATCAATAATAAATAAAATAGAGAAGGTGTAAATATTTTATGGAGGTTTACTTACCCTTTGTGACCTTCTTACAGGAGTTTGGGGTACCAGAGGTTTAATCTGGGCCTCCTGGACATTAGTATCCACTCCTATCCAGTGACTGATGCCAGTCACCTCCAACCAACATAGGTTTTGATAACCGATGTTAGTTATGGTCTCTCTATAACTAGGTCGACAGTTCATCTGTACCGATTTCAGTTAAGGGCCTAACCAAACACGGTTACTGTGTATTTTTGTAGGTGTTTCTTTAAAACCTGAGAGTTCATTTTCATCAATGCAACTTCACAATTTTCTCGTCCTTAGGTACCAAAATTTGATCCATATACATTCTCTTTTACATTCCATTCAACATCACAACTCCTAACAATCTTAGAATTCTCTAAATGTTACTAAAAACGGAATCTAAAATCACTAGATCCATAACTAATAAAAGTGCATCTCATGTATTTTCCATCCAAATTTTTTCTATTTTCTTTATCAACAGTTGCACTAGAAGCTTCTGAACCAAAAGACCACTTTAAGAAAAGAAAATATCTACCTGATTTTCTGGTCCAAGCTACCTCTGGTATTCCTCCATCTAGTGAACTTAAAGGACCACAGTTAATTAAATAAACCATTGTATCAATTTCTTCTACCAAAAACTTTAAGGGTAATCCAAAATGTATCCTCATACTTCTAGCACATGTTCCATGATTGTCCTGTTCATTCTTTCTATAACACAATTCTCCTGTGGTCTTCTTGGAACCGTTCTTTCTCTACGTATCCCATTACTGAATAATAATCATTGAAATCCTTGCTACAATAATCACCACCATTTTTTAGATCTAAGGCACTTTAACTTTGAATTTGATTCATTCTCAATAAGGGCTTTCCATATTTTAAATGTTTCAAAAATATCAGATTTATGTTTAATATAGTAAACCCATACCTTTCTTGTAGCATCATCAATGAAAGTAACATAATACTAAGATCCTCCAAGAGAATCTACCTGAGCTAGTCCCCACACATTGTGAAGTGTACAAGCTCCAATTTTTTTCTCCTTCTTAACTTTCCCAACTTTGAGAAATCATCACTCTTTTTTGCTTTCCAAAAATCACAATGCTCACAAAAATCAAGATCTAAATATTTCAAATCTGACAACTTACCCTTAGCCTTTAAGATCTTCATTCCTTTTTTACTCATATGACCCAACCGATTATGCCCCATGCATGCATCTGAATCTGAAGTAGATAATGTAGAAAAGGAATCAATAACACAGGTAGACAAATATAACATTCCTACCTTCTTACCTCTTGCCACAACAAAAGCACCCTTGATGAATTTCCAAGAGTCTCCTGTAAAAGTAACCATGCAACCAGATTCACCTAATTTCCCTACAAAAATAAGATTCCTCCTGAGGTTTGGCACATGCCTCACATCTTTCAATACCCATGTATTTCCATTCTACAATTTTAGATGAACTTCCCCTTTACCAAGTAAATACTGCAAGGTTCATCATCACCTAAATAAACATGTCCAAAATTGCCTTGGACATAATTCCTGAAATAACCCTTATTAGGGGTTGCATGGAAAGAAGCACATGAATCTAAAACCCATGATTCAATTCTACTATCCAAAGAAAGAATAAGAGCATCTTACATTACCTCTGATATAGCAAGATTCACCTCTTTACCTTTGTCTGGTTGTTGATTCTCTTTATCCTTTGACCAACAATCTTTCTTTGCATGTCCTTTCTTTCCACATTTCCAACAAGTAATTCCCTTACCTTTGGACTTGGATCTGCTATCCCTTGACTTTGATTTCCCATTACTCTTACCCTTGGATCTCTCCTTCTTCCTGCCCTTGATTTCTACATTCAAAGCATTTCCAGATGATGATTCATTTGTACTCTTCCTGCGAATTTCTTCATTCAAGATTATACTAACCACATCATCAAACTTCAAAACATTATTAGCAGAAGATGTATTACTAACAGGCATTACCAAGTTATCCCAACTATCAGGCAAAGAACATAAGATTAAGAGTGTTTTTACCTCATCATCAAATGGTATTGCAACCGATTTTAACTGATTTACTATAGATCGTAAATCATTCAAATGACTAGATGCAAATCCACCTTCATACCATCTTAGAACTAAATAGTTTCTTCATCAAATAAAATTTATTTGAAGCACTAGGTTTTTCATATAAATTAGCAAGAGATTTCATTAACTCTATTGTAGAAGCCGCTTCTATAATATTAGAAATCACGGATGCTGTAAGGCTCAATCTTATAGATCCCAAAGCTTTTCTATCAAGAATCTTTCATTCTTCATCAGTCATCTTTGTAGGTCTATACTTCTCATCCAACGGTAAATATAAATCTCTTTGATAGAGAATAATCCTCAATCTGCATCTTCCATAATTGATAATTTCGGCCGTCAAATTTCTCTACCTTGTATTTGTTTTCTTTCGCCATTGTTGTAGATCCCACTCAATCAGAAAACCCTCTATGAGTAAATCTGTCAACACACAAAACCCTCAAACCTCGGTCTGATACCAGTTGTTGGGGTTAGCACACCGGTTGTACAGACAATATCTCCGATCTAAGCATACATGAAAATAAAAGTGGATATTCTACCAGAAGAATTATGCAAAACAAGAGAAATAAATCAACACCAAATTTAACGTGGTTCACCCAATGTGGGCTATGTCCACCAAGAAACAAGCCAATCTATTATCCAAAGATTTGACAAGATATACAATGAAGATTTACAATTTTCCACACCTCTCAGATGTTCAGTACTTTCTTCCTTCAAGTTTTTTCTTCTCTTTTACGAAGAATTCTCTCTCACATAATTATCTTGTAATTATGATTCATCATCTACTTCTAAACCCTAATTTTAACTTCATATAGTCATTTTTAGACTTAGGGCACTTAGCCATGCAATTAAAATTAATAAATCTATTTTAATGCTAAAAATAGATATAATTCCAGAGAGTTAATTAAATCTTCGTCGCACAGGTAACTGACACCAGTTCTGCCTAACCATTGCCAGTTTCTACTTTCCTTGACCAATGTCGGTTAATGTGTTTTCCAGAAAGTTCCAATTGCATGCTAAAATGAAGTAATTGAGCTCCACAACTCAACAAAGGCAAGGACACAAAACTGGAAGAAGCGGGATCAACACCACACCCTCCCATATTGCTGAATGGGTGGAGTGATGCCACAGATCTGTATGAGTTTCCCAAAATCAACTACTCGAACACTGACAAAATAACACTAGGCTTCACCAGAATAGCTCCCCCACAAGAGAGACTATCAACATGTCAAAAGTGTCAAAAATTCAGATACAAAATATCTCAACAATCAAGAGAGATACACTACACCTACTAAAGAAAAATGCTCAAAACAAGAAGCATTACAATATAGAAGGTATAGAAAGTGGAGCAAGAGGCTGAATGGTGGAGGATCCATGCCTGTAGAGTCCTCTCAATGAATTCCTATGTCACCGCCACGAGTGATCAGATATCCACCCCAAATCAACACAGATGGATGAAGAAGATGCATGCATATGACTTGGTGCAAAATGCACAATGGGTGCATGCAAAGGAACATCAGAATGTGTGTCATGTTGATCATGTCTAATATCTGAAATCTCAGGTTTTTCAAGCCTGAGTGAAGGTGCAAAACTCATGTGTTTCTCATGATCCTCAGAAAGAGTTGAGCGAACAAAAATAGGAGCTTTATCAATGTGTGATCCCAATGAAGTATATGCTCAAAAACCAATGTCATGGTGAGAATTCCACTTAACATGTGGAATATGGGAAGCAATACCATGTGAATGTCTACCAATACCTCCACCAATGAAACCCATAGAACGGAGCATGCGAGAAATGAATGCAGTGGTATGTTTCTCAAAAGAGCCATGCATATAAGTAGAAGTAGGATACACAACATGTGTTACTATAATAGGTACAGATGTGGAAGAACATGCAGTAAAAAACCTCATAGGCTTAGGAGCATCAAGAGCAGTAACAGGCTCAAAGACTGGCAGATCAATGTCAGTGGGTACAAGAGCAACAACTGCAAGTGAACTAGGAGCATGGATATGGTTGTCCACAATATGATGGTGATGTTGTAGGCATGGAGCATGGATATGGCTAGGAGCATGGATGTTGTTGTGGACTAGGAGCATGGATATGGTTTTCCACAATATGATGGTGACGCACGCATGCATGCCACTTGAAATTTAAAGCTACTACCATTTATTCATGATATAAAAACTCTAATTTTAAAACCATCACTTACTAGAACTACTTACCTCCTCAAAGCTTAATGCTTTAGAAAACAAACACATGCCAATCCTTATATACAATGATATAAGAGTTTAAATAGAAAAACTTATTTATTTATAATCCTTTCTCCAACATGATGGAAAAATTAATAATATAATTACAAGTTTTACTAGTAATAATAATCTCTAACAATAAATGAAATAATATCTGACAAACATCAATCACCCAACATTGGATTCTCATGGCTACACTTAAGCACATTCAACATATATGTGTATATTTTTTATACCCTCCAGACTCATCCACACAACTTTAATTTTTCTTAATAGAAAACTCAATAATTATGCCTAAATTTGACGTGTGCACAGACGTTGCTAGAGTATTTGCCTTGCTTTGCAACTTGTGAAACCTGAAAATACATATTTTTAGAGTTTTCACCTTGTCGAACACCTTCACAAACTCGACACACACAATCAAAGTTCTAGTCCTGTTGAGCACCTTTGGAATCCCGAAAAACATTTTTGGGGTTTGTTTCTTTTCAAACACCTCTCGAATACTGACACATTGTGTTGGAAATATGCAGCTACCAAACACCTTAGAAAACCCAAAACAAGATATCGAGGATTTGGAATTTTTGAACAAGTCACAAATCCTGAAATAGGCTATCAGGGTTTTCGAGTTTTCGAGCAAGTTATGGAACCCTAAACATTTTCAGTAAGTGAAAAAACCTGGAGCATGTCAAGTAGGTGTTGAAACTTGACACATGTCAAACAAGTTGAAAAACATGAAAAATTGATTATTGACCTGGGGTTAGAACTTAAACCAAAATTTTCAAGTGCATGTTGAGATGCAGAGATGTTCCAAAGTCCCGAAAATGTGATGCACTAGGTGTTGACTGAGATTCATAGGTTTGACGAAACTTTGCAAGTTGTGTTCAAATTATTAGATGTTCTGAAGTCTCGAAAACCCAAAACACTGGACATGGACTAGGGTTTGGAAGTTTGACCACACTTTACAAATTCTTATATTTAGATGCACATATATGTCTCAAAGTCCTTAAAACCTGACACACTAGGTGGAATTTATGAAATTTCGAACACCTCAAAAATCCCAAAATGCACTTGGGCAGAAATATTGAGTTGTCAAACACCCTGCAAATCCTGAAATGAACCGGGGTAAATTTTTTGACTTTTTAGACACCCTTCAAATCTTGAAACACATAAATGGCGACAAAAAAACAAGGAAGAAACACATATCTCAAATAATTAGTATGTCTTCGACACAAAACGTCAAATACCCACCAAATGTTTTGAAAAACCTAGATAAACCCATAAATTATTTTCTGATTTTATTTTGAAGCCTGAGAAGATGCGAATTATTGTAGATTTCAAACAAAAACATTTAAACAACCAAAAAAAATTGAAATCACCTATCACATAACTAGGTCAAGCTTATAGTTGAACCTAAGGTTTTGACCCCTTATAAATTCAACAATGCCATGTATGTTTTATGTAGAGACTTTGGAGAAGATATTTGCACATATTTTCTTAAAATCCCACTATACCCTTGAAAACCAAAATTTATGAAAAAAACAAACATTGAATAAGCTAGAATGCTAGATGTTCTAATAGAGGCACTGGCATTCAACTACCATATCACTCTAATAACATGTTGGAGTGGTCCACAATCGAGGATTAGGACTGGATAGGATCAAATACACAAAGTGGAAATCTGTGTGGAGTGGTGAGATCCAAAAAATAATCAAGAGAAGAAAAAACTCTTCATTTATTCATGCATAAGCCAATTAACCAAAAATATGCATATGAGGTTACATTATATAGTGAGAAATTAGGTAACCCAAAAAGGTAACCAACTCAACTCAAATTAGAAAATGGATTAGAGTACATTCCCCTTATAACCCATAAATAACCTAAGCAAGCTAATTAGACCATGTAGGTAAAGCCTACACCAGCACATGCAACCATCAATTAGTTATATTTTTTATGTGTATTTTTTCAGGTATTTTTTAGTAAACACACAATATTTATCACAAAAAAAACATATTATTAATCACTACAGTCTCAAATACAATTTGAATCCGCAACTTAACTGGTGTTACTACAAGCACCACCCCAACTATCGTAAAGGGTCACAACTTATTGTAACTTGTTGCACGTTATATTTATTTAAGCTAAACAAAATTATTTAAATTTTCCTACCTATTAGACACAACTAATGTGCATATATGGTGCATGATGTATTGGCATAAAGGTATGACAATGCATTCTACCACCAGAATAGCTTGCACTAACCTCTTTTTAGTAGTCATAAAAATTAAGAATTGATTTATTATAATTTATGAGTTAAAAAATTCTTGCATCTATTTTTATCAAATAATTTTGTCACTTGGATAATCCCACCAAGTTTTCTAAGGTAAATAATCTGATTCGCTGCTACATATCTGAAGGTTCATCCAACTATACCCCAAAATGGGGTTAAGCACCTCTAAGTACAAGCTCGCGATCAAGTTGCCTAACGAGATCTACAATACAGAGTGAGATGTCATCGTAATTGACAAACCACGAGGCCGTTTTGATGTTGCATCGTGTAGAATGATATTCATATTTTTG
Organism: Taxus chinensis; assembly: GCA_019776745.2. Taxonomy (NCBI): domain Eukaryota; kingdom Viridiplantae; phylum Streptophyta; class Pinopsida; order Cupressales; family Taxaceae; genus Taxus; species Taxus chinensis. The sequence continues at coordinate 77,020,903 of CM034157.1, forward strand.
CGGTTCAGTAATTTAGAATGGAGGAGTGCATCACAAATGCGTTTTTGCACAATGTCAATCTGTAGTTTTGCGGAAGATTACGGAAGGTTGTGGAATTATAGGATGCCATCGTCTATTACACAAAAATGCATCATCTAAATGACTTGGTCATAATATTTATGCATATCCATCATCATGGTGAAATATGATTTGACATTGAGAGAGACTCAACGATAAGAGAAATGCATTACCCACCACTTCCACAAGCCTATTAATGGTGGTGTGAATGTTTGTGCCCTTTGAAAATAGATAGCATAATTATTGAACCTTGTTTATATTAATTTGGTTCAATTTTGCACAGCTCAAAACATAATAAACTTGGTCTATTATTGTATACTCTTCTCACATGTTGCTTTAAGACAAGCATACATGTACATGTTTATAGGTGAAGTTACACCTTTAATAAAGGAGTCAACATTCATCTTCATTCTAAGGATAGTGAGTTGTTAAAAAATTCATGTATCCGCTCACACAATATTACAAATTATGTTTGTAATATTCTAACAATTAACATATAACAATTAACTATTAATGAATAATTACTCACATAATTATTCATTTTACTATAATCACTCACCCAACAATATCAACCAATACAATAATAATGTGAATATTAACATTATTTTTCTTAATATTGCCTCTTAGTGTTTGCAGTGTGCTTGCATGGTAGCATAAACTTTCACACTTATTCTATAGCTTGTTTTCCTTTGCTTGTTCATGATCTTGGCACACAACTCAAAATGCACGACGTAAAATAAGGAACAAATCATTTTCTTATCAACCATGCACTATCGGGAACAAATTTCATCGAACTAGTGTGAGAACGTGTATAAGAATCATTTTTTTAATCAAACATTCACTGTAGGGAACACATCCGACCTACAAGTAGTGTGGAAACTCAAGCAGAAACCATTTGCACAGCCTTCAATGATTTTATAAAGGTTTACCACAAACCTAGATATGAATAGGAATACATCTAACAGTTCAACCTCTGCAAGTATCATGATGTTGCTTTTCCTTTTTGCTTTCATTTGTCCACTATATCTTTACATCATGGATGTACATAGAAACAGTTTCACATATCATTGAATTCAATAGAATGTAAATGGAATATTGATTCATAATCCCCCCACAATGTGAAATTTCTATTTAATCACACAAAACAAACACTTTGAAGAAGAATCAAACTGAAACGAAAAAAGAAATCAAAAGACACACCAAAAAATGCCACCACAGCTTTACGCAACCCCTTTTTTGGTGACTAACAAGATGTCGTTGATCAACCTCCAACCTTTTGTGCCTCTATCCTCCAGTGTGACATGTTGCTTACTTAGTTGTATGAAATTTGAAGCACAAATCTACACCATCTTCTATCAACATGGCTTTCCCACCAATTTTTCTTTGGTTATTAAATTTCAAAGCGAGGTTTTGGGGGCGGAAACCCCTAACAAGGTTAAGGGGCAGCAACCCTTGCAAGATCCCAGGGAAGCTGCGACCTAGGTGAACTTTTCTTATTTTGTGATATTTGAAAATCCACCAAAAATACAATATTCATCATCTTATTTCCCCAACAATCTAGACATCAAGTTCCGCCGAAAATGCATCCTGGAAGGAAAAACAAAATTATTTTTTTGGACTTTGACAATGACACAATATTGATGACTTGACTATTAACAATGATTTTGATGATATTATCTTGCACAATGACAACACAAAATGAATATTTTACTTTCAAAATAATAATGATATAAAAATATTATTTTGATTACAGTACAAGACTAGATAAACACACTTAACTATAAACTTAACTTTGAATGATCATTTACTCGAGTCACACAATAAGATAACTCAACCTTATCACACGTTTTGAACTCCTAAAGAGTACAATAGACTACATATTTTTAAAAATATCTAGTAATACTAATAGCTTCTAGAAATTTCACCAGTGGACATTTTGATGTGTAGGTTGTTGAGATTAAAGCTGACTAAATGTTTACATGTGCCACTAACATGCAATTTTCAACACTAATATCAATACATTGTATGACACAACATTCATCAAATAAATTATGGATGGTAAGTTTTTACTATTTCCCTTCAAATTGTGCAGGAATAACATTACAAATGAGAATATTTATAGCAAATGCCTTGAGTAGATATATTTTCAAAATTTTGGATGAACATTACTTGGCATTGTAGCAAAATCCCTGATAACCAATAAATGTGGTCTATGCAATGGCAATGATTACAACATGTTTAAAAAATCAGTATTTTTGAAGGCCTCATAAACTTTCAATGAAAAAGTAATTATTTTGTGTAACCTCTAAACTCCAGAACCATTTTCCAACATCATCACATCCTCTATCGCAAATGTTGAGGACTTAAAGGATCTTTTTATATTGTTTATAAGGTGTTAAAGATTTAAATGTATAAGGCACAAGAATACTCAGAGCTTTTTCCATTGAGGCTTAATTCATCCTTTATGTCAGTAACTAAGCCATATGTTGCAGATCAAATTGGTCGGATCAAAGATAGTTCTCATGAATGAACCATCATTTGATGGTTCAGTTTCATCAAAACCTGCATCCTAAGTTGAAATATATTGTGTCACATAAGGATATTGGTGGTGCTTCAATTTATGAAAGCCTAACGTTTGCATTGAGATTTTTCAGTTGTATGTATCATGTACATGATTAATTTTCTTAAGCATCTAAAATAAAGATGAAAATATGATATAATGCATCTTCAAGGAAATTAATGTTCATTTAAACATTTTTTGGAAAATCATACTCGTGGTGCTCAGAGTTTAAATAAATAATCATCCTTTTACCAAATTCATCCATACAGAGGCCTTTCAAGAATTCTCATGAAATCATTAGATCATTATCAGTTTCTGTGAATACATAGTCAAAAGGCTGTCCAACTCAATGTTCTTAGTTGGGCATCTTTACTAGCATAGAAGCCTACTTCTGATGTTGAAATAGAAGCTTTAATTCATGGTGTGAAAATACCACTTCAAATTACATAATGGAGCACCATATAATTCATGTGATCCTTGTTATCAGTCTATCATGTCTTGCTAACAGAAGTCCCTCATTATGCCAAATGTGGAATTATGCATAAAGAATATGGACCAATTTTAGCATAAAGATCCTAGACAGATATGTCTGTGCTTTTAGAACCTGATGACAATGATTGCAATGATAATGCACAAATGGGTATTGTTGATGTCAATGCACGAAAATCAATGTAAGATGACACCATTATGAATAGTTTGTGGTGCTGAGAGGCCTTATTCTACTCTCCTCTAATTTATGTGAAATATACCAAAGTGCTTAATAACATACAGAATCATAGACTGAGTATGAATTTTTTTTCCTTTGGGTTTCCTCTCAAGAAGGCTCATGTGTAAGGATTTATTTCATATGTTATACTTGATCGCCAAACATCCTGGGCATAATAGAAATCTATGCAAAGGATTTGGAATGCATGCAGGTAAATGTATTTTTTCAATGGTGAAAAATGGAGTTGCATATTTTTGGTTATTTTTCATACCAAACTAGTTTCTTCACGTATCTCGATTATGTGATGTTTGTGGAGATTGGGTGCTCCTACATCTGAGATTTTCCCTTGCAACTATCTATGGGTGCAAATATACCCTATGTTATTCCTCTGGAGGAGGAGGATATACGGATGTTTTATTTATAAGAAGATGTAGACATCAATGCCTCCATGTCAAACACCTATATGAGTGAGCTCTAATTTATAGATTTGTTTGGAAATCCATGGACCAAAAAACCATATTTTTCTTAGATTTTCATTTAAGTAGTAACGAATGAGGAAGGCAATTTTCACTTCCACGATGAAAGGTAGGGTACTCTTTCTCCCAAGGTTTTTTTCTAAGTTCCACATTTTTAATATCTCTTCATGCTCATGATTATAATTTCTACACTGGCATCTTGTTTATGGGACATGATATCCTATTCATGAATGCATTGGGTGGAAAAATTCAAACTGATCTTGTAAAACATGAAAAAAGTCCCTATTTAGACTTGGTTATTCGGGATCCCCACGCATCCAAAATCTTTGGAATGAAATAACCTGTTTAAGTTTAGTGAAAGATACTTGGGGATTTCAATTTCAGGAGAAAAAACAAGTATAATCAGGGGTGCTTACCATCTATGAACAAGATTTACATCGATCCTACCATCTTCTCAACCACTGACCTAGTTTCAATTTGTTTTATATCTGAAACTAGGGAACGTGAGCCAAAGATCATACTACTTAAAACCCTTTTGTATTAATAATAGTTAGAAATAATACCATAAGTATGGGTACTTGTATTTGATAGTACCTGAATCTAAAAATATTCCTAGGGCAAGTTTGAGGAGGGATTTTGTTCGAGACATATCCCGAAAAGAAAAGTTTTTTTTGCCATGAATATAATTGCTGAATAGCAACCTGTGTGCATGGTTTGTTCAACTAAGTTAATGAAAATAAAAACTAACACCTAGTAGTCTTAATTAACAAAGTTAAAGCAAAGTCTTAAGCACCATCAAGATAAGAACTAAACAAGGTTAGACAATAACATTATTTACATTTAAAAATTCAAAGCATAAATCAAACTAAGCATGCAAAATTTGTCAAGAACCTCTAATCTTTTGATTAACAACAAAATTAAATGGACCTATGTAGGCTCCATGGCAATCAAAGTGGTTGTTTTTGATATCCAAGAACCTAGGAATGAGAGCTTATCAAAGTTGGGCTACAAGACCCTTTTAACACCTCCCATATGACCCAAACACTTTGGCTAGAAAAGAGGCTTAGCTCTTCAAGTGGTGAATTTTCAAGAATAACAAAGGAAAGCTTTTAGTCTATTTCCTATGTGCTTTGCTTTTGTCTTCTCAAGGAATTTAGGTGTAAGTGTAAAGGTAGGAGGAGGGCTCTTTATATAGCCCAATGGATAAAGGAACCACTACATCCCTTTGCATGTGGGATAATAGGGATGTTGAGTTAGTTATGGATAAAGGGGGTTTAGATAGGGTTGAATTAACTTTAGGAGGTTTGTTTGTCCTTTAGTGACTCATGTGGATAAAGGGGGCCTTTTAATTAATCAAGATGATTAATTAATAGATGTGTAAGCTTATAAAGATTTTTAGAGGAATATTAGCATGATTTAGACTATAGAAGGGGATTAAATCAATTTAATATTGATTTATTGGTTAAATGAAAGGGGAAGCTAATTAATTAATAATAATTAATTAGTTTAGATAGAAGGGGGGATTAATTAACGGAAGGTCATTAATTAGGGTATTTGTTGGATAGGTGACTTAATTAATTAGCGTAGTGTAATTAATTAATGATGATAGGAGAGAAGATGAGCACTTTTGAATATGTCACCAATTTGCAGGAAAGGGAGATAATTAGCACAATTTAAGTATTTAAATTGCTTCAGGCGTAATTATGGGTGTCTACATTTGCCCCTCTTTGGGGTGGCGTAAGTGACGCCACTTCAAAGATAGTAGACAAGATAAATAAATTTTGAAGGGGTAGAAGAAAAATTAGTAGAGTGAGAGATGCCCCCTCGAGTGTCAATGGGGTGATGAAGGAAGACGATCGACGATCGAAAAAAAGGTGAGAAATAGATAGAAGAATGGGCAGGGGAAGAATGCCCCAAAGGTGAACGAAATAGAAGGAAAGTGGTGATTGGAAAGTGATGCAGAAGAAATATATATATCATCGGATGGAGTGGAGAGAAGAGTCCTTAGCCTCTAGCCTTTGTATTGGAACAATTTCGGTGTCATCATATTGCCAAGAAAGATCTACGTCATCGAGTCAAGGATTATGAAAAATATAAGCATAAACGAACAAAAAGTAGAATGACATGAAAATCGAGGAAGATACTATGAAAGAATTGTCCATTGCTAGTGTCATCACATTACCAAAAATCACCAAGTCCTTATGCAACATACAAAATGGAATGTAATACGAGAAGGAAACAAGCTCATTTAATAGGGAAAAACAAGTACGAACACACATATCCAAGCCAACAATGATCAAGACAGTTGTACAAATGTTTTGTTATCAAGCTAAAGAGGTCCACATGTTCATGATTGACGACAAGGGTTAAAAATGATGCCCCCAGAAAGGATACATGCAAGGGGAAATGATGATGGACACGAGGTCCAAGTAGAAATATTTGTGCACAATGAAACAACACTAGGCAACAAGATGTGCCCCAGAGTACAGACAAAGCAAGCGGCTAGCTTTGTGAATGGTTGTGAATTCTAGAGATCCACGAGTTATATTAATCGGGGAAGATGTGAAACAAACTAGTAGGATATGGAGAGAATACCATGCACAAGACACAAGTTTCAACCGTAATAAGTAGGTTACCTATTTTTGTAGGTTTTTTACTTTTTAGGATTTTGTGAAAAATTTTGCCCTGTTTTTGAATTTTTGAAGTGATATATATATATATATATATATATATATATGTGTGTGATATATATATTTGTTTTTTGTTTTCTAAAATGTGGTGGACAGTAGAAGAAAATAGAAGAAATAGAATGAAGGGCCTATGCATAAAAAAACATGCTCCAGGTGGAAGAAACAAGAAACAAGCGACAAATAATGTCCTTGTGCAGTGGAAAAATTAATAAAATAATTATTTTGAAAATAATTATATTACGAGAGTGTGGATAAGAAGAAAAATCACCTAGGAGAAATTAAAATTGTTCCTAGGTGAGAAGAAAGGGGTATTGGACAGCAAAAAATGCCCCAACACAGGTGAAAAATAAAAGAAAAATAATTATTTAATAAAAATAATTATCCAACAGTGAACAGAGGACAAAATGACAATCAAAACAAGCCTCAAGGAATTCATGAAGGTGAAAAAAAAATTGATATACCCCACGCCGGGGGGGGGGGTAAATCACCACGACCAATTCATTTTTTACCAAGCACTATTGAGTTTTTTACCACGAGGCTCTGATAGTGATGAGGACAATGGTGATCACACGGGACAGATTGAGACAGGCAGACACAGTCTGAGGGTACCAGCAGCATGCCGACAATGGTGCCTTTGTGAGTATCTGAACCCTCTTTGTCAATTTTATCATTAATCCCCTAGAAGTAGGAATTAGGGTTAGGGGTCATGTCAGGACATGCGCACGTAGGCACAGGCATTCTCCTCCTGAGGGGCACAAGTGTCTCAATTGGGGGGTGCATTTGCACCTTATGGGAGTATGCACGCACATGCAGGACACTCAAATGTCACATTGCGTATGCACGCTGCATACACCACATATGTGCTTGCATGTAGACACACGTAAAAGGGTAGCGCACACACCATAAAGGGGTAGCGCACACACATAGGGTTAATGCAAACACCATGCACACAATTTAAGGTTTAGCATGTGCACCGATACAACTAATAACACAAGCTTAAGCGCTAGTTGTTGCACAAGCGCGGCACACACGCCGTAAAAAAGGGTGTGCAGACACACAATGAGGGTGCACCAGCATGCCTAACAGTTGCATGCATGCATGCACCACAAGGAGCATGCACACACCTGAAAGGGCACACTAGGCATCCAATTTGGATGGAGGATAGAAAAGAAAAAATCCCAAAAAGATGACACTTAGAAGAAAATTTAGGATTTTTGGGTTAACCCTAAAAAAATGATTGATAGATTTTTAGAAGAAATGTTAGTGACTGACAAGTGGATTGATTTTTACAGAGATGATTAATAGTGCTTCAGACGCGGGAGCATCATTCACAGATCACCGAGCTGGAGGGGAGCATGCGTCAGTCGAGACCACGCGCATGTTATGGCCATACTCCTTGGAGGTGGTGGGGCTAGGCCCCGTAGCCCATGATGCCATCCATCATTTTAGACCATGGTTTACTTACTACATTGGCCAAGTGGTGGCATAGTGAGAGTCAGTGTTTCAGACTTCCTACTGGGGAGATGACTGTGACCCTAGAGGATGTGTGGTGGATTCTCTGTGTATCAATCATGGGTTCCTTGATTGAGTACACCTTTGACATAGGCCAGATTAGGGCATCTTGTAGTGACTTGTTTGACAGAGACGACATACCACATGATGGTATGCCTATCGCATTGCATGATTATATTTCTGACCCGACACTGCATCAGGGTACCCTATATATTATGTCACTTATCAGTGGGTTTTTTCTCACTGATAATACTGGGACATCTTTTCCTGAGAGGGATGCTACCACTAGTACATGGGATTTTCAGTGGTGAGCACTATTGCTGGGGACAGTGTATACTGGCGCACCTTTACTGGGATCTACATCTTATCACTTACCACTGTCAGAAGACAGTGGGGCCTACCTCATTACTACAGATTTGGTCATGGGACCATATTGCTATCAGGTGCCCCGTGGGCACTCTTCATGCCTGAGATCTAGAGGATCCATCTTACATGGCATGGGTATCAGTAGGTGGTGATGTACGAGGCCACCTAGGCAGCTTATACAGGTACCGGCGAGAGTTTGATGAGTTACCAGAGAGAGATATCATATGGAGACCCTACAGGCACATTTAGTGGCCAGAGGATGCCATAGAGCTTAGTGTTTGCACAGTAGAGCATTACCTCATTGGCAGTCACAGCTATATCATCGAGTTATACAGGGTTGATAGATGCCAGCGATAGCTAGGCATGGTATAGGGGGTTCCATAGCTAGACATATGGTATGCCCACCGAGACTCAAAGAGGCAAACTATGGGCCACGTATACAGGTGACCCGAGCTAGGGAAATTTTCTTACAGGTGGTTCCATAGGTATGGGACCCAGCACGACAGGTTAGATCTGGGAACTACAACATGGATTATTGGACTTGGTACGCCATTATTTTACCTTGACGGTTGACTATCCCAGAGGAGGCCTGAGTAGCAGGTGCTCGACCGCCTAGAGAGATTTGGCATGGTGGTGACTAGAGAGCAGGGCTGCAACAGCTCATGACCCAGAGGATCCATTCAATGGGATTACCACATGATGAGCAGGGTACCACCATAGGTACAGGGACCAAGGCCACAGGGTCCAGGATAGGCACCTGACATACAGTTTCCTAGAGCCTAGAGCCTTAGAGCAGGGCCAGTCATCCAGAGTGCCATAGGGACCGGTCCATTATGGACAGGTAGCCAATGGCACATACAACCACCCTGTAGTAGCAAGTTACAACAGGCTCTAGCAGAGAGTGAGACCAGGTCAGAGTAGAGAGAGACTGAGGCTCGAGCTCAGTGTGATTAACCGAGTGAGATCAGGCGTCGGACTCATATTTTGACAGTATCAGCAGAGTGAGATCAGGCTCAGGCCTAGGCTGGCCTTAGGGAGGTGATAGTGTTGTGCACTTTCTAGCAGATATGACAGATGGCCTCACAGATGGCTCAGATGATAGAGCCTATATCAGCAGACATAGGCCCAGCTGCAGCCCATGATACTAGAGTGAGATAGGCTCAGGAGCAGAGTGTGTGGTGGGCCAGGCCGAGCTTGCCCGAGCCTCACAGAGATAACATCTTTCCGATGCATAAATGGTACAATGGTGACTACCCGAACACACAGAGATCTATCTACAACAGAGGGAAGAGCCTCTTATTATAGGTCTTTATATTTTGAGGTAGTTCTAGCTGAGTTGCGGGCACCTTCCTATATCCATCAATCGAGCAGAGGGACTAGATCTGAGAGGCCTCAGGCCTAAGTGGAGCAGCCATGAGGATAGCCAGGGAGACCGAGCGATGCTCATGCCATGCCACCACCACGAGATAGACCAGCCACCCCATCTGAGGGCTTGAGTCAGCCCTGATTGCATTGTATTTGACACATATGCCTCTTAATGAAGGCTATGAGCATATTGTGCTCTATGTAAACCATTTTGTATTTGTATAGTAGTTTTGACACATGCTTCTCATGAAGGCTTTTGTATTTAGTGATTTAATGTATCATCTTTTTGAATGCCGTAAATGAAGGCATTTTTGATGTATGTCATTATCTATATCCATTTTTTATATAGATATATCACACAAATGTATTATATTGACATTTTTTACATGACATATTTTTTTATGAGATGGGCATTTGTTTGTTATTTCTCATGGATAGATAGATGTGTTTATGATGTTATGATTTGATTTGACATGTATATGTATCATGATTTTGTTGATGTATCACATGTGTTTTGATTTCTAGATGATTGATCTTGTAGAATATATCAAATGTGTTTGTTTATATGATGTGCCATACTTAGTGGACAGGATGATATGATGATATGGGTGTGGGGGGATAGATTTTGATATTTGTGATCCCTCTTGCCCCCATTTGATGATACAATATGTGATGATTAGCTTAGCATTCATGTATGATGTATACTTCAGCTTTTTCTTGATATATGATGTATAGATGATGTTAGATGTGATGATATTGATGGTAATGTGTTGATGTGATAACAAAACAATGTACATGTAACAAGCAAACACAATCAAATGCCCACAAAGAACATAATGAACAAACACAACAATGTACCATGATTCACTAGCATGCAAAAGTACACTCATCAATATGCACAAGCAAGAATAAATCTGAATCTAAGCAAGAAAATATGAATCCTAACAAAGTATGCCCAAGCAAAAAACAAAACAAATGTACAAACACGAAGCAACTATACAAGCAAACAAGCAAATCAAGAAACAAGACAATGCAAGTAAATGTTTTAAGTAAATGTTTTTGTACAATTTGGAAGGCAATTTTTCTATTGATTTAGGCGTTTTCTATTGTTATTGAATGATTTGTGAAACAATTTTCTATTGTTTTAGTGGTTTTTTTGAAACAATTTCCTATTGTTTTTGTGCTTTTTTCGAAACAATTTTCTATTATTTTTGTGTTTTTACGAAGCAATTTTCTATTGTTTTTTTGTTTTTGTGAAAAAAAATTCTATTGTTTTTGTGTTGTTTTCTAACAGTTTTCCAGAGTTATGCACAAGTAACCAAGAAAGCGTGGATACCCCCAGTGTTAGATGGGGAATATAAAAGGACAAATGGCACACGCTTATGAACATAGGAAGGTGAAGTCACAGAAATGCACCCCCAACGTAAGATGGGGAATAGACAAAGACCATGCCCCTCACAGACGAATAAAAGTAGAACAAATCCGGATCAAGGCTCGAAAGGATTGGGCTTACATAGGGAATCTCAGAGGTAGGAATGGAACTAGCCCTAGGCTAAGTAGAAAGTACCCTCTAAAGGCAAGATGCTTGTGAACAACGAATCCTCCCCAGGCGCCGAAAACTGGTTTTTACCCAAGGACTTATCCAAAGCGCCACAGTTGTGTGGTTTTCACTTATGGATGACCTGTTTACTCTTCTTCTTTTTCCTTTATTCTCCTTTTTGATTTTTTTGTATTTTGATTATTTTTACCATGTTTTTTTATTTTTATTTTATTTTACTTTTCTGATTTTTGTGCCATGTTTAAGCATAGAACCGCTTAAGGTGCATGGCATTCATGGGCTCGTGGAGCTCGCTACCATTGGGGTGAGAAATTTTGTATGCTCATGTGCCATACTTAGCCACATGTTGTCATGTACATGTGCAACGAGTAAATTGGAACTTTCCAAGCACCACAACTATACCCCTATGCCGAAATTTTTCATGTTTTATCATTCCTAAGAAACCTCAGCTCTGTCCAGTCAGTCCAAATGAATTCCCAACCAATATAATGATATTATCCTAGGTGATTTAGGAAAATTCCACTCATTCCCCCTATGTGATTTTAGGAGTTCATTAAAAATGCAAATGTTGGGTAGTCACGGGAAGGGCTATTGTTGGCCTCCCCAGAGACAGGATCACCTTCCTGGAGCAGAATGGAATGGAAAAATTCAACACGAAGAAGAATGGAATACCTTATGACATCAAAGAATATAATTTTTTAATGTTTAGAGAAGTTTTTCAAGACTTGGAGCAGTCTGGGTGAAAAACAGGGTTCACAAGTCGAGATAGTACACAGGCCTAAAACAATCGTTGGGATTTAGAAGAAGATTCTGAGAGTTCCGAATGGATTTGGAAGTAAAAAAAAACATCTTCAGAAAGAGGATTCCAATACCTACATTATGGTGAAATAATATTTTTCACAACACCTTGGCGCATATGATTGGAAGGCAGGTTTTCTCAGGCACAAGTGGAGTCTCAGATAAAAAAAAATCATGATTTTTAAGGGATCATATGGTATAAATCAAGACATTATAACCACATCATTGGATTCAAAATTAAATTTACAGTCAATATCATATAAAATTTCACCAAGAAATTCCACCGGGAGCTCAAGTTATCTGCATTCCATGTTACCCTCTCAAAGGCAGTTCAAGACTTAGTCATTTTTTTCGAGAGGACACGTGTCAACCCCAGGAGCTTGACGGGATTTCATGTCCCAAACATCCCTATGGTAAGGTAAATCAACCCTTGGAAAAATCACTCAGCCCTCATGTGACCCTTGGGACCCTCATATGACCTCCAGACCGTGGCAGTTCAGCCCTCAGGTGCTTATTTGGAGCATGCATTCCCTGCCGTCGGATCGGTCGCCACGTGTCATGCTCCTTGACCACTGTGGAATTTTATGTCCCTTATGCACCTGAGGTGAGAGACATCAGACCTTTTGAAAAATGTTCCCAGCCCCCATAGGGAGTCTTCTGGACACCCATGTGACCTCCTCTCAGCTCCCAGTGCTTTAAAGCAGTTTTTTTTTCTCCTTCATTCCCTGCTATTGGATCAAACGCCATGTGTCATGCATCTTGACTCACCGTGGAATTTGATGTCCCTCATGTCCAACTGTTGAGGTCAAGGACATCAAGTTTTGAAAATTTTTCCCTAACCCTAATTGTGCATATCTTTTTAAAAAATTTCCCAAGTGTCGCTTTCTTCACTTCTAACTTCTAAACATATTATGTGCACTCCATTCCTCCATTTCTTCCTCTGAATCAATATTCTACCATCACTCCGCCATTAAAAATGTTATCAGACAAGCTTGACCCAATCACTGAAAAAAAATCCCCACAGTGATTTGCAGGTCTCAGAAGGATTCTTTCATCAGGTAAACAAGAAGGAAAAACGAAGAACAAGATAGGAAGAAAATGTGTGAAAATCTCCATAGCCTAAAAATGAAGATCTAGTGAAGAAATATTGCAAACCGGTGCATGAATACAATAAACCATTTGCTTGTTATTCATTCCTCTGATGAGCCAATACCATCATGAAAGACACCTTCAAACTCCCCCCTAATGGTGCGACAGAGCATTGCCATAAATGAAGAAATCTCATTTCCGGCTCAACGAAGAAAGAAGTAAGATTTCCCGTCAAACTAGTTGTCGGATGTGAAGTAAGATTGCACATGAAGCACCAAAAGAAAAAAACCACATCAAAAATATAAATTTCATTGTAAATGGAGGAGAAAACCAGACCTGTAATTTTCAGGTCCATTAATGGTTGCTCATTGATACCTAGAGGCACTGCCAAGTTTGAAAACTAAAACTTTAAAATCTCTAAAGGACTATTAAGCAGGGCAGAATGACTAAAATTGCAGAGGGAGGATATTGGGAAAAAACTGCCATATCAAAAAACTTTAGTTCCATGAATCAATCCAAATCCCAGAGGAAAAACTTTCTAAAAATAGCAGGTCTACTACATAGGAACTGTTATTTTGGGAATGGTTGTAGCAACAGAATGTGTAACCTACAGAGGAGACGAAGACATTGGGAGGTAAACTACAACTGAAAATTCACCAGAAAAAATATTTTTGGCACTTACTAAAGGATAGTAAGTGGGCCCTATGAGCACCTGCTAAAAATAGAAATTTGATCCATAAGAAATCTTCGAGGAACACGGGGAGAAGGAGAAACACTCAAAAATTAAGCCACAACATCCAGTTGAAGATGAGGAATTTCTTTTTCACACTTACTAAAAATAGTAAGTTACTTTTTCGAAGGGAGACATGAAGATGAAATGGATTGGTCAGAAGCTCGACACAACCCTTTTCCTGTGCAGTATGATGTGGAAGATAAGTGATGTCTTGTACATGGACCTGTATTATGATTTTTAAAACTCACATGGCCTCTAAGGACTCGAAGGAGGATTGAAGACCAGATATTCACAAGTGGCTTGTTCACTACTGCAGGACACCCAGTGTCTGTGCAAAGTCTCCAGCTAGTCCTAGCCTGACTCCTTCCACTACGATCCCGAGATGCGAACCATCTGAGATGACAATGGTAACAACATTGGCAGTCATTAATCCTAGAACCATTTAAATCTCTCTGTCAGATACCGACATCCCCCAACATGCTCGTCATTTCAAAGGAAAGAGCCATGCACTGATTGGGAGATTTGCAATGGATTCATATGTCCAAGGGGTAGCACTTGGATCATGGTTAAAAACTGGATAGAAAGCCTTCCAGAATTCCCAAGAATCTACCAAGGTGTGAGTTCCAAGAAGGGTATTTTATCGTCACCACTCTCCTCAGTAGAGTAATTGGAAAAGCAAACACAAGATACTTCTAGGACTGGATGGGCCTTTACATCCTGACATTGATAGAAGGGAAGCAGAGAATTGACTACTCTTCATCTTCTGGGGGAAGATCATCAGTGACAATATCCATCTACAACTTCTCCAAGTACCCATGATAAAGAAGTTCCACATGATTTCTTATATAGTTTATCTCCTTACAAGCTCGTGATCATTCAAGGGATTGGCTCTCACACATAACATTACTTCCAAGGTACTTGCATTCGAGAAACTTCTACAGTTGATAATGGAGGAGAGCAACATGCATTTCACCTACGTGTGAATGATGACATTCACTATGTATGTGGTCCAAAACTTGGAAGGGGATCTTAAAGCTAGGATGTCACCAAAAGTGCATCCCTGATTAAGGAATATGACTAAATACTTCATACAATTCTCAACATTCTCCTACATACGAGTACGCATACAGCTTCAACCAAGCTCCTCTAAAACTACCCAAGTACCTTAGTGACACAGATTATATTGTTCGAACTCTGTAGGCAGATCACCCAATGTCAATAACAAGATTAGAAGTAGAAGAAAGAAAATGATTTCTTTCCCTATATCTCTAGGGGAGTTCACCTGCAAAATCTCAAATGATGCATCCCACCTAGAGGTCACTTTCGCACATCTAACTTTGCATTCCTACATCGCTAGGCCTAACTTTGACATCCGTGAAGATCCTAACTTCTTCTACATCCCAGAATTGGAACATGAGCCACAAGTTCTAGGACTACTGGGCTAATTGTATTGATGAGTTCTTAAAGTATGTAAAAAAGATCACATGAGGATGACAACCAAGTGAGATGAAGAAATTCAAGTTCCCTTGGTACGAAGATTTCTTATTTTCGATGATAGGACCTAGATGTATGATCCTAAGTACACAATACTCAAGATGTCCCTAATGCCCCAAATCAATATGGCATGTTTCATGAATCAGGAGATTTCCTGGAGTGGACTGAAAAGGTGGTGAGGAGAACGAGGAATTGGTTTCAAAAGAAGATGGCTATGATCATTTGGATCATGAGGAATTTCCCCAAGCTAGAAGCAAGCTTCACCCCATTCATCTTCAAAAATGGTAGAGGTAACCTCCAGCTCTAAACACTCTGGAGCGAGTTCAAAAAGGAAGGCCATGGAATTGAAAATTTCTCCCCATCAAGAAGACATCCAAGAAATTCAAGGAAGAAAAAGATTCATTGGCGTCGCCATCAAGAGGAAGATGTGATCTCGATAATGCAGATATTAAATTCATCCCAACACCAGATGCACAGGTGAACAGGGAGTATATGACTCATGAGCCCTAATATTCGAGCCACTATAAGAGGTCCTGGATGTTGTTGACTCCAATGCTCCTCTCATTCAGGATTTTCCTCCTCCATCAGAACAAAGAATGGTTGATGCACCCATCATTGAGCTTGAAACTAATAAGATGTTTCCTGTGGATGAGGGAGACAATCATCCTCAACACTCGCACTGTGCAACAAGTAGTATCCCCTCGATATATCAGCAATTGTCTCTTTGGCTAAAGAAAAAAGGTCAAGAAAGATCAGCTTCAGACAACATCATGATTCTACAGTGAGGAGACAGGTAATGCAGTACATTGAAATAGCTCGGACAAAATTAATCAAGCCAGTGGATGATATGACTCCGACTACGTCATCGAGATAGAGCACTTGTAGTCCAATTGGGACCAGTCTTCAATCCACACAGGTTTGAGTTTCTTTACATGCATTTAGATTCCAGCATATGCATTTATATCGTATGATGGCTAGGAATTTGAGTTCCTGTAAAGAGTTAAGTATTAAGGGACTAGAACATCTAATTTATCAATATCTTATCCATCCTTTATAAAAAACATGAGTTGAACCATAGCATCCTATAGAAGTTTTTACTTCTCGGGACTGACATTAGTCAGGAAACCCATAAGCATCTTCGATCTAGAATCCCATCAAAATTTTGCACGTTTTCTTGATTGTACGGTTTCCGATCTTGACATGAGGAATGGATTGATTCAATCTCTGAATCATTGTAGTCAGCACTGTTAAGAGGCAGCCTTAAACTCCTCCCATATTTGTGAGTTACTTGTTTCCATTAGAATGCGAACTAGCTCAAACTAGATCTGGAGAACATAAATGAGGATATACTGGTGAAAATTATGGGACCAGTAGTGTGTGAGATGAGCAACGACCCTTCTTTAGTGAGTATTGATCGATAATTGAAGTCTTCCATTTCTATTTTACTCCTATGGACATACTTCTACTAGCCTCTTAGGAAAGAGCATTCATAATCTTACTTGAAGCAATGCAATCGGGAATTCACATTGCTAGAGGATTGAAAGATTTTTATTTCTTTCAAGTTGCAGGAAAATATAAATTAAGATAAAATTAGGAAAATTGGAGTACCCGCCATGAGCAAACATTCAACTGTTGATGAGTTAATTCGGCCCTTTCGAAGAATATTTTATCACAGGGGTGGGCAATCCTTTGTCTTCCTTCACTTAAGGATATCACCTTTTGACTTCAGATCTCAGAAATCCAAGCCTCTCATTGCACTTTTCTTGGAATAAAATATTAATTAGGAGGTTTAGCTCATTGCATAGGACTCCATCACATATATCTGAACACGATGGATGGACTGAAACCTTGAACATGCATAAACACTCCTACTCATACTGACACCATGTGGAACCTATTGAGATTCATGTTACAATAGGTAAGCCACTACGGTGTTATGGTCGCGTTACATTTTTTTCTATGTGTGGTAATTATGTGTTGTTAATGCACCTCAACCCCCTTATCTAATGCGAGACCATGAAGATAAAGGGGTTATGCCGTCAAAAAATCACCAAAAGCCCTGCTAAGAACCAAGAAATGCATCAAGAGCTCTAAACAATGCAAAAATAGCTCGCCATATTTTGCGCAAACTTGAAAATGAGTGCGTGTTACCACATATGGCACTTTAAAAATACCTAGATCAGTTTCACGAGAATAAATATTTGAAACCCAAAGAGCATATTTTACTATTTTATTTGTCTGGCAGCAAATCCGCAGGTCAAAACCTGTATGTTTCTTTGCAACAATAAAAAACCAAGTTTCCCAGGATATGGCTGATGCTCTACTAGTCGATATTAGGGTTTGCCACCTAAATTGGATCCAATGGTCACATCCTGTCACCACACATATAAAATGAAAGGGGGCAGCAGTTAAAAACAAACTAGTAGGACAAATCCCGAAGCTATAAGCCCTCATTTTTACCATACCAAATGACTTAGGGGCTAAAATGAACTTACAGACAGATGTCAACAAAAATCTCCTCCTCTGATACCATAAAAGGAATGATAACCAGATCGTACCACCAAGCCAGGAACATAGATGCTAATCAAACACCATGATCAATAAGATGAAAGTAATTCGCCAGAATAACTTTACATAAAACCTTTGCAAACAAATGAGCAGCAATATCATATATTATTATGGAACTCAATGAAATACAATGATAATGGGGCTTGCTTATATAGGCGAGGAATAACAATCTAAGAACCAGTCAAGGTCATAGATCAAGCCATAAATCATGGAATGAACTAGTCATCAAAGAACTAGTCAAGTCCATAGATTTATGAGAGAACTAGACATCAATTGTATTTCAAAAAGTCCTCGTTTTCCCAAAACTGAGCTCTCTATCAAATGTTTTGAGCTTATGAAGTTTTCTTCACTTGGTGTTAAAATTTTCGGAAAACATTCCTTAGCAGGCCCGTGGCCCGAATTTTTCCCTTAAGCACTTAGGAAAAATTTTGGGAAAATTTTCTAAATTTTCCTCGCAGCCCTGCCGCCCCACAACCAATCAGAGGCTGCCACGTGGCACCGTCAGGTGTCAACGGAGGGGCGGATCCCTATCTTAACTTAATGCTTTCAAAAAAATTTGGAAAAAATTTCCAACTTTTCCCCATCGGCACGTAACCAATTAGGTGATGCCACGTGACGTCACGAGGCATCGGCAGAGGAATGGGTTCCTTTTCGTCTTTCACGTCTAAGAAATTTTTTGGAAATTTTTCCTAGTTTTCCCCGTTGTTCTGCCAGCCCACATCCAATCAGGGGCTACCACGTGGCATTGCGAGCTACCAACAGAGGCACGGGTCTATTTACCCTCTTAGCCCTTCAGGGTGTTAAGCCAATTTTCTCCCCAGTTCCCCGCCTAATCCGCGTTGGCTTAGGAGACGCAACATGTCCCTTTCGGAATTGTGGGAGCGCGGGTGCAAAGATGACTTTCAGCCCATGCGAGAGAATTTGTAAAATGTCTCCTGCCACCCCATTCTCCGCGCGCTAACTTGTGAAGCGCCACGTGTCCCTTGTGGACTGGTGGAACCGCGGGAGCACGGGCGCAAATGTGGTTTTTTACCCCCGCACGGGAATTTTTCCAAAATTCTCTGCGCGGCCCGCCAACCTGACCTTTGGGTAAATTTTCACCCCTGGGCCTGCAGGCCCACTCTTGGGGAAAATCTCCACCCCAAGGCCCGCCGGCCCATAACTTGAAAACTATGAGGAGTTAGGAGGACTTCTTTATATCAACAGAAAGGTGAGAAAATTTCCTATCCAATGGGAGGTGATTTTAAGGAAAATTTTGAATGTGTTACTAGTCGTGATAAAAATCAAGTTGAATCTTTAAGCTTGTTAGAGAGTGGGTATGGTGAGGAATTTTCCTCTGAACTTAATTGAACCTTCTAACCCTAAATTTTGGACCTTATGACCTCTAACAATTGTTAATAAAAAAAAAGTATCTTCTAGTAGATTAGAATTGTTTCGAAACCTGTTAGTGGCAACTGTTGTCTTGCAGCCTAGTTGTAGATTCTTTTAATAAAAAAAAATTATTCTATAATTTTCCTAACTAATCATAGGTTTGTTCTTGGGTCTCAAGTGAGGTTGTTTTAACAAGCATTACAAAAGCTCTTCACTATCATTTATTTTTATCTAAGTGAAGCACGATTAATTTTTCGATAATTTTTATTATTTGATTGTTGATATTCTTTTAGAAATTTTTGTTAATTTAGTACCCAGGGCATTAGTGTTATTTTAGACTCATTTTTTAGGATTACATTGTGCACACTTTCATCCATGCCCACTAGGTTAATAATGCACTAAGGGTTCAAATTACAAGTCCACTAGGCAGTGCGAATTTTTATTAGTTCACAATAATTTCATTCTGACTTTATTAACTGAGGTTCGGTGTGATCAATTTTCTAGTAAAAAAATTATTTTTAATGTTATGTTTGGTATGATTCTTACATGTGAATGATTTCATGCCTTCTTCGTGAGAAGGAAGAAGAAATATCATATGGTCCAAGGATGTGAAATCATTTATTAGCATTTATCTTAAATGCAAGAATGTTTCAGCTGTATTAAGAGGCAATAGACTTTTGATAGTTGCAAGCCAACACCATAGTAGGTTTCAGGCATCAAATTTTGAGGATTTTTTTCAATTACAATGAGGCTATAATGGAAGGCTTATGCCTTGGTCATTTTCCATAAATTTTATTAGCTTTTGTATTAATTTTAATTAAGCCTCCGATTAAGGGGGAGGTGTGATCCATTGTTAACATATCAATAGTTGATCCATTACATGTAGGAATATCCGTGGAGCAATCTCAAATATTATTACATAGTAATTAGAATTATATTTTTATTTCTGTGAATAGGCAGCTCCATATCATTTACCAAAGCGTACAGATAAATAGCATATTTAGGTAGGGAATATCCCTACTTAACCACCATGGGTACCTAATCAACACAATAGTTATATAGACTAAAAGATGCAGTACAAGGAAAATCTAAACCAAATTACATAATAACTTGTGTGTCTTAGGAAGCAGTACTTTGATTAGAAGAATAAATGCTAACGTTGCAAAAATGGGAATATGGAAGGTCAAAAAAACATAATTAATTTCATAATATGCAATTGATCAGAGATTTGCGTGAAGTTGAGTGCGTGCCTATTCGATAACCAAATAGTTGGGGTGGAAACATAAAATAAGAAAGGAGGCAAGAGAGGGAGAGAGCTTTGATATCGAGAAAATTACTCTTTGTAAGCAATTCTTTTAGAGCAATAATTTGTTGCCATTTGAATGCTAGGGCTTTTTCCCCAGTTGGTTCTCTATGGAAAATTATTGAGCCTCTTTGTGGTATTGTCTGAATGTAATTTTCATATATTTTCTACTTTGCTTATATTAGTCGGTGTGTGAGGAATATGTTATCTTTTTCCAACTTTGGCACTTGAACGTATGCACTCAAAGCGGGGGACACGCTCCCATTATCTCAAAAAGATATAATTCTCTTCCTTTATTTTTAGATTCCTAATGTTGGTGGATTGCACCATCAGACCTGCGGGTAAGATCATTATGGATCAGCTCCAGGGATTTTGTACCTGACGACACATGCATTCTGATTTGGTATTTTTCGAGCATGGCAATTGGTACCTTCTAATCACATATTCTAGTTTCAGAGATACAATTATAGTAGGTTCCAAAATTAAGTTGCACATGAGAGCAACTAAAGGAAAACATAAATTACACAGAGTAGAAATGTCTTATTATTTTGTTTGGCTCTACTGGTCCTTTTCTAAAGAACATTTTCAAATCCTCAAGTTTTACAAGCACAGATATTGCGACATTATATATAGTCATTCCTCCAAGTTTCATATCTTTTTCTCACTTACATACCTCATAGAAAAGGTGCTACTATTGTATCCATGACCCTAACTCATTTTATACACCTTGTACCAGATATGAGATGACATATTTTATCAAGACATGCATTAGAATTTTTGTATTTACTATGTTTGTTGTATTAAAAGTTCTGAAAAATCATTTACATTAACCTTAGACTAATCTTAATTCTGACATTACAAAAATAGGCTAAAGGAAGTTCAAAAAAAGATAAAACATAAAGAAACATGTCAAAAAAGCAATGAAAATCAAAGAAAATATTTAGATAAAATACTAATATACATATTTAAATTATGTTAATGTGGTAAGAAACAAATCAAAACTATTTTGTGATAGTGATTTAAGAAGGTAACACCCCTCTATCAAGAATGTATGATAGACTAAAATATCACTTTAAAAACTGGAACTAAAACACAAATCTATCCAAAACATTAATTGTTACAAAAGTGTATTTGGATAAAGGTGATGACAAATAACCAAAAATGCTTTCCGAGAAAAAAAACTGTCAAGAGAACTCTAAATATAACAATTTGTAAAAATATGGCTAGATGCAATAATGTGATTGTAATTTAATTTTAATTTATGTTATCTAGAGACGAAGAAAAAAATGGATTTAATGATGACAAACCAGTTTTCATGAAAAAAAAGTGAGAAAAGAACATATGATAAAAAATTATTGAGGTAATTTTTTCTATCCATTCTATGTATATCCTTACATACTTGAACAAACCATACTTGTGTTTCCATGCTATACGACAGATGTTTAACAATAATGAAGATGAAATTATTCGATTACTCACCCAAATATAATTGATAAACATTTTGATATTTAAGTAATTTCCCTGTATAAAATGTTATTGATATGTAAAAAAAAAGACATTAAAGCATTCAGCAGCATTCTCAAGGGTAAGTTCCAATCCGCAATAACATTTCAATTTTGTTATGCCCATTCCAATTTTACTAATCAATTTTGTTTACATAGTCTTGAACAATTTTAGTAGGCAATGTTTAGGGACAACATTTAAATTAGATTCATTCATCTTCCAACTTAAAATCTCAAATGTTCGAGGAGTTATCTCCCAAATGTCAGTTGTGGTGAGTATCCAATTTACCTTGTGATGCCTCTATTTGAAAACAGATTGCACTAACCCATGATCAAACACGAGACATCACACCCCTCACCCAACACAAGTGCCAAATTACAGTCATGTTAACACCATCTCTACATACCTAACAATAATGTTTTTCTTGCCCAATCTCTTCATACCTAAGAATAATGTTTTTCTTACCCAACTAGACATTGGCTCATTATATAATAAACCTTATAATAAGATTTTATATATTCTCTCGAGAACATTTCATCAGAGGGTATTGGAATGAAAAATTGAAACCAAAATGTGTATTAATATATCCTATAATTCATTATCCTTAATGTGGCATGTTTATCCAAAAAAAACAACAATCCTGGAAACGAAATTAGAGTGGAACTTTGGAAGAGATGCCTAGCAAAAAATGATAATAATTCAAAGAACAAGATCTTCCCTGGAGATACCCAATTGAACAAGGAAAAGACCAGGAAGCATCACAGTATATGCAGGGGCATCTACAACGTGGCTATGGCAGTTGGATAAATGCATGCAAACAAATTAATAATAACATTGGTTATAGAGGCTGCCTAGGCATATGAGCACATGCCATAAACACATTTGGTGCCTTTGTTGCAGCGAACGCCGCAGATGCCGCAATGGTTTTTATGGAACGCAACATTAAGACATCTTCCATTGCAGCATGCGAGGCCGTAAGGTCATATGCACACGTTTCTGCATCTCCCACAGTTAGTTCCTGTAACACTCAATACGTTTGATACACCGGAATTCACAGCAGCTGAGATTTTACAGAGGCAGGAACGTCGTTGCGGTCTATAGAGATATGCATGCGAGGCCTGCATCTCGTGCTCACGAAATCCTGGTGCCGATTCTTCAAGAAACCTAATTCCGCCATTCATTTCTCCCTCTCCGTCGGCATTACAAACAGCTATGACTGCCATGAATAACACTGTCATTAATGCACCCATCTTTGCAATAGACGCCGGCCATGGCGAGGAAGGAAAACTTCAAGTTGGGAGTGATGATGATGTACTCTGGGAGCCACGGAAGTATTGATAAAAGCTTCTAAGAAATAATGGCTCTGCTCGCAAAAGTAACGGCATTATTTAATGCATTACACGACCGCCACCACAGACCACTAAGGTCATGACACTAAACGGAAGAAGATATCTCCTTATTTATATATACTCCAAATCCCAAAGCTTTATTACTAGGTAGAGGGCTTATATGGATGTTATTCGAGGAATTTACGCAATTTAAATATTAGTTTTTATTTAATATATAAGTATTATTATTACTTCACATTGGATTAATGTTTAAGCATAATTTTCTATACATAGTATCACGATTTCTAGCAATTTTACGTCTAATTAAAGTTATATTTAATTGACATTAAAAATACATAATTATACAATTTGAAGATAAGGAAATTAGTTTTACATTATACATATGCATATGGGACAGGACTATTTACATAAAACTGACCCTTATAACTAAACACATATAACTCAATTAAAAGTGTTAGCACTCCTGCACTTCTTCATCACGGTCCCACTGTAACTCACATCAACAAAGTATGCAAGTTTAGTTATTATGTGTTGACAATGAATAGTCTTATTAGGGATTTCCTTGCAGTCAAACAACATTACTCAAACAACTCAGTTCTTTTGCATATTTATGGTCGAACTTTCTCAAATCTACTAGTGTTCTTACTCCATCAACACCTCAAAGCTCAATCACTTGTTGTGCCACCTAAGAGAAAATACCCTTGTATGAACATCCTACAATTACAAAATGGTGATGTTGTAGAAACACCTCCATTGTATAAATGCCTACAATACCTCAGGGGCTCAAGTCAAAGTGACATTACATTGGCTAAAAGTTGATACGTAAGGTAAATATAAGGAATTATTCCAAATCCTTAAAAAGATAAAAAGTTATCCCAATAGATTAAATCCTCAACATTAAAGAAGCTAAACAATGGGTCACTTAGGTGCTGGATAGGGCTCAAGCATGTTTTCCACCAGTTAATAAAGCCACTTGTGGTCGAATTCAATTTGTTGATTATTTAAATGAGGAAGCTTCGCTCAAATGGCCAAAGATAAAGCCCCAAATTGCAATTAAAATCGGTCATGTGAATTTTATTAGGTATCTTTATGGGATATTATGGGAGAAGACGCTAACTAACCTATATCTTGAAGCCTTTATATCCAAATCCCTTAACTTAGTTTATCAATAGAGGCCACATGATGTACACATGAAAGATAAAGGACTAGAGTTTATGTTAGGAACCTAATTCTATTAGTGCTCCATTATGTTAATGTGTGAGCAAAGTTATATTTTGTATATTGTTTATATGAGTTGTTATTATAACAACTCGTGTTATTTGTATTGTATTGGTTTTGGAGTTGTTACGAGTTGTTAAAACAACTCGTGGTATAGTTTAGGTGAGTAGGTTTCCTATATTTTAGGAAAGATATTTCCTGTCATAAACGATTGTATGTAATATGAAGTATGGAGCATATTTAATACAATTTTGAATTGTTTTTTACTTTGAACTGATCCATTCCTTTCAATTGGTACTCACTATAAGCGAGCGAGTGTTTTTGTAAAATTAATATTGGTGAACGAGCTATCTGTGTGAGGAAATGTTGCAGTCCCAACAAGCTCATAAGCGGCCATTACATAGTGGATCTGCTCCAACCTTTGTTTTGTCATAACCCAGTATTAGTGCGTTTGATAACAACACTAGGATCTATGCAGCAACAGAGAAGCATGCAGGCCTAACAAAAGCATAACTATAACTGGTGGGCTCTCCAATCTCTTAGATTGGTGCAATTAGTTTTATGTGTTGGATGGTTTCCAATTAGATACTATGTTTTATGCAATGTTTACCCAAGAATAAGATTTCCCAATTTTGATTCATACTGCGTACCAGGTCTCATTTTCCATTCAATAAAAAATATGATTGGTAAATATGATAATATCTGTTAAAGTAGGTATTTACCTTAGCTCATGTTCACCTAGGTATTTATTTACCTTTATTGTATTTATCCTCACCCACTTATGTGTGTGGATATTTCTTTTTATTTATTTAGATATTAGGAGATATTATCTAGTTGTTAGGTATAGTTCTTTCCTTGATCTATGGTATTGACTGACTAGATCCTTGATGTCTAGTTCTCTCCTAAATCTATGGTATTGACTAGTTCTTTGATGACTAGTTATTTCCTTGATTTATGGCTTGATCTACGACCTTGACTGGTTCTTAGATTGTTATTCCTTACCTATTTAAGCAAGGCCCATTCTCAATGTATTGCATTGAGTTCCATAATAATATATGATATTGTTTCTCATTTGTTTGCAAAGGTTTTATGTAAAGCTATTATGGTGAATTGCTTTCATCTTATTGATCGTGGTGTTTGATTAACATCTGTGTTCTTGGCTTGGTACAATCTGGTTATCGTTCCTTTCATGGTATCTTACCCTGGAGATTACTGTTGACTTAATAAAATCAACATCCTTCTATAAGTTTTATTTTGCAAATAAATTATTTATGTATTCATATCTTTGTAGATATATATAGGTTTATATCTAGTTAAAATAATATTGAAGGATAATTGTTTTTTACAAGATAAAGTAATGTAGTAAATGTATATATAAATACTTATATATATAATTGTAAAAATATATATATTTACATATTTATATATGTATATACACTCACACTGAAATTTTCATGTTATTTAAATGAAGAAAAATAAATATATTTTTACATATATACATATATTATTTTAGTTATCCCAGAATGAATAATATGTAAGAAATTATAAAAGAAAAATTATATATATATATATATATTAACATACTTGTAATAATATTTGTATATATCAATTTATATACAAGGGAAAAAAACTGGTTATTGTGTTTTAATCATGCATTTAAATGTATTCATCTATTTCAAAGTTATAAATGTATATATGTATCTACGAATATGTGTAAGTAATTTTTTTTATTTTTTATTTTTTCAAATCAAATTTATAGGTTTTTGTGTATTATCCAAATGGGTATACACACAATTTGTTTACACACTGGTTATCCATTTAACCTGCAAGTAAAAAGTCATTTTTGAACAAATGAAGAAGATAAACTTGTACCCACAAAGGAGATGGGTAGATCCTTGTCTTAATCATTACATTTTAACAAAAGTAGAGATCCCAACCATCTCTAATGGCCTCCACGGCTTCATCTTCTTCTCCTTCTTCATTAACCTACAAGAAAAACAAAAAAAATGAAAGAGTTAGAGCAAAAATGTGTAATATTAGAAATCATAAGGATATCTAAGGTTTTCTCTAGTCTACCCTAGATCTAAGGGCTAGGATAGAATTAATCCAATGGTCCTAGTTTGATCTTGCATCACTTAAGTGATAGGGAATTTAGTGGGAATGAATTAAATTAAAAGCATGGGTAAGTGGATGAATGGGGCCTAAGTTGTACACCCCCTTTCCTTTGAGTAATAGACCAAATAATAATGTGCTTGATTTTAAAATTTAGGGCATTTATTTTTGCCTAATAAAATGTATATTAATTTAGGAACCCTTAATTAAATAAAATTAAGGGGGATAATTTGAATCTATGTAATGAATGGCGAGATGATGAATATTTTAAATACAATTCTAGAGCTTAGTAATAAGTAGAATTAAATCAAAGTATCATTTTGACAATCATGTCAAAAATTATAAGTCATCATTTCCCGACTACATTAGAACGCTAAATGAGAAATAAAATTTAAATCCCTAATGGATGTTTATCATCGTTATCCTTTAGAGAAAATTATAGAATGTGATATTTTAAATGGGGATCGGATCAAAGTTAACGAATGGTAGATTTTTCTGAATGCCATGTTAAAGTGTAGAAAAATATAATCAGGATTAAATTAAAACTTGAACAATGTATTATCCATGTTAAGAAAAAAATTATCCCATAATTTTCATTGTTTGTCATTGGGTTTTATTGTGGATTGAGTGGGAAAAATGTGGGCATGACAAAAGCGGACCGGCGGGGAAATTTAAAAAAAGTTGGCTTTTGTGTAAAAAAAGCACGAAGGCTAAAAACAATCCATGCCTTTGCCTACACCAAGCGAAGCCACGTGTCAGTCCAACAGTGACATGCAGGAAGGTGGGACGATGGAGAAACTTAAGATTTTTTTCCCTTTTTGTAAAAGGTAAAGTTTGAAGGTGCAGGCCCACGAACCCGCAGAAGCATTTCCCCAAAGGAAAATTGGAGGGGCTTCGGGGCCGCGGAGGAATTTGTGACTTTTTTATTTTTTTGCAAAAAGTGTCCTAAGTAACTTTCGGGCCCGCAGGTTTGATTTATAAAAATTTCCTTTTTTTAAACTAAGCGAAGTAAAAAAAATCATAAGGCCATAACTTTCGACTCGAAGCTTGGATTTGGGAAAAGGAGGAATTTTTGGAAAGGGCTCAAACTTCTCTTTTCTTAGGATACATCAAAATTCATTTTTGATAAACTTAAGTGGGTGAATTAGGAAAAAATGTATTTCCTGACAGTAAAACGTGAATTAAGCCTTTTTAACAACCAGACTTGATTTGATCAGCCATTCTTGGCATTATAATTGTGTTATTGTTAGCACACGTGATATGTATGTCACTTAGTGTGTAATGATATGCATGGTGATGTGTTAAAGATGAGATAATTTTTCTCTCCCTTTAGCAAATTCTATGTGAATTTGAGTATGAAACAATGTTTTGTTGTGGAAGAAATTTGATTGTTGATTCCAGATTGATTGGATCCTGTTTGTATTTGTGATGTGTGGGTGTGTTGGTATCTTGTGTAACCAGATTGGTTGCAGGGAACTAGATTTCTTAAGGATTTCATCACCATTTGTGTAGAAATATAGGTGTAATTCCATGTTATTTGGTAGTTGACTGGATGTTGTAATGGTGCTTGTGTTCAATGAAAAGTTGTAAAGGCCATGGATTTGGGGTAAGAATCTCTAAAGAAACCCCAAAGGCTTTTAATAATCTGATCAATGGACCATGTGATAAGAAATGAGCAAGGTTCTCTTCTTTGCATACAATAATTTGAAATAAACATGCAAACTAAGCAAATGAAGTTAATCTCTATTCTTTGAAAGCTTGAAATAATGAACCTAAGAGGATCTAAGCATTCAGTTTATGTGTTAAGAGAAAGAGATCTCCCCATTAATGGCTTCAAGGCCAATGGATCTTCCCTTTTACTCTATGTTAATGCTATGAAATACAAGATTAAATGCTTTTAGCTCAAATGAAAGAAGATGAAATACAAACTAAAGCCTAATCAAATTGCTATAATTTGTGCTAGGAAGAAGAGAGAATTCTTAGGAAATGAGGGAGGGGGTATAGCCCTATTTATAGTTTTTGGTTTGGAAGAAAAGGGAGATTTGGGTGCATGTGGGACAAAGGCTAAAGTCCAAAAAGCACTTTAGCAAGTCAAAGTGTGATTTTGACTATGTTAGAGGGTAATTAACCTAGGTTAGACTAAGTAATCTCTCTTAGAGAGTAATTAGGGTTCTGGAAGGGTTCTGAAGGGCTTAATCAATCCAACGAAGTGGATTTATCTTCTGGGGAGCTAATAGAAGCAAGCTAGAAGAGAATAAGAAGCTAATGTAGTTAGAACGAGGCTATAACTGCCTGTTTAAATGGTTTATAAGAGGAAAAATGACCAAAAGGGTGTCGTAGGAAGGGAGTTAGATAGGCCTAACTGGCGGTGTGCCATCAATTTGCAAAAGGAAGAAGCATTAGTGCACCATTAGAAATAATAGTGTATTGATCAAACTACAGGTGTCTACATTTTCCCCTCTTTGAGGTGACGTAAGTGACGTCACTTCAAAGAAAGTAGACAAACACAAGCAAGTAGAATTTTTTTGAAGGGGTAGAAGAAAAATTAATAGGGTGAAGGATGATGAATGCCCCCTCGAGTGTCGATGGGGTGACGAAGAAACTCGATCGATGATTGAAAAAGAAACAAATAGAGAGAAAAGTGGTAAGAGAAGACGAGAGACTAGAAGAAAAGGGATATTGAGCTATCCGCAAATCAATTGCTAACAATATTTTAATCATCATAATGCTTAGAATCCTCCTCATGGGTCCTTATTAAAATGTGAGCATGCGACGGAAGCGTAAAATGACATTAAAATCCAAGATACAAACAACCGTCCTCTGCCAAAACAACCAACTCCATGCAACATACACGAATGCAATGCAATACGAGAAATAAACTAGAATCACCTGACAGGGAAATAAGTACAATCACACACACTTAAACCAACAACGTTCAAGATAGTTGCACAAATATTTTGTTATCGAGATGAAGTCCCAAATGTTTTGATAAATGACTAGGGTGAAGAATGATGCCCCAAGAAAGGTGTATTATGCAAGGGGGAAGATGGAGGACACTTCCGTCCTATGAAAAAGCAATGTGCACGATGAAAACAGTACCAGGCAATTGATAGTGCCCCAGAGTACAGACGAAGTAAGCAACATAGCTTGTTTAGGTGATTGAAGATTTTGGTGATGTGCGAGTCGTTGTTTCAAATGATTTTGAGAATGTCAGCAAGATCTGGGATGAGTGCCATGCAATAGACACAGATTTCAGCCGTAGATGATCGGTTTAATCAATTTTAAGCCATTTTGCTATTTTCCAATATTTTGTGGTTTTTTAAATATTTTATTGATTTTTTTCATTTTCTAGGTTTTTGATCGGTTGGAAGAATTTTAAAATATCAAATATCTTCCAAAAACACATGCGTAGGCGGTAGTGGGAAGGCCAAGCTGTCAAAAATATCAGAATATGCGCCCACAAGAAGAAAGATGGGTCAAGAATAATTTATTTAAAATAAATTAGTAAATAATCATCACGACGGGGAGAAAAATAGATGAAAAATAGAGGAAAAGGTGGGAAAAGGTGCCTGAAAGGTTCGTAAATTATCCCAGTACGATGAAGAAGTGACCATTGGATGGCACGAAGTGCCCCAGCGTGTGAAAATTAGTAAAAATAATTATTTTAATACAAAAATAATTATCACGGTGGATAGAAGAAGGTTAGAATGATCACGGTGGAGAAAACATGCCCCAGGGGCATCGCGATGGGTTAATATACTCACCTGGGGTCGGTAAAACAATCACGACCAATTCATTTCGACCAGAGCCTCTGTAAATTTTTACCGCGAGTGAAAACGAGAGCCCTGGAGTGAGATGGCGAGGATACCGAGGAGGACGAGGCACGCAGATCACATCCAGGAGTACATGCGGGACCCGGTGGATGGACCATTCATGAGTGCCCTAACCCCCCCATTAATTACACATTAATTACACTTTTTAGGGTTTTTAGGGTAGGTAGGAGGAATTTTGACGCATGCACGTAGGCGTATGCATCAGATTGATGGGTACGCACACGTGCATGCGTCAAAACTGACACAGACGCACACGTACATCCGTTCGTAGGGGACAGGGATGTATGCGTGTACCTATTTGGTAGAAGTGGGTACGCGCATGCGTATCCATTGGGAAAGATAGGTGTGCACATGTGTACCTATAGAAAAGATAAAAGGGTAGCACACAAGCGTCGGTTGGGGTCAGGATGGACACGCGCATGCGTGTGCATTGAAACAGGCATGTAGGCATCATGGAGGGCACGTATGCGTCCTGTATGGCCAGCACCAAAAAAGAGGAAAAATTCAGTGTGTGCATGCATGCGTCCCAGGGGCGTGTACGCGTTGGTTAGGGCGCGCAGGTGCCAAAGGAGGTGCGTATGTGCTAGAAGCATGCGAGAAAAAGACAACTGGCTAGAAAATAGCCAAGTTTATAGAAGAAAAAGGTGAGATTACTTTAGAAGAAAAGAATAGTTAGTAAATTAGATGTGTTAAAAGCTTTATTTTTCCTTAGAAAAATATTATAGAAATGTTAGACGTCTAACACTTGCATTGATTTTGTAGCGTATGTTACCTGTTCTCCAGACTCGCGAGTGCTACGGCCGCTTGGCTGTGATAGAGGCGCAGTTCGATGATGAGGATAGAGTGACCTTGGCGAGCCTTTTGCACGTGACGGGACTATCCTATGTGGCCGAGATGCCCCAGATCACTTTAGATCATGGCCTCTTGATGGCCATAGCAGAGCGGTGGCACAGCGAGAGCCAGTGCTTTCACCTCCCGACCGGGGAGATGACTATTACATTAGAGGATGTATGGCGCATCCTGCGGGTCCCGATCCAGGGACAGCTTATTGAGACAACGAGCCACTGGAGTGACATTCAGCATCACATCATACATTTGTTCGGTGTTCCCAACATACCACGGTGGGATGTCTATCAGACTATCCAGATGCATAGAGGATCCAGAGCTAGACTGCGTAGTGGTCTACATGATGGCTCTTGTCAGTGGAGTTCTACTCCCTGACAAGACTGGTGCTTCATTTCTGCTGGGACTCCTAGGAGTGATTCTGGGCTTGGTGGAGGGACAGACTTATTGCTGGGGTCAGTGCATTTTAGCACATTTGTTGGGATCTCCATCTGATCACCTACTACCATCAGAAGACGGTAGGACCTGCTTGTTTATTACAGATTTGGGCATGGGACCATATTGCTATTGGTCGCCCCCTAGGTGTGCTGAGAGGTCGGGCTCCCGACGAGCCTTCTACTATGGGTTGGGTCCCGACAGGTGACGATGTGTGACCCTTCATGGGGGTTACATATCATTATAGGCATGAGCTAGATGAGTTGCTGTAGGCTTCCATTGCCTGGAGACCTTACAGACATTTTCAGTGGCCAGAGGATGGTCTAGAGCTTAGCACCGCCACTGTTGAGCATTTTATTTTGGGCAGCCGCAGCTATATGCGGGAGTTGTACAGAGTGGATCGATGTCAGCGGTAGTTCGGCCTTACCCAGGATGTTCCTGGGCCAGATAGATGGTACGCTCGCAGAGCCAGAGAGCACTTTGATATGGGTCCGTAGATTGCTCACGATAGAGCACTGGCTAGCTTTCAATAGGTGGCACCTGCTATTTGGGTGCCACTTAGACAGATCAGAGATCTAGGCACTACATTAGAGTATGGGCCATGGTACCACGGTGTGCTCCCGCACCGTTTGAGCATTCCCAGAGCGGCATACGATTTTGGCTTGAGGCCTCCTCTAGTGGGGCCTCCTAGCGGTGGTGAGGGTAGAGATGACAGTGATGATGATGATGATGAGGGTGGGCCCGATGTGCCCCAGCATGTCAGAGGTAGGGGACAGGGTCCCCTTCCACAGCAGCCATAGAGACAGGGCCCCAGGCCTAGGCCGAGATAGATATACAGGGCCGTGGACATAGAGTTGCCCCCAGTGGGCATTCCAACGGGGATCTATACCCCTCTTCAGCAGGTATTACCAGCGCAGGGGCCACCTTTTGATACCCCAGAGAGTAGCAGCGCAGGTGGGCAGCGAGCTACTCTTCAACATCAGTTACAGGTAGCCATCGCTGTTTAGTTACAGGTGGCTGGCGAGAGAGATACAACGAGGACCCAGGTACAAGCCCTCACATTAGAGTGAGATCAGGCTCAGGCACAGATACAGATTTTGACAGTAGAGAGAGATCAGGCTCGGGCACAGGCCACTCAGGGTAGTGAGAGTATTGCATGGCAGAGTCAGGTGTGAGAGATGGCCACACAGGGGGCTCAGATATTGAGCCTCCTACACCAGTCCCAGACTCAGGTACAGATGGTTGTGGCCCAGAGGGACCATGTATATAGATGGTCACAGGCTCTCCTAGCACAGAGGGATGAGGCCCGAGCAGAGGTGCAGACTGTTACTACAGAGCGAGGATCGAGAGGCTGCCTCTTCGAGACAAGCCGAGGCTGATTTGGGTAGAGTTACAGGTGAGTGAGATGTTGCCCTTCAGGTAGCCCTCACTTCAGGAGATGCTGACTTGATCCGTGATGCCACGAGGCTTGGTGGTGAGGTGTTATTCTATAGGACTGCCTATTTTCAGGGTAGTTCCTCCAGAGCAGCGAGTGGTACTCCCTCGAAAGTTAGGGACGAGCACGACAGGCTCTAGGTCACATAGATCAGGCCACTCGTCGAGATCAGTTAGGCAGCCCATGCCAGAGCAGCCGGCTGGACAGAGACCATCTAGTCAGCCTGGTGGTCCATCTAGTGCAGGTCCTCCTCAGCCACCATTGTTCTGTCGACCAGGTGACAGACCTGGGAGCCCCGGTGAGGGCGAGAGTTGTGGTTGAGCTCCACCTTCTTCTTTTGTACAGACATTCTTTATTCATGCCTCTGATGAAGGCTGATTTTCTTGTATAGCTCTGTATATTTATTCATTGTGATGATGCCTCATGATGAAGGCCCGATTCTTTTTTATGCATGCCCTTTTTTGATGGCATATTTTATCGATGATGTATTATTTTGATCACTGACTGGACAGTTATAATGCATATATATGTGGACATTTCTGATGTACCATCTTTGTATGCCTCAGCTGAAGGACATTTTTGATAAAGAGTACCGATGTATATCCATTTCTATTGATATAGATGTATATGACACACATGTATATAGAGGATTACTTTTTTGGGCTCAGATAGACATGTTTATGAGATGATGTACTTTATTGTTTTGTTTCCTGATGTATGTGACATGAGTGGGCATAATTCTATGATGTAAAATACCCTTTATCATAAATTACTCTATGTTGAATCTTATCACATGTTGCTTATTTTGATTCAGCATTTATAGATGTGTTATGGTGTTGTTTGATCTTGTACTCATGTATGTGGTATATCTTAGATTCAGAAATGTGTATACTTTCTGCTTTCATATGTGATGATGTATCTGTAGATGGCACCACATGTTTTTAGATTCATGATTTAATTATGAGTTTTTATGCTAGCACTTGGGATGATACTAGATGATATTGGTGTGGGGGGGATAGATTAGTGATTATGCGCAACCCCTCTTGCCCCCATTGATGATACGATATTTGATGATTAGCTTAGCATACATGCATGATGTAATACTTAGCATTTTTGTATATATATGATGTAGTGAATGATGTTATAAATGTGA
The DNA here is from genome assembly GCA_019776745.2 of Taxus chinensis. NCBI lineage: Eukaryota > Viridiplantae > Streptophyta > Pinopsida > Cupressales > Taxaceae > Taxus > Taxus chinensis. The sequence goes on from CM034157.1 coordinate 77,055,430, forward strand.
TGAGATGATAGATGATAGATGTGATAACAAACAACTGTGCAAGAACACACAAGAAAAAGTTAACAAAACTAAACAAATATACACATACTACTACTTAAATAAACACATGCACAAACCTCTAACAAGAGATAAAATGAGATCTAATCTAAGCAAGCAAGAATGAACCCTAAAAGGAAGCATACTAATAAACAAAGAAACCTACAACAATTGTTTACAAGCATGATAGTTTTCAAATGTATGCAATACAATGCTCAACTTAAATCAAACAAGATTCAATTTTTGATAAGCAAATGATCCATTTTAAAGAACTAACAATTCAATGGACTAAGTACACCAAAACTATACAAACCAACAACTAAAAGTAATTAAAGCACTAATTTGTTTTTGCGGGACAACATTGACATATTTTCTAATGTTTTTGGGTTTATCTAAGAAGATAAGTTTTCGTGGCTACGTTTGTCATTATTTTGTCTAGGTTTCCCAAAGATAGCGTTGTGAAACGAAAGTAGCCTTATCCTCGGGAAGGGGATTTTTCTAAATGTTTAGGTTTTCTTGTGTATTATTTTCCGCATGTTTTTGTATTTTCCAAGGTCATGTTTTGAAAGCAATGTACAAGAATGATGAAGCGTGGATGCCCCCAGCGTGATGTGGGAATATACAAAGGGTAGAATGCCACGTGCGTATGTGCAGGAAGATGGCAACGGGGTCTTCATGCTTAGCATTAGATAGGCATATACAAAGGTAATGTCCTTCATGCAGATATAAGAGCAAACAAACCAGATCATGGCAAGGTAAAGGTGATCCTAGTAGGGTTCCTAGACCTAGCAAAGAAATTCGTATCTAAGGAAGTGGTATTGATTACCCATCCTTCCGTAAGAGTAAATTGTGTCCGGTGAATCCTCCTTGAGCGCCAAAAACTGGTTTTCACTCAAATACCTACCCCCCTGTGCCACAATTGCATGGTTTTCACACGAGGACGACCTGCTTTTTCTTTATTATTTTCTCATTTTTCCATTTTTTTGCTTGTTTTTTCTTTGTTTTCCAATTTTTAGTTTTTATTTGATATTCCCGTCATGCCTAAGCATAGAACCGCTTTAAGTGCATGGCATTCATGGGTTCGGAAGCTCTTCACCATCTGAATATGCAAGTTTGTAGGCCCTTGACCCATATTTTGTAATTACAACATAAGGACCCAACTAGTTAGCCTCGAACTTTCCTTTCTTTTCTCTGTCTTTAACAGTGTTCTTCTGATTTTCTTTGAGAACTAGATCTCCTACATCAAATTCCTGATGAATGATGTGTTTATTATATCCTCTGGACACTTTGTTCTGATAAAATTTTAGGTGATTGAACACTCTGATATGTCTTTCATCTAATAGTTCTAACTCTGCTAGGCGAGCAACTCTGTAGTCTTCATCTTTATCAAGATAGTCTCTGAGAGATATTCTTAGGGAGGGAAGCTCCACTTCCAAAGGTATGATGGATTCAGTGCCATAGACAAGTGAATAAGGGGTTGCACCAGTAGGAGTGTGGATGTAAGTGTGATAGGCCTAGAGGGCGGGATGTATCTGCAGATGCCAATTACGGCCAGTTTTACTGACCATTTTCTCCATAATCCACACAAGGGTTTTATTGGTGGCTTCTGCCTATCCATTACCTTGAGGGTAATAAGGGGTAGACCACTTAAGTTGGATATGGAAGCGTTGACACAATGTTTTAACCATTTTATTTTTGAAAGATTTACCATTATCTGGTGACAATGGCTGAGGGGATCCCGTAACGGCATATGAGATGGTTCATGATGAATTTTGAAATCTGTGCACTGGTGACATAGGTAAGAGGAACAACCTCTACCCATTTGGTAAAGTATTGGTGGCGGTGATGATATGAGTATGACCATTTGATGAAGAAGGATGGAGCTTCCCTATGAGATCTAGGCCCCATTTAGAGAATGGCCAAGGCATTGCAATAGGTTGTAAGGCTTGCACCGACACATGTATTAAATTCCCATACTTTTGGCATAGTTCACACTTTTTTACAAAGTTGCAACAATCAGATTCCATGGTAGGCCAATAATAGCCTACTCTCAATAGCTTTTTAGCTAAGACCATGCCACTAGTATGTGCTCCACAAATACCACTATGTACTTCCTTAATTGCGTGGATAGAATCAGCAACATCTAAATAGCGAAGCAGATTCCCGTCATAGCCACAATGATAAAGGGTGCCTCCTAGGAGGGTATAACAGGCTATGCGGCAAATAAGGGCTTTCTTTTCAGAATGGGTGATGTCAGGGGGAAAGGTGCCATCTTGTAGGTATTGGAAGATAGGGTCATACCAAGGGGATAAAGGACCAACAACTTCACATGCCAAACATGATTCTGGCATATCATATGCAGGTACTTGTATATGTTCTACGAAGAAAGGCATATTTCTTTCTTCAGGCACTATGCACAAGAGAGACCCAATAGTAGCCATGACATCTGTGGATCTATTATGCGACCTTGGTTTTTGTTCAAAGATGATTTGTGTGAAATAATCCTTCAAAGTTTCAACCATCTTCTTATATGGAATAAGCTTCTCATCTTTAACCTTATACTCATCATTAACATGTTTTATGATAAGTTGAGAGTCCCCAATGACTCGTAGTTGTCTGATATTCCATGTAATAGCTAGCCTGAGGCCGACGATGAGTGCTTTGTACTCTGCAATGTTATTTGTACACGGGAATCCCAACCGGAATGCTTGTGGTATGACATCGCCATTTGGATTGATGAGGTCCACTCTTGGTCCAGATCCATGGAAGGTAAAAGATCCATCGAAGTGAACTTTCCACTCTACGGACTCTTCAATATACATGATGGATGCATCTGGTAAATCTAAGCATAAGGGTTCCATTCCTGGGAGAGGAGCTTCTTCCAACTGATCGACCAGTACCTGTCCTTTTAAAGACTTATGATTTATCAAACTCAATGTCAAACTCACTCAAGAGAATGATCCTAATTAGGCATTCGGCCTATGAGGGCAGGTTTGGATAAAAGGTATTTGAGAGGGTCGACTTTGGATATGAGCTTGGTCTTATTATTCAGGAGATAATGGCGAAGCTTTTGAAATGTGAACACAACCGCTAAGCAGGCTTTTTCTATTTGGGGATAATTCAGTTTGTATGTGATCAAGGTGTGGCTAAGATAGTAAACGGCTCTCTCTTTATGGGCTAAGTCATATTGGGAAAGTAATGCTCCAATGGAAAACTAGGTAGCGGAGATGTATAAAAGGAGAGGTTCACCGGGGGTAGGTGGCATTAGTACAGGCAGGTTAGACAAGTACTATTTGAGTAGCGCAAAGGCTTTTTGACAATCAGGTCCCCAATTGAATGTGACATCTTTCTTGAGCAAATGAGTAAAGGGGTGGCACTTATCCGCAAGTTGTGAGATAAAGCGACGGATTTCCTGGATCTTTCCTTGTAGACTCCTTAGCTACTTGAGAGTGGTAGGTGGTGGCATTTTTGTGATAGCCGTAACCTTTGCAGGATCCACTTCAATCCCTCTTTGTGAGACAATGAACCCTAGGATTTTTCCTAACAAGACACTGAAGACACATTTCTTAGGGTTCAAACGAACCTTATAGTCTCTTAGAGAAAGATATGCCTCAACACTTCAGGGTGTTCTTTTCTACTCTTAGATTTTGCTAGGATATCATCGACATAATCCTCCATGATGTCACTTATCATATCATGGAAGATAACTATCATGTCCTGCTGATAAGTAGCACCATAATTTTTAAGCCCAAAGGGCATGACTTTGTAGCAGAATGTTCCCCAAGGGGTGATGAATGTCATCTTATGTTGATCTTCCTCTGCAATTCGTATCTAGTTATAACCTGAAAAGCCATCCATCAAGGATAACATTTCATAACCATCTGTTGAATCGACTATCATGTCAATGTTAGGTAGGGGAAAATCATCTTTTGGACATGATTTGTTAATGTCACAAAAATCCATGTAGATCCTTATCCCCACAGGTTTTTTCTAGTACTGGACTATGTTAGAGATTCATTCTAAATAGTCAATAGGTTTTATGAAATCAACAACTAACAATTTCTCTAATTCTTCTTTGACTAATAAGCGCCATTTTAGGATGCATCTTTCTTAATTTTTGTTTGATTGGTTTGGCCTCTGGGTGCACAACGAGGTTGTGCACAACTAGCTTATGCACAACTAGCTCAGGGTCTAACCCCGACATATCTGTATATGTCCACACGAATATGTCTTCGTGTATTCTTTTAAGAGTTCTGCAAAGGTATTTTTTTCCTGCACTGAGAGCGAAGCTCCCAACTTGACTATTCTGGGTTGCTCCTCTGAACCAATCTTGACGCTGATTGTTTCCTCAATAAGCATTTTAGAAGCATCTTCCATCATGTAGAATCAGCGGGAAGAGTAAGATTGACCTCCTGTGGTAGTTCATGATCATCTTTGAATGGATAAATCACTTCGTCTTTAGACTCTTCAATTTGTTTGTTTATGAGCTCACCAAAGAGTTTGTCACTATGGGATTTCCATTGAGCCTTCTTGCTCTTGGTTTCTCAGAGGTAGGTATACCTTTAGTTACAACCTTTTTATTCAAACCGTCTGCACATTTCTGCTTCCTCCCCAAAATAGGCACAAGCGTATATTTGAATCTTAAATCCTTTCTTGTGGTCTCCAATGGGAATAAAGTCCCTAAGTCCCATGAGCTCCGCGAATGCCTCATCATTTTCAAAGAAATCCAATGGCACATGAAGTTGTTGATCCCAATCTATAAGCTCAGGATATACTAAGGGCTATTGGATACTTATCTAAGGGGGATGGATTTGGACAAGGTAAGGACCATGATGACTCTGGGAATAGGTTCGTAGAGGAAAGATCTTCATAAAGGCTACATTGGGAATCTACATCACTATCAGAATGAGGTGAAACGTCCTCACTTTACCCAGAAGAAGTAGTGCATTTTTCTCAGAAGATAGAGCATCATGGGGCATTATTCCAAGGCCATGTTTATCATTTTTGAAACATGGGATAGGGATAGGCTCCAACCGGCCTTGTGCATTAACGCCACATCCAAACCCATCATAGCCCATGACAAACATCATGCGAGGACCTTTGACGTACTGAGGCACTTGATTGCATGGAGCCATGCTTCCTTCTAGTACTCTGCTGGTAGGGTCTTCTAACATTTTCTCTTCAGACAAGAGGCCACTATGGATGAATTTCTCCAAAGGTTTAGGACATTTCTTACGAGTGCTATTGAATTAAAAGTAAGGCTTCCCCCTTGTCTTGGGGGATACTGATATGTCTGATATCAACAGAGCCTGCTCAAGAGTGAATGGCCTACTTGGGCCATATTTTGCTGATGTGGTCTCCCATGAAGCAAATGGATTGACCAGCAAGGGGAAATCCTGATTGAAATGCGTGAGAGATTTTGAATCCACTCGGTTCCTCATGGCCTCTGTTTGTAAAGGGACTACAATATCCACAGAAGGACATTCATAAGTGGCACGAGAAACACTGTGTAGAGCCCTACAATGTGTGAAAGGTTATGGGTTACCCAAAATGGTAACTACCTTCCCTTCATGATATAACTTGATGCACTGATGAAACATTGATGGAATAGCTCGCATGGCATGGATACATGGGCATTCTAAGAGCATGTTGTATGGAAGGTCCAATTCAAGGACATGGAACATTGTATCGTGACATGTTGGCCTTACCTCCATGGGAACCACTATAGTCCCTGCTGACTCTCTTTCTTCATTTTCATATGTCATGATTGTGATAGTTGTAGCACCTAGATCTGTTTCTGACTGGCCCATCTGCTTTACCAGCTTCAAGGTGTAAATATTCATACCAGATCCCCCATCTAGCGACGAGTAACCACCACTTCAAGATATAATGGTAAGTTATGCTCTGGGTTATTATGCGAGATTGCAGTATGATCAAAAGTAATCTGATCGTTGGTGTCTAATCGTGCAATCATGGCTTGAAGGTTTGCGGGATCTATTTCTGTGGTAACCCCTTAATTTTGCAACTATTTGAACAATATGTTTTTATGAGAATTGGAGATCTTTAGGAGATTGAGGATAGATATCTTAGCAAACATTTTTTCTAATTGCTCTATCAAGTTATACTGACTTTCCTCAGGGGTAGGTACAGGATTTGGTATGATTAAGCGGGCACGTCTTGTCCTGACTGTGTAACTCTTCTCTAAGATCTGAATGGTGTTAATATGTTCATTAGATGAGTTAATACATCCAATGAGGGAATCATAAGGACTATCATTTGTAGGGTACACATAGGCAACATTCCTATAGTCATTAGAAGTTTGCCCTTAATCTGTTTTCTTTTTCTTTTTATCTGCATGGTCAAGAAAAGGTTCCTTGTAAATACCCATGTTTTCATTTGAACTCCTACCGGTCTCTAGGGGAGACTCTACAAAAATATTCCCTTCCTCTATGAGGTCTTGGATATAATGGTGTAATCTCAAACACCTTTTTTTTTTTAGTCCTTTGACATGGTGGAAGTCGCAATATTCATTGTCTTTGAACCAAACCGGTTTTGGAGCATCTTTTGGGTAGGGCATTATTTCCGTCGGATACTCTACCATCGTTGCACCATCTAACTGCTTTAGGATGGTAGATAAGGATTCTTTCAAAGATGTAAATGTATGTTTTGGAGGTGCTTTAGGATGAGGCCCTTGTGAAAGTTTCAAGAGTGGACCTGTCTATATGGCTTGGACTCTCTTGGAGTCTGTAATGTCATCACCAATAACATGTTTATCCATAGATTTGGGGTAAGAATATCTAAAGAAACCCCAAAGGCTTATAACAATTTGATCAATAGACCATGTGATAAGAAATGAGCAAGGTTTCCTTCTTTACATACATTAATTTCAATTAAACATGCAAACTAAGCAAATGAAATTAATCTCTATTCTTTGAAAGCTTGAAATAATGAACCTAAGAGGGTCTAAGCATTCAGTTTATGTGTTAAGAGACAGAGATCTCCCCATTAATGGCTTCAAGGCCAATGGATCTTCCCAATATTCAAAGCATACACAATGTTAATGAATCCCTGCAAGAACATAAAAATAGACACAATATTCTTATGGAAAGATCAAAGGAGCAAGAAGAATTCAAGAAAACACAGCAGGGGAAGATACATCCACAAACTGGTATTTTATTGCTTCATGATATGCACAATTCAATCTATTACAAGATAAGGGCCTAGATCACCATGCAAGGAGTCCACTACAAGGGCTTGCAACACACTGGCTTCATAAAGCAATTTTGGCAGAGCTTTGCTACCCAAAAACTCTCTCTTTTACAATGAGCCCAACACTCCAATTTATAAAAAAATGAGAAGGAAAAGAGAAGGGGAAATGGAAATCCCGAACTCTGTCCTTCAACCACCTATAAGAGGCATTAAATTGAGTGAAAAGGTTATACATTACTTGCAAAAGGCTCCCCATACTGTCCCATGTGCTGCAGCAGAGAAAGAATGATGACCATGCCTCTTAATTGCACTCCCAGCTAACAAATAAAACATTGTTCTGAACCCGGCCACGTTTCCTTAAAAAACTCAATAAATTTCTGATCAAATATGTAATTTCTTGATTTATTTACATCGGTCTCAGAACCACGATTCCAATGGCACCAATTTTGTGCGATTTCGTTGAGAAATACAAAATTTATGGCCTTCTTAGTGCGGGCAGCTATTTTGGGTCTGGTAGGCGTTTTCTGTCATTTGACGGGAATGAGCATTGATTGACTGGAGCCTAATATGTTTCTCTTATTTAAATATATCTACCCTCATTCCAGAAAGTCAAATTTTGTGAAAATCGGAGCTCGGAGTCAAAAGTTATGGCCGTTTGAAGTTCCACGGGTCAAATGTTGACTTTTCTCCTCTGCCTTTAGCCGCTTCGGATTTTCGCATCCCACGCATCCCTTTGTCCCATTTGTCCCAATGCTACGCGGGACAAATTCTTCCGAACCACCCAAAATGGGCTTCCATGTTCCTTTTCTACCGGTGACACGTGGCGTGATCTGATTGGCTTTCGCCTCCTTCGGCTTTTCGCGTCCCTCGCGTCCCTTTGTCCCAATTGGCACAGTGCTGAAATTTCCCATTTCAGCTGAACCGGCCGGTTCGCGTACTCGTGGCCCAGATGTCCCATTTGCTTTCGGGCCGTTTGGGACAAATTTTCGCGATTCGCCCGGTTCGGCCGGTTCGCATACTTTTGTCCCGTGCGTCCCTGACTGTAAGTTCTCATTTCGGCTGATCCAGCCGGTTCGCGTACTTTGCGTACCTTCGGCCCAACTGTTCCGGGCTGCCTTGACTCATTTCGGCTGATCCGGCCGGTTCACATACTTTTTGCCCAGATGTCCCAGACTTCCTGTTTCAACAGTTAGTCAATTTTTCCCATTTTTCGGCCAGTTCGGATTTCCACATCCCACGCATCCCTTTGTCCCAAATGTCCCAAATGCTGCACGCACCGCCTGGCAGCCTTTCGGCCGGTTCACGTCCAGAGGTCCCTTATGTCCTGACTATTGCAAGGACAAGGACTTAGCCATTTTTCATGATTTTTTCTGGCCCGAGCTTGTTTTTTGCAATTTTTTCACATTTTCTCAGAACTTGCTCTCTTCTTTTAGGAGAGGGGAGTTAGAAAAAATCTGAGGGGACCCTAGAAACATGAATTTTTTTTTCGGACTTAATATAATCACTCGGGCTAAATAATTTGATGCATGTTATCAAAATTACCTTGACGGGTGAATTTTGGATAACAGCTATGAAATAAAAGATTAAATGCTTTTAGCTCAAATGAAAGAAGATGAAATACAAACTAAAGCCTAATCAAATTGCTATAATTTGTGCTAGGAAGAAGAGAGGATTCTTAGGAAATAAGGGAGGGGGTATAGCCCTATTTATAGTTTTTGGTTTGGAAGAAAAGGGAGATTTGAGTGCATGTGGGACAAAGGTTAAAGTCTAAATGCACTTTATCAAGTCAAAGTGTGATTTGACTATGTTAGAGGGTGATTAACCTAGGTTAGACTAATTAACCTCTCTTAGAGAGTAATTAGGGTTCTTGAAGCATTCTAAAGGGCTTACTCAATCCAATGAAGTGGATTGATCTTCTGGGGAGATAATAGAAGCAAGCTAGAAGGGAATAAGAAGCTAATGTAGTTAGAATGAGGTGATAACTACCTGTTTAAATGGTTTATAAGAGGAAAAAGACCAAAAGGGTGTCGTAGGAAGGGGGTTAGATAGGCCTAACTAGCGGTATGCTGTCAATTTGCAAAAGGAAGGAGTGTTAGTGCACCATTAGAAATAATAGTGTATTGAGCAAACTACAGTTGTCTACATTTTCCCCTGTTTGAGGTGATGTAAGTGACGCCAATTCAAAGAAAGTAGACAAACACAACCAAGTAGAAATTTTTTGAAGGAGTAGAAGAAAAATGAATAGGGTGAAGGATGATGAATGACCCCTAGAGTGTCGATGGGGTGACGAAGAAACTCGATCGACGATCAAAAAAGAAAAAAATAAAGAGAAAAGTACTCAGAGAAGATGAGACACTAGAAGAAAAGGAATTGTGAGCTATCCGCACATCAATTGCTAACAATATTTTAATCATCATAATGCTTAGAATCCTCCTCATGGGTCCTTATTAAAATGTGAGCATGTGATGGAAGCATAAAATGACATTAAAAGGCAAAATACAAACAACCGTCCTCTACCAAAATAGCCAACTCCATGCAACATACACAAATGCAATGCAATACGAGAAATAAAATGAATCACCTGACAGGGAAATAAGTACAATCACACACACTTAAACCAACAACATTCAAGATAGTTGCACAAACATTTTGTTATCGAGATGAAGTCCCAAATGGTCTGATAAATGACTAGGGTGAAGAATGATGCCCCGAGAAAGGTGTATTATGCAAGGGGAAAGATGGAGGACACTTCCATCCTATGAAAAAGTAATGTGCATGAGAAAAACAGTACTAGGCACTTGGTGGTGCCCCAGTGTACAGACGAAGTAAGCAACATAGCTTGTTTAGGTGATTGAATATTTTGGTGATGTGTGAGTCCTTGTTTCAAATGATTTTGAGAATGTCAGAAAGATCTGGGATGAGTGTCATGCAATAGACACAGATTTCAGTTGTACATGATTGGTTTAATCAATTTTAAGCCATTTTTCTAATTTGCAATTTTTTTGTGGTATTTGAAATATATGTATGTATGTATGTATGTATGTATGTATGTATGTATGTATGTATGTATATATATATATATATATATATATTTGATTGTTTTCATTTTCTTGGTTTTTAGTCGATCAGAAGAATTTTTAAAAGATCAAAGATCTTCCAAAAACACGCACGTAGGCGGTAGGGGGAAGGCTGAGTAGTCAAAAAGCTCAGAATGTGTGCCCACTAGAAGAAAGATGAGTCAAAAATAAATTATTTAAAATAAATTAGTAAATAATCATCACGACGTGAAAAAATTAGATGAAAAGAAGAGGAAAAAGGTGGGAAAAGGTGCCTGAAAGGTTTGTAAATCATCTCAGTGCGACGAAGAAGGGACCGTTGGATGGCACAAAGTGCCCTAGCGTGTGAAATTTAGTAAAAATAATTATTTTAATACAACAATAATTATCACGACGGATAGAAGAAGGTTGGAATGATCACAACGGATAAAACATGCCCCAGGGCCATCGCGACGGGTTAATATACTCACCTGGGGTTGGTAAAACAATCATGAATAATTCATTTTGACCAGAGCCTCTGTAAATTTTTACCGCGAGTGAAAACGAGAGCCCTGGAGTGAGATGGCAAGGATACTGAGGAGGACGAGGTGCGTAGATCATATCCAGGAGTACATGTTGGACCTGGTGGATGGACCATTCGTGAGTTCCTTAACCCTCCCCATTAATTACACTTTTTAGGGTTTCTTAGGGTTGGTAGGAGAAATTTTGACGCATGCACGTAGGTGTATGCATCGGATTGATAGGTACACACATGTGCATGCATCAAAACTAGAGGCGGGTTTCTCACTGGGTTTTCTTTCCCTAACCTCGGATACAATGATCTTAAGCCTCATTTTACTTAGCAAACATAACCGGGATTTTGGATGAATCGAATCTCTTTCAAACATTGTCTTGTCTTTAACATTACTTTCAAAATATAATTTTTCTCTTTCAACTAGGTTTTAGTTCAGTGTATGTCTTCTAGGATTTTAATTATTATTTTTTCCATCTTTCTCACTAAATATAAGGCACAACCTTGTTTTTGTAGAAAAATAATTTTAAATGTAATATAATTTAATATTTATCTAATAGAAACCCTAGGTTAGTCTTCCAGTAGCATCCTAGATTCACTCTGATGTTAAGAAAACCTAGGGTTGAAAATAGCTATGTATTATAGATTACATACAAGGTAAGAATTAGATTGAAGAAAAGGATATTTAGTAGAATTAGATGTGTTAAAAGGTTTTATTTTTCCTTAGAAAACATATTATAGAAATATTAAGGATGATCTCAAAGTGCCTCTGCTATTGTTTTTGCAGCGTATATCACTTGTCTCTGAAAACTCACAAGCACTACATTAACTTGGCTGTCAATATAGGCGTAGTTAGATCACGAGGATAGATGCGACATTAGAAATCAACATTGTATACTTAGTAATGATTCAATCCTAATTAAATGGTATAAAACGAAAAAAGGAATCACTCTGTGTCCCATCCTCCATCTGATTATAATTTGCAGAGCGGTGTAATAACAAAATGTCCAGTGAAAACTGTCAAATCCCGTACTGGGGAGATGAATATTAAATATAGAGGATGTGTGGCGCATTCTGCATGTCCCATATTCTAGGGACAAGCAAATTTAAAACGATGCATCCACTGGAGAAACATAAAATAGTCAAATCATACATCTAATCAGTGTTCCCACCATACCACGATGATAGGGATGTCTAACAGACTATCCAGAGGCATAGGGGGTCTATCAGCTAGACACATTTTAGTGGTCTACATGCATGGCTCTTATCAGTAGAGTTCTACTCCCTGACAAGTACTGGTGCTTCATTTAACCGATGATACTAATTACGAGCTGATTCTGGGCTTCAATGGAGGGACAGACTTATTGCTGGGGTCCAGTGCATTTTTTCTCACATTGCCTGTCCTGTGATCTAGATCATGATCACTTGTCTACTGTCAAAACATTTTGTAGAGTCTGCTTACAAATTCTTGTATTTGGGTTATAGATTTGGGAATTGGACCATATTACTATTGGTCGCCCCTTCGATGTGCTGAGAGGTCGGGTTCCTGACGAGCCTTATACTATGGGTTGGGTCCTAACAGGGGATGATGTGTGACCCTTTATGGGGGTTACATATCATTACAGGCGTGAGCTAGATGAACTGCTCCAAGATTCCATTTCCTGGAGACTTTATAGACATTTCCAGTGGCCAGAGGATGGTCTAGAGCTTAGCATCACCACTATTGAGCATTTTTATTTTTGGCAGCCACAACTATATGCGGGAGTTGTACAGATTGGATCGATGTCAGTAGCAATTCAGCCTTACCCAGGATGTTCCTGGGCCAGATCGATGGTACACTCACAAAGCTAGAGAGCACTTTGATATGGGTCCATAAATTACTTGTGACAGAGCACTGGCTAGCTTTCAACAGATGGCACTTGCTATTTGGGTGACGCTTAGACAAATCAAAGATCTAGGCACTACATTAGAGTACGGGCCATACTACCATTGTGTGCTCCCGCACCATTTGAGCATTCCCAGAGTGGCATATGATGCCAGCTTGATGCCTCCTCTAGTGAGACCTCCTAGTCATGGTGATGGCGGAGATGACACTAATTATGACGATGATGAGGGTGGGCCCAATGTGCCCCAGCATGTCAGAGGTAGGGGACAGGGTCCCCTTCCACAAGAGCCATAGAGACAGGGCCCCAGGCCTAGGCCGAGAAATATATACAAGGTCGTGGACATAGATTTGCCCCTAGTGGGCATTCCAACAGGGATCTATACCCCTCTTCAACAAGTATTACCATTGTAGGGCTAGCTTTTGATACCCCAGAGAGTAGTAGTGCAGGTGGGTAGTGGGCTGCTCTTCAACAACAGTTACAGGTAGCCATCACTGTCTAGCTATAGGTGGCTGGCGAGAGAGATACAACGAGGACCCAGGTACAGGCCCTCACATTAGAGCGAGATCAGCGTCGGGAACAGATACAAATTTTGATAGTAGAGAGAGACCAGGCTTGGGCACAGGCCACTCAGGGCAGTGAGAGTATTACATGACAGAGTCAGGTGCGAGAGATGGCCACACAGGGTGCTCAGATATTGAGCCTCCTACACCAATTCTAGAATCAAGTACGAATGGTTATGGCCCAGAGGTACCACATATATAGACGATCAAAAGCTCTCCTAGAAGAGAGGGATGAGGACCGATCAGAGGTACAAACTGTTACTGCAGAGCAGGATCGAGAGGGTGCCTCTTCGAGATAGGTCGAGGCTTATTTGGGAAGAGTTACATGTGAGAGAGATGTTTCCCTTCAGCCATACCTTGCTTCAAGAGATGCCAACTTGATCCATGATGCCACGAGGCTTGGTGGTGAGGTGTTATTCTATAGGACTACCTATTTCAGTGTAGTTCCTCTAGAGTAACGAGTGGTACTCCCTCGACAGTTAGGGACAAGCATGACAGGCTCTAGGTTACATAGATCAGGAAACTCATCGAGATCATTTAGGAAGCCCTTGCTAGAGCGGCCGGCTAGACAGAGACCATCTAGTCAGCCTGGTGGTCCATCTAGTGTAGGTCCTCCTCATCCACCATTGTTCCGTCGACTAGGTGATAGACCTGGGAGCCTCGGTGAGGGCGAGAGTTGTGGTTGAGCTCCACCTTCTTCTTTTGTGCAGACATTCTTTATTCATTGCTTTGATGGAGGCTTATTCTTGCTGTATAGCTCTGTATATTTATTCATTGTGATGATGCCTCATGATGAAGGCCTGATTCTTTTTTATGCATGCGCATTTTTGATGGCATATTGTATCGATGATGTATTATTTTGATCATTGACTAGATAGTTATACATGTATATATATGTGGACATTTATTATGTATCATCTTTATATGCCTCAGCTGAAGGAATTTTGATATAGAGTACCTATGTATATCCATTTATATTGATATAGATGTATATGACACACATGTATATAGAGGATTACTTTTTGGGCTCAAATACACGTGTTTATGAGATGATGTAATTTATTTTTTTGTTTCCTAATGAAATTCCTGATGAATGATGTGTTTATTATATCTTCTGGACAATCTGTTCTGATAAAATTTTAGGTGATTGAACGCTCTGATACGTATTTCATCTAATAGTTCTAACTCTGCTAGGCGAGCAACTATGCAGTCTTCATCTTTATCAAGATAGTCTCTAAGAGATATTCTCAAGGAGGGAAGCTCCACTTCCACAGGTATGATGGCTTCAGTGCCATAGACAAGTGAATAAGGGGTTGCACCAGTAGGAGTGCAGATGGAAGTGTGATAGGCCCATAGGGTGGGATGTATCTGTAGATGCCAATTACAGCCGGTTTTAGTGACCATTTTCTCCATAATCCACACAAGGGTTTTATTGGTGGCTTTCGCCTATCCATTACCTTGAGGGTAATAAAGGGTAGACTACTTAAGTTGGATATGGAAGTGTTGACACAATGTTTTAACCGTTTTATTTTTGAAAGATTTATCATTATCGGTGACAATGGCCGAGGGGATCCCGTAATGGCATATGAGATGGTTCATGATGAATTTTGAAATCCACACACTGGTGACATAGGTAAGAGGAGCAACCTCTACCCATTTAGTCAAGTATTCGGTGGTGGTGATGATATGAGTTTGATCATCTGATGAAGAATGATGGAGCTTCCCTATGAGATCCAGGCCCCATTTAGAGAATGGCCAAGGGCATTGCAATGGGCTGTAAGGCTTGCACCGACGCATGTATTAAATTTCCATAATTCTGGCATAGTTCACACTTATTCTTGAAGTTGCAACAATCAAACTCCATGGTAGGCCAATAATAGCCTACTCTCAATAGCTTTTTAGCTAAGACCATGCCACTAGTATGTGCTCCACAAATACCACTATGTACTTCCTTAATTGTGTGGATAGAATCAGTGACATCCAAATAGCGAAGTAGATTCCCATCATAGCCATGATGATAAAGGGTGCCTCCTAGGAGGGTATAACGGGATATGTGGTGAATAAGGGCTTTCTTTTCAGAATGGGTGATGTCAGGGGGAAATGTGCCATCTTGTAGGTATTGGAAGATAGGGTCATACCAAGAGGATAAAGGACCAACAACTTCACATGCCAAACATGATTCTAGCATATCATATGCAGGCACTTGCAGATGTTCTACGAAGAAAGGCATCTTGCTTTCTTCAGGCGCTATGCACAAGAGAGACCCAATAGTAGCCATGACATCTGTGGATCTATTATGTGACCTTGGTTTTTGTTCAAATATGACTTGTGTGAAATATTCCTTCAAAGTTTCAACCATCTTCTTATATGGAATAAGATTCTCATCTTTAACCTTATACTCATCATTAACCTATTTTATGATAAGTTGAGAGTCCCTAATGACTCGTAGTTGTCTGATATTCCATGTAATAGCTAGCCTAAGTCTGGTGATGAGTGCCTCATACTCTGTAATTTTATTTGTAGATAGGAATCCCAACCGGAATGCTTGTGGTATGACATCGCCATTTGGATTGATGAGGTCCACTCCTGGTCCAGATCCACCGAAGGTAAAAGATCCATCAAAGTGAACCTGCCACTTCTACGGACTCTTCAATATACATGATGGATGCATCTAGTAAATCTAAGAACAAGGGTTCCATTCCTGGAAGAGGAGCTTCTGCCAACTGATCATCCAATACCTATCCTTTTAAAGACTTCTGATTTACAAACTCAATGTCAAACTCACTCAAGAGAATGATCCAATTAGCCATTTGGCCTGTGAGGGTGGGTTTGGATAAAAGGTACTTGAGAGGGTCAAATTTGGATATGAGCTTGGTCTTATTATTCAGGAGATAATGGCTTAGCTTTTGAAATGTGAAGACAACTGCCAAGCAGGCCTTTTCTATTTAGGGATAATTCAATTCATATGCGATCAAGGTGTGGCTAAGATAGTAAACTGCTCTCTCTTTATGGGCTAATTCATATTGGGCAAGTAATGCTCCAATGGAAAACTAGGTAGCAGAGATGTATAAGAGGAGAGGTTCACCGAGGTAGGTGGCATTAGCATAGGTGGGTTGGACAAGTACTATTTGAGTAGTGCAAAGGATTTTTGACAATCAGGTCCCCAATTGAATGTGACATATTTCTTGAGCAAATGAGTAAAGGGGTGGCACTTATCCGCAAGTTGTGAGATAAAGCGATGGATTTCCTGGATCTTTCCTTGTAGACTCCTTAGCTGCTTGAGAGTGGTAGGTGGTGGCATTTCTGTGATAGTCGTAACCTTTGCAGGATCCACTTCAATCCCTCTTTGTGAGATAATGAACCCTAGGAGTTTTCCTGACAAGACACCGAAGACACATTTCTTAGGGTTCAAGAGAACCTTATAGTTTCTTAGACGCTGAAAGATACGCCTCAACACTTTAGGGTGTTCTTTTCTACTCTTAGATTTTTCTAGGATATCATTGACATAATCCTCCATGATGTCACTTATCATATCATGGAAGATAACTGTCATGGCCCACTGATAAGTAGCCCTAGCATTTTTAAGCCCGAAGGGCATGACTTTGTAGCAGAATGTTCCCCAAGGGGTGATGAATGTTGTCTTATGCTGATCTTCCTCCGCAATTTGTATCTGGTTATAACCTGAAAAACCATCCATCAAGGATAAAATTTCATAACTAGCATTTGAATCAACTATCATGTCGATGTTAGGTAGGGGAAAATCATCTTTTGGACATGCTTTGTTGATGTCACGGAAATCCATGTAGATCCTTATCCCCATAGGTTTTTTTGTACTGGGACTATGTTAGAGATCCATTCTGAATAGTCAATAGGTTTTATGAAATCAACAGCTAACAATTTCTCCAATTCTTCTTTGACCAAGAGTGCCACTTTAGGATGCATCTTTCTTAATTTTTGTTTGATTGGTTTGGCCTCTGGGTGCACAATGAGGTTTTGCACAACTAGATCAGGGTCTAACCCCGACATATCTTCATATGTCCACGTGAATATGTCCATGTATTCTTTTAAGAGTTCTGCAAAGGTCTTTTGTTCCTGCGCTGAGAGTGAAGCTCCCAACTTGACTATTCTAGGTTGCTCCTCTGAACCAATGTTGACGCTGATTGTTTCCTCAATAAGCATTTTAGAAGCATCTTCCATCCATGTAGGATCAAGGGGAAGAGTAAGATTGACCTCCTGTGGTAGTTCATGATCATCTTTGAATGGATAAATCACTTCATTTTAGACTCTTCATTTTGTTTGTCTATGAGCTCACCAAAGAGTTTGTCACTATGGGATTTCTGTTGAGCCTTCTTGCTCAGTTTCTCAGAGGTAGGTATACCTTTAGTTACAACCTTTTTATTCAACCATCCACACATTTCTGCTTCCTCCCCAAAATAGGCACAAGCGTCTAGTTGAATCTTAAATCCTTTCTTGTGGTCTCTAGCAGGAATAAAGTCCCTGAGTCCCATGAACTCCACGAATGCCTCATCATTTTCAAAGAAATCCAATGGCACATGAAGTTGTTGATCCCAATCTATAAGCTCAGGATATACAAGGGCTATTGGATATTTATCTAGGGGGATGGATTCGGATAAGGTAAGGACCGACGAATCTGGGAATAGGTTTGTGGAGGTAAGATCCTCGTAAAGGCTACGTTGGGAATCTGCATCACTATTCAGAATGAGGCAAAACGTCCTCACTTTCAGAAGAAGTAGTGTTGTTCTTAGAAGGTAGAGCATTATGGGGCATTATTCCAAGGCCATGTTTATTAGTTTTAAAATGTGGGATAGGGATAGGTTTCAACTGGCCTTGTGCATTAATGCCACATCCAAACCCATCATAGCCCATGACAAACATCATGCGAGGACCTTTGACATACTGAGGCACTTGATTGCATGAAGCCATGGTGCCTTCTGGTACTCTACTGGTAGGGTCTTCTAACATTTTCTCTTCAGACAAGAGGCCACTATGGACAAATTTCTCCAAAGGTTTAGGACATTGCTTGCGAGTGCTCTTGAACTGAAAGTAAGGCTTGCCCCTTGTCCTAGGGGATACTGATAGGTCTGATATCAACAGAGCCTGCTCAAGAGTGAATGGCCTACTTGGGCCATATTTTTCTGATGTGGCCTCCCATGAAGCAAATGGATTGACCAGCGAGGGAAAATCCTTGATTGAAAGGTGTGAGAGATTCTGAATCCACTTGGTCCTTCATGGCCTCCATTTGTAAAGGGACTACAACATCCACAAAAGGCCATTCATAAGTTACACAAGAAAAACTGTGTAGAGCCCTACAATGTGTGAAAGGTTCTGGGTCACCCAAAATGGTAACTACCTACCCTTCATGATATAACTTGATGCACTGATGAAACGTTGATGGAATAGCTCGCATGGCATGGATCCATGGGCATCCCAAGAGCATGTTGTACGGAAGGTCCAAGTCAAGGACATGGAACGTTGTATCGTGACATGTTGGCCCTACCTCCATGGGGACCACTATAGTCCCTGCTGACTCTCTTTCTTCATTGTCATATGTCGTGATTGTGATAGTTTTAGCACCCAACTCTGTTTCTGACCGGCCCAGTTGCTTTACCAGCTTCAAGGTACAAATATTCAGACCAGATCCCCCATCTACAAGTACTCTTTTGATCTTGTGACGGGTAACCACCACTTCGAGATATAATGGTAAGTTATGCTCTGGGTTATTATGCGGGATTGCAGTATGATCAAAAGTAATATGATCATTGGTGTCTAAGTGTGCAATCATGGCTTGAAGGTTTGTGGGATCTATTTCTGTGGAAACCCCTGAATTTTGCAAAGTTTTGAACAATATGTTTTTATGAGCATTGGAGATCTTTAGGAGATCAAGGATAGATATCTTAGCAGACATTTTTTCTAATTGCTCTATCAAGTTATACTGACTTTCCTCAGGGGTAGGTACAGGATCTGGTATGATTAAGCAGGCACGTCTTGTCCTCGACTACGTAACTCTTCTCTAAGATCTGAATGGTGTTAATCTGTTCGTTAGATGAGTTAATACATCCAATGAGGGAATCATAAGGACTATCATTTGTAGGGTACACATAGGCAGCAGTCCTATAGTCGTTAGAAGTTTTCCCTTGATCTGTTTTCTTTTTCTTTTTATCCGCATGGTCAGGAAAAGGTTCCTTGTAAATACCCATTTTTTCATTTGAACTCCTACCAGTCTCCAGGGGGAGACTCTACAACAATCTTCCCTTCCTCTATGAGGTCTTGGATATAATGGCGTAATCTCAAACATCTATCTGTTTTGTGTCCTTTGACACGGTGGAAGTCGCAATATTCATTGTCTTTGAACCAAACTAGTTTTGGAGCGTCTTCTGGGTAGGGCATTGTTGTCGTTGGATATTCTACCATCTTTGCACCATCTAACTGCTTTAGGATGGTAGATAAGGATTCTATCAAATATGTGAACTGTACGTTTTGTAGGTGCTTTGGGATGAGGCCCTTGTGAAAGTTTCAAGAGTGGACCTGTCTGTATGGCTTGGACTCTCTTGGAGTCTGTAATGCCATCACCAACAACATGTTTATTCTTATTGAAGAATTTAGGTTTGTCTGTGGATTTGGCTTCGTGTTTATTTTTAATAACCGGTTTAAGCGTGCCCTTGGCAATAAGCGCTTTCTCAATTTGACTACCTTTCTCTATGACTTCTTCAAAGTTCGAGCCACAATGCATTTGCAAGTGAAAGGCTATTTCTGGGTTCAAGTTAGGAATGAATATACTCACTAACTATTTTTTGGGTAAGGCACAGGGAAAGCGACTAGCTAACCCACGCCATCGTTGTAAAAATCCTGCAAATGTCTCATTGGGTTTTTGTTTTGTGTTACATAGATCATTCATCGTGATGTCACTCTCCATATTATAGGAGTAATGTCTTACAAATTTCTCTGTTAGCACGGGCCATGTTGTAATGGAGCCCTTAGGTATGCTATAAAACCATTCCAATCCCACGGCTCGTAGGCTGCGAGGAAAAACTCGTATCAAGAAATTATCGCTATACGCGACCTCTTGGCAAGCCATGTAAAAGTATTTTATATGATCACGAGGATCACTTTTGCACTTATACTTATCAAACTTGGGGACAGTGAAATGTTTCAGGAAAGGCTATTGTAGCATGTCCTTATCGAAGGGGTAAGGACATAGTTCTTCATATGAATATTTTCTATTTTGGCCTACATTTCCCTGTTGTAATGTTGTGAGCGTATCTTTCATAGATTTCAATTCATCCTGAATGAGTTGCTCCTTAGTAGGTGATATTGACCTTTGAGCCTGAGTTTCTTTAAAGGTATAGTCTATATGTGGATCAAATTGAAACTTGTTAAGTTTGTTTTTGTCTTTGTCTTTACCTATGTTTCTTTTTGAAGTGCCTAGGTTCGCTAATTTCTGACTCAACTTCAAGATCTATTTTTGGAGGATTTCCTCCTCAACCAGGGGATCCTCTTCTTCATCAAATTTCAGAGGAGGGGAGGCCTTCCACTCAGTTTTTACTTTACACAAAGCCTTAAAGTGAGGTTTACGTGATGTTTCACCTTTGACAGTGGCCTTATGTTGCCCAGAAGTGGATGCATATCCCACATCAAAAGGATTATCTGTGTCTAAGATGAATCTTCACTCTCCTAAGTTAGGGTCAACAACCTTTGTTTCTTCTTCGTGCTCATGTGGAAGTTTAGCTCCTAATGCCAAGACTCTTGCGAGTACTTGATCTTTGTTATAATATAAGAGCTCATCAAATTTGTTTAGGTCTAACCTTTGTTGTTCTCCGAAGAGTCTGACTCTTCTCCACTATGATCGATTAACATCTCCGTATCTTTGACTTGAGAGAAGAGTGGTCCTAAATTATGACCACTGAATGGGAATGTGTCGAAAGGGTTTTCTCCCATGTGTTTCTCATTTGATTTGGCTGCCATTTTTATGATTTTAGGCATCACTAGCAGACATCTTTATGTAGCTAGTGTAACCCCTAAGTGTATGGTTTTCTACAAGCCATTTTTAAGGGGATGTTGGAATTATATCACAGTGTATCGTAGATGTAATTTTATGCAATCATTTTTACCAAGAAACATTCATATGCACACCCTATGTTATGATTCACTCAATTTGTTATTGCCAAGCCTATACCCTAAGATAGTGACAAATATTTACCAATATGTAAGCCAAGTTAGAACCCCAACAAGTTCTAAGCACTGACGTGATGCTGTCGCATTCCCTTGATAAGGTATACTTAAAAACAAGTTTGACTACCGATGAAAGCCAAACCTTCTGAAAAATGGAAGTCACGAATAGATATAGCGTAATAACGTCACCGTGATACATTAACCAAGCAAGCAAGGTGTTAGCACCATGGTAACTTTATTATGATATATGTAAAGTGTTATCAACACTCTTCAAGAAGACTAAGATGACGTCGAGAGTGAAACCAAGTAATAAGTATAACAAGGATTTTTTAATCGTGTGAGCAGCGTAACTGCGCAATAAGGGGACTTATATTGTTTCCTCACAAAAAATGAGAATATGATGTAAGTACCAAGATTGTACGTCTAAGATGCGAACAAGACTATTAACTCAAGAAGAGACAAAAGATGAACCGAATACACAGTGGTGAAGATGATCTTGAAATCAAGATGAAAGGACTTTTATCAAAGATGTGAAAAGTGCACCCGCACACTTTAGATGTTTAACAACCCAGCCGCAAACATGGATGGGCGTAAACGGACAAAAAAGTGACGAGCACTATCTCTGATAAAAAATGCGTGATGTATGCACCTTTCTCACCCCGAATAATGGGCAATGAGAATGCAAGCGTACTAACCAAAAGATGGACACAAGCTAAGTAAACACTTAGGCAGAGCTTCTCCTCATCTGAAGACAAGAACAAAACTAAGAAAAAGTGGGACGTAGCTTAGGTCCGTGATGAAAAGACACTCAGTTCAAACTCACAAGGGTTCTTTGCCTTGTTTCAACAAACAAGGTTTAGATTCCAGATGAGCCGTCACTTTGTGATGGCTTGATGCAACAAGGACTAGTAAAGTGGGCTCCTTGACAAAATGGTTTCCCTAACAAGTTCTCTCAACTAGGTGTTACAATATTGTCTAAGAGCGAGGCGTGATTTACCCAAAAAGTCACAATGACTAGTTTGGGAGTATCTCAGCTTTATCCCCTTTCAAGTACAGTGGGAAATGAATGCATCCATCATGTACTTCTACTAAGGTCGTGATACAGACAACTTGCAACTCTAACTCACAAGGCGTACTAGTCAAGTGGGTAAGAGGAGCGCTTCCTGTTTCATCCACGAGGTTACACAGTGGTGGACTACTTTAGGGTTCCTGGTACCACCCCCATTGTTGTAGCTTAAGGCGTTATGCCAAAGGGGTTATGTTCCAGTTGAGTGGATAGGGACGTACCCTTTTCTGAAACCTGCAATACAATGTTTTGAATATGGTGTGTTTTTTATCTTGCTTAGCTTAATGTGGTTTTAAGTAGCACACCGTTTGGCAACCTATAAGAACATGTGTATTAGAAGGTTTTGTGTTTTGTTTTAGCTCCTCCTTTCTTTGACAATCGTTAGGTCCTATAGACGACAAGTTTCAGTAATTTTCTGATTCCTAGGTTAATGTAAGAAAGAGAGTTTTTTCACTTTGCTTTTGATTCCTAAGATCACCAAAAGGGTGCAAAGGAAGGGCATACATAACATGAAAAATTCCACTGAAATCACATGAAATTTTTACTCCAACCTTTTATAAAACAAGTGTTTTTTACACAATTTATATGAGTTTTGTATTGGTGTTTTTGATCTCCAAGATCGTCTTGGAAGACATGAGGAGAGAGCATACACACTTCTACAAAAACTACTTCTAAGTCAAAAAAAAAAAAAAAACACTTTTAATCTATGTAAACTGAAACGTTTAAGAAAGAACCTTGTTTTTCAATTGTTAGTCCTAAAAACCTGCAGTGATGGACTAGATAAAAGTTCTTGCAGTCTGTAAAATTTTCAATTTTTTTAACACAGACACCTGCGTGCCTATACTGACACCAGTGCTCTCCAACTGACGGATACACACCCCACCTGACGGGTACGCCTGTAGTCAAAAAATTAATAAAACTCAAAGAAGTAAACACAGACGCTTACAATATGACAGAGACGTGCCTATATTGACATGGACGCTTAGGTTATGACGTGTACGCACCTAAGCCTAAACAGAGAACTGTAAAAATTTTACACAGTCAGATATTTTACACCTGCATGCATCCAGAGAGATGGTATATGTGCCCAGATGATGGAGACATGTGTGCACATCCTGTGTATGGGTTATTTCTAATTTTTTACTCAGTCAAGGATTTCACACCTACGCGTTCAAAGAGATGTATACGTGCCCCATATGACGGAGACACATGCACGTTTGTGTATGGGTTTTAGTTTGCAAATGATGGGGACCTTCCGATAGGTATGCGCCTGATATGATGTGTACGTTGGGGTTCCGACGCGTATGCACCCCTTGTTGGACACCTATGCACACCCTGTGAAAAACCTGCAAAAAACATGGATTTTCAAATTTTCAAGAGCAAACAGGTTAGTTGTTAGTCAAAGTGTCCTATTTCTAGATCAAACCCACAAAATGTATATAAATGATGGTCATTTACCTAGGGTTAGAAATAAAAATGAGGAAATAACAAGTGATTCGAAAAAAAAACTTGAAAATAAGCTTTGAAAAACCTAAAAGACCTCCATTAATGGAGGGTGGACATAAGTGTCCCACCGGGCGTGCCAAATGTGTTCAATGAAAAGTTGTAAAAGCCATGGATTTGGGGTAAGAATCTCTAAAGAAACCCCAAAGGCTTTTAACAATCTGATCAATGGACCATGTGATAAGAAATGAGCAAGGTTTCCTTCTTTGCATACATTAATTTGAAATAAACATGCAAACTAAGCAAATGAAGTTAATCTCTATTCTTTGAAAGCTTGAAATAATGAACCTAAGAGGATCTAAGCATTCAGTTTATGTGTTAAGAGAAAGAGATCTCCCCATTAATGGCTTCAAGGCCAATGGATCTTCCCTTTTACTCTATGTTAATGCTATGAAATACAAGATTAAATGCTTTTAGCTCAAATGAAAGAAGATGAAATACAAACTAAAGCCTAATCAAATTGCTATAATTTGTGCTAGGAAGAAGAGAGGATTCTTAGGAAATGAGGGAGGGGGTATAGCCCTATTTATAGTTTTTGGTTTGGAAGAAAAGGGAGATTTGGGTGCATGTGGGACAAAGGCTAAAGTCCAAAAAGCACTTTAGCAAGTCAAAGTGTGATTTGACTATGTTAGAGGGTAATTAACCTAGGTTAGACTAATTAATCTCTCTTAGAGAGTAATTAGGGTTCTGGAAGGGTTCTGAAGGGCTTAATCAATCCAACGAAGTGGATTGATCTTCCGGGGAGCTAATAGAAGCAAGCTAGAAGAGAATAAGAAGCTAATGTAGTTAGAACGAGGCTATAACTGCCTGTTTAAATGGTTTATAAGAGGAAAAATGACCATAAGTTGTGTCGTAGGAAGGGAGTTAGATAGGCCTAACTGGCGGTGTGGTGTCAATTTGTAAAAGGAAGAAGTGTTAGTGCACCATTAGAAATAATAGTGTATTGAGAAAACTACATGTGTATCTAAACACTACCATCATTGCTTTCCACGAATTCAATGAATGTGGGGGTAAGGATTTAAACCAATCCCTAACATCTTCCTGCAGTGTATACACAAATAACTTGATGAAAACATCATCATGTCTTACCTCATATTCATGCATCACCTTCTCAAACAAACCAAGATATTATTCAACATATATGCTGCCATATCCATGAAAAGTAGGAAATTTGAGCTTGATTCCATCAGGGATCTGATGTGGGTATCCAAGCACTCCCCTAAAGTCCATAAGTCAGAAAGTATTTGATCTGAAAAGGACTTTAAGAGAAGAACACACCATACCGCCATCATAAATACCCATGGATATATCCACAGGAATAAAATTCTTACCAATAAAATATCACCCCTTAAAATTTGAGGAACACAATTATCTGATCTAAATTCAGACCCAAATATCACAAAAAACTAATTACAACGTGTCAATAAATAACATTGGTCTACTACAGCTAAAATGATAACAAATTTTCCACTAGATTCATAACGCTAGAAAAGTAAATTACATGAAGCACCAAAGGTATAATACTCTAACACGCAATTCCTAAGATTACATAAAATAGGATAAGAAAATAAAACTAAAGACCCTAGTGATTAGTAGTTTCAATGTCTTTGGAAAAGGCACCACTCGGGTGTTGGCTCTTTAATTTACAACTTCAAAGGAGAGAGCAAGGTATTAATGCACAATGGATGGAGAAAGAGGAGGGGCCTTGCACAAGTTGTTATTTTGTAGCCAAAGAGAGGGTTCTCCTCCACTCGTCCATCCAAACTCTCTGATGGAAGTGACAGGGAGGAACCTTAACAAGGGCGTCGCTAATCTCCCTACTACTTTTGACTATGTCTAAGTCAAGGTGAGAGAACCTAAGATGCAGCACAAAGGGTTAAAAATGGGGGGAAGGAATTAGGAAGATGTCCTTAGTTTGGTAGGGAAGATCAATCGAAGGCCGAATTCATCCATCAAATGCATCACTTACATGAAAGAGTGGTTATAAAGTACTACAAGCACCCGGGAACTACAATATAGGATGCTAAAGATAATTTTGGCACGATCTAGACATTAAATCCCAACATTACATATGGGTCCTTTTGGGTTAATGTCACTTAAGGTATGTGCATTGAAAATTCATTTCACAGGTGGATTTTGTATAAAATAGGAATGTGGGCTAAGATTCAGATAACACACTTGTGGTACTCAAAGAAATTATTGAATATTTTTGAGATGGAGATGGGGTTACAAAGAGGGAGGAATCAGATGTCAAAGGGAACTGGGAGGATAAAGAAACATGCCAACCATCCCGTTATAACACTCTTATCATTTCCTAATGTAGGAGTAGTATAAAATAATATTTTCATAGGAAATCAGTCCCAAAGAACTTCCAAGTTAACAAATGACCCTTATCCCTAATAATTTAGCTCAATACCCCTAAGAATAAAATACCGTGTGTAAATTGTGTTGAGAGTTCTTATAGCAAGGGAACCCCAAGATAAATAAACACATTACCCATTTTGTTTGATCATTAAGGAATTTTATAGTCTCAAAGATGACATCCTAAAGTACCACTAAAGGACATCGCTCTTTCACACCAACCTAACAACACTAAACAACATTAAGGTATTACCATAAAAATCCAAAGACATAACCCACAAAATATTTTAATAAAAATACACATATTATCCAAACCCTAAAATAAAATTCATTCCAAAAGAAAATCATGACCAAAATAATTACAATAGGTAGTTTGAAACAAATCCATTAGACTTATAAAAAACAAGGGAAACACATATATTACTCTCAAATTATATTATTGATGATACAGAGGTAATCACCTTAACATGAATTCTAAGAAAATGGGGAAAACAATGGTGCCTACATCCAGAGAACAAAAAATTCCTTGGTTGATTCATGCACCTTAAAAAATCCTATAGCTCCTCCAAAGAGTTCCCTCCCATCAGAACCATCTCTCCCTCTAAAAACCCATTTTCCTCCACCTTATACTACCTTATCCACTTAGGATTTTAGGTAATGTCAAGATTCTTCATTCATTCACACTCAAGGCACTCTTTGGGGCCACCACAAAATAATAGGGAATATTCCCCCATGACGACCATCAACTTTACCCATCGCCAACCTGTCACAATCACACTAGTATGAAAAATATAATATTTTCAATGTCACATTAATTCAATATCATATTTTACACATGAAAATATATGTGACGTTCAAAAAAAATTAAATTGACAAGACTTTCTTTGAAAGCACGGACATTTATTCACCCTCTAGTGACATGCTTCATATAAATACTTAATCTTGATTTAAATTTCACTTGTGCCTACTGATTCAGGCTAGATATGACATTTATGGCGACATGATTTATTAAGACACATCATCCAGAGCTATATTCCTATTTAAACGTGGCTTAGTGGGTCACGAATTCACCATTTGAATTTTCACAGAGTCCCCCATATTTTTATTCCATCAATAAAAATAATAATGGCATTTTCATCTCTAGAAGAAAATCCCACCGGGGAAGAACTCCCTATTTTGGGTGAATTCTTCCAAATTGCAAGGCCCAATAAAGCTTTTTTCAAGAATTTTTTCAGTGTTTCCAATTCCTAGTAAAATCCTTTGAATAAATCTTCCTAGGATTCCTTACTTATGTGCTTCCTAAACCATATGGCTGAAATGTTTGTTTCATTTCCTATCTTTCAAACCTTTCACTTTCACTTAATTCGCCCTTACAATCATCTAAGCATGGGGAACCTAAAATAAAATTTGTCTCATCACTTCGCTTGTGTCCATGGTCACCATTGGCACATGTAGAAATCTTATTATAATCCCTCTCTACTAAATCAAGAGCTTCTTGTGTCAAGCCTAATGCGTGCATCAAAAGAAGAAGAAATACCTCCATGCCTATATGTAGACAAAATGGAGAGACGGATTTAACCCCTTGTAACTGTCCTCACCAAAATTTAGGCTACGATAGGTGCCTAAAATCTTCCTCCAAATAAGCAAAGAACTGTCACTAAAGATATATCCAACATAGCGACTCAATTTCTGATGGCCCAGCCCTCCAGTGGTTGCAGAACCAAAGCATACATAAGGGGGGAATCTTACTTTCTGAGTAGTTGAACTCACTCGAGAAGAAGAGGGAGTTTACCCAAATATTGAATGGACCTCGGGTGGAAATATCTGAACTACTAGAAAAGGGGATTTCATGGGGCCTAGCTGGGGATATCCAATTTCTTTTTAGTGTCGCAGCTCATGAATATTTTGTTCATCATAGGGACCATTTGTTGAAGTGTGTGTTGACCCTACCAAGTGAGATAGTAACTGTTGAAAATTAACTTTTGTATTGCAATATATACTTTTGTTTTTCATCATTTTATGAATATATGTATATTTTCAAGGGCATGGGCCCCTATAATATAACCCACATTTTTTTTACAGTGCATATCTTTCTAAGTTTTACATTTCCTTTGTTACTATGTGGCATATCTTTTGTTTCTTATGTTCTAGTATTACCAAAATATATCATTTATTTCATATTTACCTACATTACACCATAAACAAACCCACAGTGTTAATACATTTTCATTATTTCTATTATTGCATACATATATTCCACACAATTGCACACTATCATGTAAGAATAATCCAACTGCTCAATATTTAATTACTCTTGGGTCCTTAAAATAGAAAAGACTAAGAAATTCTACCTCCTTTTAATATGTACTAGAGAAACCACAAATATGTATCAAACATCCACCCATTACACAATCGGGTTCCCAATCCTATAGCGGGAACTTATAACATTTTAAAATAAGGAGGGATGTGGACTTACTTTTGAGCTCTAAAAGGCTAGATACATTGTAAGATAATCACATATGCCCCATCATGCCTTAGGTTTGGACGACCACTTTGCCTACGTTTAGGCATAAAATAACTTTGATATAGTTAGTGTTTCCCCTAGGAAATCAGTTATGTTTTCTTTTTCATCACAATTTTAAAAACCTAACCTGTGTTTCACATAAATTCCAAAGAAAAATAGAGTATGCTTCACTGCTTTCATG
Source organism: Taxus chinensis (assembly GCA_019776745.2). Taxonomy (NCBI): domain Eukaryota; kingdom Viridiplantae; phylum Streptophyta; class Pinopsida; order Cupressales; family Taxaceae; genus Taxus; species Taxus chinensis. The sequence goes on from CM034157.1 coordinate 77,084,513, forward strand.
ATTCGGAACATATTTCCCTATCTTGGGTATCAGGGAGAATTAACATTCCACACCTAATGCTCATACATTGTAAAAGAAACTGATTTTTCCGATGACATGCCAAAGTATCTACTTCCCTTTTATTTCAAAGCCCCCAAAAACCTTGGTATTTTAAACGGGCACACAAATCGAATGAGCACCCGATTTATCAATCGAATAAAATAATTTTAAGGGAAAATTAAGAACCTAAACACCAAGTGCATAACCAATCCAAAAGTAGGAGTATATCCAATGGCACCGTGCCAAAAAAGGAGGCATGATAATTCTGGGCACCAATGGGTAGCTTACAAAAAACATAGTTCTTTGGGCTTGAAAGATGGATTTATTATGATGATTATCATGGATTTAAATCCCCAATAAAAGTTACCATTATTTTTGTAAGAAATTATTCGAAGAAAAACTACTGAAATATTGAGCCATATGTAAATAAAATGGAATGAAATTAATGGAAACATAAAACATACCATAGAGGAGTTGAGACAAGATTTGTTAAGTGGGAAAACTAGTACATTAGAAGAAACCCCCACATATTATTGAAAAATGGCTCAAATTATTTATGAGATAGCACAATGTGCATAGAAGTTCTTATAAGAAATAATACAACGAAGAGAGAGAAAAATCTATAGAAAGACTAAAAAAAGCCTTAAGTAACTCTCTAAAAGAAGAGATTGAAGAAGTGTTAATGAAGATACCCAAACACTCTTGAAATAGAGTGCAAAGAGACTAGTAAGGAGTTACAAAGTAACTCTAGAAATTGCATTAACCAATATTCGAAGTGTGTTCCTAGTGTCACTATTTCTCATGAAGTGAAAGGAAATAGGTGCAAAGTGGTAAATGAGTTACATTTGAAATATAACTCCAATATTCCTTATAAGGATAAATATATCTAATAAGACAAAAGAGGTGAAGAATAAATGCCACCTCACATTATCTAGATTACGTGAATTAATAATTCATGTGATAATGATAATAATATAAAATATTGAGATATTTAATATTACCCAAATAAATATTAAACTCCAACATTCCCCCTTAACATTTATTTGGAGGTTTTAAGAAGGAGAACAACCTTAAACATAGAAGGGAGGTATTCATTACACAACATTTTTCCTTGATAGAAAACTTCCTTGAAAAGAAAAAATTACAATTATTTCAATGATTCGATTGGAGGAAATAGATAATAAGAGTAGTTGATTTCTTCAAAAAACTTTCAAAGCTGAAGGTGATAATCATTGAAAATCTCCCAGTAATGCTCTTCAAATGACAAGCAGGAAAATTTCCACCTAACCTGGTACAAACACAAAAAATGTATACTGATCTTTTGGTTAAAAAATGATTCACTATACCTGATAAATAAAATCTTACACTATTCTTCATGTTAAGAAACTATGGTTTACATTAATGTAATAAAATGGTAAATCTACTAAAAGGTATAAGGAGCAAAAAGACAACTTCCATAAACAAAGTGCTAGTTCTATCCTGCATAGATAATGCGTAAGTTAAAATGAAGTTGGTTAGAATCCAAGAGATACTATATGCAAATCCTACCTTCAATAATATATGAATCACCACGAAGCGTAGAAGGTAAGCACGAAAGATTATGCCAAAACAAATTCTTCTTTACTAATTTGGCTCCAAAAACAACATTTTTCCTTAGTCAACTTACAATTAAAAAATAAGTAAGCATAAAAGCAAGGAAGACATAGTTGTAGCCATGAATCAAAAACTTCAAATAATTAAGGAGCATATGGTGTTTATAAAACATCATAGATACATGTTTTAAAACATAATAAAGGTTAGCTTACAAAAACGTTAAAAAAATATTAAACAAATACACTACCCAAGAAAATTAGACAGACATGGTGTTTGGCCTTTTGCAAAAGATGTTCTAATGTATTTTCACTTAAATACTTATAAACAAAAAGCACACCATTGTCCTTTGAAGATACAAACAACTTTAGGGAATCCATATATTGTTTCACTTTTAGTTTAGTGCGTTTTTAGTTGTTTTCCAACAGTGGAATGAATCATGGTTTGTTCATACTACAAGTTTTGTAAGGATGTAATTTCCAACATTTGGTAATATCAATCCCATCTCTACCACAATGTGTTAGTAAAAAATCACAGTGCACCCCCAAATGGCTTGAGTCTAAAATGGGGCATTTGGTGTGATTGCACAACATTAGACCATGTCTCAAGCTATGGGACTTGCAAAACTTGAGATGGACCTCCAGAGAAGGCTACTTCCTGCTTCCTAATCTACCTGCCACAAGCTACTCGAGTGCAGGTAGAACCTATCTAATCCTAATCTAACCATTCCAAGGAGACAGGGAGAGAGAGACAGAGAGAAGGTGAAAGAGAGTCTACACTAAGTGGTTATACACCAGAAAAGGAAGTGGCAAGATACTCTGTTGACGGAGGATGAAATAGGGGAAAAAGGAGATGAGGGAGGTCAGACAAAAGTGACATAGACCCATATCCAAATCTGCCATCGAAACTCCATGAAACACATCATCTTACACCTGCAACATGAAATACATGCACAAGAAACAAACATGAAATGGAGAGGCACAAAGAAACAACAAAACATGAGAAGGGGTTGAAGAACACCACAAAAACACAATTTTATTGCTCTATGAGGTGCAAGGACCATTACATGGGTGCTCAAAGGAAGAAAAACGCTTGCTAGGTGTAGGAGAAGGTTTAAAGCTCAAATGGAGTCAAGAAACAAATTTTACAGAGTTTCCCCACATCCCAGAATGTCTCCCCCTTCTCAAATGAGAAGTGTTTACAATATATAGACATCGAGGCGAGAGCGATAGAAGAAAACTCAGACTCTGCTCTGAAAGCTCAACCACCAACCATTAATGCCCCTTTCAAATCCATGTACAATCTATCAATTCTGGTTTCCCATGTCTGTTTGGTGTGTTGAAGAAGGAAGAAAGGTGGATCAAATAAAATTTGAGTGGTTGAAGCAATCAAATCATACATTAATGGCCATAAAGACGTTTTCATAATTTCCACCTACCAAAGCCTACTAAAAATGATATTTTATGCTTCCATGGTTTAGATGAGTTCGAGACCTTTCCAAAAAGTCTTCTCTTTCTCAAATCCGAGCTTCCAATCAAAAGATATGGCCGTTTGAAGATTCTGCATCGAGACTGTGCAAAATGGCAAAAACGTAATCCTTGCAAAGCAGACCTGTGGGCCCGAAAATACAAACTGCACTTTTTGTGAAAAGACGCAAAAATCACAAAACTTCCCATAGCCCCATAGGTCACTTTTTCCCAAAATCCACCACAAGCTTCTCATTTTCTATTTAGTGAGAAAACTTCCTCAGGCCCACGGGCCTGCACTTGCAAACGATGCTTCTATGAAAGTGGAAAAAGATGTAAAAATATCCCACAACCCTGCAACTTTACATTTCCCGAAATTCATCTTAGGGCCCACCAGCCTACATTTTCCACTTGGGCGAAAAGTCTTCCCCAGGCCGGTCGGCCCGCTTAGGCAAAAAATCCTTCTAAGGCCCACCTCCCCGCATGTATTTTAGGCTTGACACATGGCTTCTCTGGGGATCGGAGGAGGTGTGACTTATTTTTATACTTTATGCCTTTTCAAAACAAAAGCCCAAAAATTCAAACTGCCTCCCACGACCCACCTTACCGCTTTGACTTGAAACATGGCCACGTGTAGAGTTGGCACGCATTTGGGGACCGCTTTTGGATTTTGCTTTTGAAGTTGCACAAAAGAGACACGTGGCTCCTTCTGCGGCTTTGCTCTATTTCTTTGTGTTTTGGCTAAGTCCCTTTTGTTTGGCGGGGTCATATGTCTGACCCTTGACACATGGAGGCTTAGCGCTTGTCTAGGATTGTCCCTCTGGATTTTACCTTTAAAGTTACGCTGAGATGACATGAGGCACCTTCCACCGACACTCTTATACTTAGCTGATTTTGGCCCGCTTCCATTCCATTTCTGTCCGACCCTAGACACATGGAGAGCTAGCACTAGTTTGAGTTTCCACCTTGGGATCTCAATTTTGGAATTGCGCCAAGCTAATGTGGTTCTTTCTGCTGGCCTTTCTATACTTAGCCGATTCTACGACCGGCTCTGTCCCCTTTTTTTACTCTGACCACGTGGCGAGCCTATGCTCATTTGGGAACCCACTCTTTGGATTTTTCTTTTGAAGTTGTGCAGAAGAGACATGTGGCTCCTTTCATGGCTTTTCTCTGTTTCTTTGTGTTTTGGCTAAGTCCTTTTTGTTTGGTGGGGCCATATGTCTAACCCCGAGCACGTGGAGGCTCAGTGTGTATTGGGAGAGTGCCTTCAAAATTTTATTTTGAATTTGCATGGACATGACATGTGGAGGCCTCTATAGGCCTATCCCGAGCTTGGACTTTTCAACAGCCGATTCTGCCTTCATTTGAATTTTTCTTCTCCTGTGAGCCTTTGGTTTCTTTGACATTGTTCGATTCCATTTTTGAGCTTGCTCCTCCATTTTAGAGTCTTGCTTGTCCCTTAGATTTGGATTTGAATGCGAGCTTGCAGGACATAGCCGACCCTTAGGTTTTCTTCTATATAGGGTCGTATTTGACCAATTTTGCTAGGGGGAAAAATTGGGATAACACACACCATAAGTTTCCCGCAAAACATTACTTCAATAGAAAAGTACCTACCCCACCACCTTGGATATTTGGACATAGTTCTCATGCAAAGGGAAGGAGATAATTTTTAAAAGTATGATTTCTACGTCAATAGATCTCATGTTTCAGCAGCGTTGCAATATAAAATCCAACACGATCCCTATTACAAAGATTTTTTAATCAACGATGACGCCATTTCCTCTCTACCATCTGAGTCATCAAATATTTCCTCCTATCTTAACATGAGCCACAATGGAACTGTCCCAAATGCAAACCGCCTCTACAACTCATGGTATTGATGTTTCCATAGACTCTGATTAAACATATGAACACTCATCGTATTTCGTGCCAACACCTCACAATACAGGAACAAAAAAAGAGGAAATCAAATAGTTCTTGCTCAACCACAATAGTAACAATCCATTTACCATGCCATGAAAATAGCTTGGGCTCTCACCAATTAATGAATACAATACGAAGGGCCTTTTCTCAATGGCTTTCCCAACTTTGTTTTCTGGCAGGAAAAGCAATGTGGCAACAACACCCACATAAACAAAGTTTCAATGCATGAATACAGTCTTCATTTGGTGCACTACCATGATGGGTGTTTTGGATCCCACCCAAGATTTCGCTACTTCCTTCTAAGCCTCATAATGTGGCATAGGAGCCAGCCTACAGTAACATTTTTTATGAAACAGAACATCGAATCTGGAATCCCTTCTGACAATTAGAGATCTTTGCAAAGATAACTACTGGAATGCCCAAAAAGATAACCTGCCAAAAAATTTAATGCGCTTTGGTTCAAGCCTTCGAGGGACACAATCATTCAGGGAAAAATGTAGAAGCAAGCTTTTAGATATGGTAGAACAATTGGGTACACCAACCTTATTCTTCACTCTAAGTGTTGTCAAACACTAAATGGCCAAATCTCCACACTAATTATGTCTTGGTGAATGCCCTACTGATCCTCAAGCCACACAATGTTGGAGAACCCTTAAAATTGTCTCTAACCCTCATTGAGTATCATCATACCTGAATCATAGATTCACAATATTTTGTGAAGAAATATTGCAGAAGGAACTTGGAGCGGTAGACTTTTGGTACAGGTAATAAAATCTACTTTTTAATAAGTTTGTTCCAAACTACATAGCTAATATTTATGTTCCCTCATCTCACAAGTATGAATGGAAACATAGAGGATTGAGACATGCCCACGGTTTATTGTGGCTTGAGAACACCCCTAAATTTAACGCACTGGACGAGGAGGATACACTAGTTATTGAAGCAACAAAACAATACTTTGATAAGTTTGTGTCTTGCTTGGAAAACCTCCCGCCTGGCTTACAACCGCTTGGATTTTGTTCGTAGGTCACTCCTAGACGATCTTTGTTTGCTAGATACAACACAAATTATATTATCCTCCCCACATGTGGACCTTGAAGAACTGCTTAATCATTTTTAGTGCCACACAAAATGTTCAGAGTAGACATACCTGCGTAGAAATCAATCACAGCTAAAGTGCAGGTACAACACACCCTGAGCCATGCAACCTACTTCATCCTTGCTCATTGAAATTGATGGGAAAATTAAGTACCTCCCTTCCAAAAATGATGATAGATTGAACATCCATAACCAAACTATGATATCCATATGGAGAGAAAATGTCGATTGCCAACCGGTACTTTTCTGTCATGTAGTTCTTAAGTATATTGCAAAATATGCTTCAAAATCATATCAATATTCAAAAACCTATCACCAAATGCTATCCATATTTTCAAGAGATGTTGATGCGGATTCTCCAACACATATTGCGATCTGCGAAATGCTTGCAAAAAGTGTTGTTGAACATTACATAAGCACATAAGAAACATGCCACATGTTGCAAAAATTGCCACTTGTTATGTGCAGCCGTTCATTTGTATCATTAAATGTTGGAAAAAATATATTGATGTGTCATTCAAAGTGACGCCGATGTACAATAAACAACCATTTTCTTAGATGTGTGTAGAGTTCACCCTACAACCATGGAACACCTACCACTTATTCAGGTTGCTCGAGATTTAGAGCTACAGCAAGAACCATGTAAAGGTGATAAATGGAAACTGCGATCAACTCAAGTAATTGTTTGGGTCCACATGAGATTTCTGGATGTCCCAACTCATGATTCAATGTCCTATGACCTTTTATGTTGGTTATAACTCCTTTTATACAATCCTTTCACAAATATTTCCTCTGAATTTGGATCAACCCCACATGATATCAATGGCACTTGGGACCTATACAAGCACAACTACAGACCGTGGCATGTTTTACGAGCTACCACAGAAACAAGTACATGCTATAGATTTTAGTTCTAGACTCTGAGGTTGAATGCAATAGTCAACATGAACCATTGCAATAATGGAAAGTCCTTGCACAACTTTTTCCACGAAACAACATGGGTCTTGATAGTCTTGAAATGTTGGGGAAATGATATTTCTGACATACATAATAATTAGAACATACATGACGTTCCTACCTTGATTTGTAGATAATTGGTTCATCATTCATTAAGAGAGAAAAGGCAGACACAAATAACACCTAGCATGTAGGCCACAACACTATATTCCACACTTCCTTTGTCTTCAGAAACAACAACTAGCTCTTGATACTATACTAACACCATTCAACAAACAAAACCCTTCTACCTCCACTAAGATTGATAATTGAAGAAACAAATGGCACAGTAAAACTCATTTATGATAAATAAAATCCAGAATTCATTCACATCAGCATCAACCACCTCTCCCTCACCTCTCTTTCTTACTCACCCCTACCCGTGTTTCAACATTCAACATCTTCGCATCCACAATCCATGCAGTCCTCTGTATTCCAATCAAATAAGTGAAACCCCTTGAAGGCCATGCATTATCGTCTTTTCAAAATTCATTGAAACATATAGAATATATTCTTATTGATGAAATGAGTTGCATCGGCCCAAATTTTCTAAGCACAATTGACATCAGGCTATGCGAAGCTTTCCCATAATCAAAAACATTTGAATTTGGGAACAGATCAGTCATCCTCCTTAACGACCTCAGACAGTTACCATTGATTTTGGATATCTCTCGTTATGCAAGTAATTCCTATGGAGCCAGCCTTTGGAATGGATTTCATTCTTCCATTACATTGAAAACAATATTTCAGCAATAAGGAACAACCAATGCATAAGTCTCATTCTATAATTTTTTGCTCCACATGTGAGATTAAACTCCTCTTATTGGGGACTGGGAAATTCTAATGTCTCACACATACTCACACCTAACTCAATAGGATCTCAACATTTTTAAGGATGCACCACATTTGTTTGCAAAAAATGATCTCATGGACTCCCACAACCTTTAGATGTTAAAGGCATTGAACATTCTGATCGCCCAATCCATTGTTGAAAGTAATAGGCGAGCTGGACTAGGAGATCCTAATGATGATCAGTTGGAACACAAAGTTCTGTTATGCAAACAACAAAAAATTCATGTTTATTACAAATTTATGGGTTGACGTAAACCTCGTAAATGGTGTTATAGGAACAATCACCGACATTGTCTACGATGCATCAATGCCACCACCAACATTACCTTTATTTATTGTTTTCAACTTTCATAGATACAATGGCCCATGTTATGATCCCTCCAACCCGTTACATATTCGGATACCCCCTATTTCGAGAGATAATCGAAGATAATTGCCAATTAAAATGGCCTGAGGATTAACTATCCACAAGTCACATGGACTTACTTTGCATAGAGCAACTATCGACATTGGAACCACTGAAAGGTGGGGTCTGACATTCACAACATTCTCTAGAGTTCCCTCACTTGAAAATATGTGCATTTCACCTCCTTTTTCATTTGAAAGGTACTCAAAAATGGCACACATGTAACAACACTTGGAGTAAGAAGAAAGGAGGAGTCAAGACTACTATCACTCAACCCATCGTAAATACTACCCTCTACTTTGATAGCACCTCCACTACTACTTTACTCAATACTTCTTATATCCAAAGCAACAGTGCCTTTTAAGGGGTATCAAATGTATTCATGTTTAGTGTAAATAAAATTTCCCACAAAAGGCTACCATTCATGATATAAATGTACAAAGGTCTTCATGTATGCATGTTTAGTTCAGATGTCGTGATATAATATTTGTAACTTTATATGTACGAATCTGTATAAAATTTGAATGTACACATACAACCTTTCAATGTAATGTTACATCTATATTCCTACACTACCACTATCAATCACACGCCTTAACAAGTGTACCAAAAAGGTTTTGTCAACAAAAGACCAACCAAACAACCAATGCAACACTAACACAATTACCCCAATATAATTACAAACCACATCAACTACAAAAGCAACTAACTATCCAAAACAGTATCAAATGTATTCATGTTTAGTGCGCAAAAAAATGGCCACAAAAGGCCACCACTCATGATATAAAATCTACACACGTACCATATTTGCAAATGTATATGTATGAATTTGTAACAAGTTTGAAATGTAGAGATGATACCTTTAAATGTATTGCACCATCTATATTCCTACACTTACAAAATCAATCACACCCCTTATCAACACATGCACATGCATGGAAGTCTTCATGTATTCATGTTAAGTTCAAATAAAATAGTCCGCAAAACGATACCACTCAAGATATAAAATTTGCAATTGTATATGTATGAATTTATAACAAGTTTAAAATGTAGAGATGATGCCTTTAAATGGAGTGGTTCATCAATATTTCTACACTTACAACATCTAACTTTTTAACATACATGTTAAATTTTTACTTTTTTACTATTGCTCGCTTCTTTATGTAAACCAACAACGCATTTTTAATGTCTTCTTCATTATATCTACATACAAATACCTATAGTTTTAAAATGTCGATAAAGAACCATGCAATTTATAGTTGTTTCCATCCAAAGCTTTGTACATTATATCACATTTTTGCATATTGAACTGTTTTAAGGGTTAGACCTCATGTTTATACTTTTTAAATGAAGTGGTTCGTCTATATTTCTACACAACCAAAAACAATCACACCCCTTATCAACATCAACTACAAAAGTAATAACTATCCCTCTAAATAAAACAACATATATCGTTGGGCGTTCACATTACATTGTACACATGCGATTGCTAGTAAATTATTATTTAAAATGGGTTATAGTGCAAATAATAATAATTAAAATTCCCCGCTAAACCTAGTATATATCAATTTCCTCTCGACATTTTTAGAATGTAGTTTGTTGTATTTGTTAAGGCCGACTTATTACTTCGGCTTGGTTGTTTTTGGCAAATAATTATTATTTGTGACATTACTTGATGGAGAAGTTTAATGAATGCATGCAAAGTGTTTGAAAAAATATCTGAAAAAGATGTCGTAACTTTCCGAAGACATGGATTTACTCGTGACATGTTAATATTATTTCAAAAAACTTGAACAACATGTGTAAATTCCAATCGATTCATCTTTTTCAACATACTTATACCAATGTATGCATTGTAATTTTTGCTGCGGCAGTACTTCACAGCATGTATGCTCTTGTTTAAAATAGATAGTAGTCCAAATAATAATAAAAAATATTATCCCCGCTAAACCTAGTAGTTACCAATAATAAGTGAAATCAAAAATGCATTTTTTAACATCCTTGGACATTAAGATTATATGATATTAAAGTATGATTCATCTTACCGTCAAAGATCGACAAATTTGATTCGTTTTTCAACTGGTTCGTAAAACCATCATCATATTTGTCAAGCTGCTGAGGCGCATTTTAAGAAGGAAACCTTCTCCGAAACACCCTTAGACCCCAAATTCCACTTATCATGTGCAAATGGGAATAAATCAACATATTATATAAATTATAATTATGATGATGACATTTAAGTATGTACGACCTGTAAACCAGGTAAATCTTGTTTTTTAAATTATTGTTAAGCTTTACTTTTAAAAACTGCAATAATAAAGCAGAAGTAGAGGAAAGGATTTTGTATTTATGTGACTGCTTTTGCAGCTATGTTGAATATAGGAGACTTTCAAAGTGGTCACATCAAAAATCAACTTCAAACTTTATGTTTTATGATACCCGATTTTTCTCTTATGGTTACCATTGGACATTGATATGTACTTGTAAAGCCAAAGGGAATAAATCAACATATGATGATGACTTTAAAGTACAAGGAAGATTGGTTTATTAGGTACAATTTCCGAGTTAAAGAAAAACTTTCTTGCCTATTTTTTATTATCAAATATTTAATGTTATATCTTTTTTAATCGATTAATTTTTACGGCCATTTAGATAATTTCTGTGATTTTAACAGTAGAAATATTTACAACAATCCTTGTATACAATTTATATTTTAAATGTGATTATCATTTTTTATATAAATTATATTAATATATATTGAAAATAGTTATATTTAAATATAGAATAATCTTTTATTTATTTTATCGATGATGTACATGAATAACATTGTTTTGTATTTTTGAAGGGTAATATTGAAAAATTATTGTCGCCTAAAAAATTGTTTAGCTCAAATTTAACCATGCTACCGAGCATGGTAATAATGCAATGATTCTCCAAACTATTTATTATCTTGTCATTGATCTTTGGCTCCCTACCTTTTTTCAATAAAATAAATGGTTAGAGTTTTTAAAGGCTTCCAAAACCTTGTACAAAACAAAAAAGATAAACCATAAAAACCCACAAACAAAATAAAAACAACTTGATCCAACACCTAAACTGGTTGCATAAATGAGAATGGGCTTGTATAAATGACAAATGATTATTTTTAAGGGCTATTGGTTCACATTTAGGATACTACAATTTATAATTTTGACTTGTGTTTAGGCCTTAGAATGGTCCATTTTATATCCTAAAATATACTATTAAGAAGAAAAAAAGATAATCTATAAATATTATTAGCCAAAAAGTATTTCGTGTCTAAGAACAAGCCTTAAAACAGAGAGAAATGTAGAAACTCAAAATTCACCTCATAGAATTTATTTCAATATTATGCACATTTATTTATTACAATAATATGTAAATTAACTAAGGCAGTCTACCCCTCTATAGCAATTTAATGGATGATATTATGTAAAAAAATATAAGTTAATCACTAATGATTTCTATCTATCAAAATTGTTGGATAAATGCTTGTAAAATGTTTGTATAGTGTGTTTTATGATGTTTTATTTTATATGAGAGCAACAACACCCAAATTAACTAAGATGTCTTATTCTTCTCTATATTTCATTGTGCAATCAATTACGCTAATAAGAGTAACCTATAGTAAAAGTGATAAGGAGGAGTGTATGTAAATGTGTGACATAAATGGATGAGATCTTGAATTTGACATCTATTTGACGTTCATAGAGTTTTTTCTTGTATGTTTGAGAAGCAATCAAAAAATTATGACTTCTTTGGCATGTGGATGAGTTTGAAGCCCCTTTTCTTTATAGAATGATTCTTTTGATCACACATTTTGGTGCAAATACGTTGAGGCCATTCATCCATAGCCATCATGATATTTCTGGATAAAGCAATGGAGTTGTTTATTTAATTAATGTGGAACGTTTCAATAAGTGAAACTACATGACAACCCTAAAATAAAGACATTGATACTGATATATATATATTTCAAACAATATTTTTGAAAGGTGGGGAGGGGGTGTGAGATTGATAATTCCTCTCCTCCACCTTCTTTGACCAACATGTTTTTACGTTTCTTAGTGTCTTGTTTCTTTTTGTTTGTGTCGTTGATGGTAAAAAAAAAATTAGTTTCTCATTGAAATCAACCATTTTTATTCAATTGTTTTCCTTTATCATTGTGTCAATATCAACCATTATAATTATATAAAATATTATAAACTAGATTATCATTTTTAGAAATCCAAAAAGAGGTATGCTACTACTAATTAAACGTGGAGGCAACATAAGGTTACTTGCATTCTAATTAGGCACCTTTTAGGTCCTTTTGATGAATATTTTGTAACTTTAATGAATTATTTGTCCTAGCTTGGTTAAGGATCTAATTTGAAAATAGATTAAGTTGTCTTGAAGGTTGAAATGTGGTCTATATATATCACAAAGATTTTTAATGAGAAAAACTAAGCAACCTGTGTGACATAGGATGGCTATAGAGTACTAAACAATGAGATATGTGTAGGAATAAATAAGTTAATTGTATAAATATGAATGAGTTGGGATAAATGAGAAATTACTATCGACATAAGCCTTTGGTCCACATTTAGGATATTACATTTAATAATCTTAGCTTGTGTGTACGCACTTGAATGATCCACTTTATATCCTAATCTATATTATTAAGAAGGAAAATAGGATAATCTGTAGATATTCTTATCCCATAAATACTTTTTAGCTAAGCAAAAGCCTCAAAATGGGGGTAAATGTAGACACTAAATTGATTTCCCTTAGAATTTATATCACATTATATAATATATTTTATGCACATTTTTTCTATAGTAGTAACATTTAAATCAACTAATACAGTGTATCCACCTCTATGTTTCATTGTGAAATTCATCAATCATTTCTTACAGCAATTTAATGGGTGAATCTATGTAAAAATTATAAGATAACCCCTTCGAGATCACTATCTATCAACATTTTTGGATAGATGCTTGTAAAATGTACGTACTAGTGTGTTTTGTGATGTTTTATTTTTTTACTAGAATAATAATGCCCATATTAACTAAGGTACCATATTCCCCTCTATATTTCATAGTGGGATTAATTACGTCGATAGACATAACCTATAATAGAATCTATAAGGGGGAGGAGTTTGTATTAGAGTGTGAAGTAGCACTAATATAAATGGATGTGACCTTTAAATTGACATCCATTTGAGCTTCACAAACTATTTTTCTTATATGTTAGAGAAGCGGTTGAAAAACCGTGATTTATTTGGTATATGGTGGACTTTGGAACCCTCTTTCTTTTTAAAATGGATTTTTTGACCACATGTTTTGCTGCCAATATGTTGAGGCCATTCATCCCTAGTCATTAGGATTTTTTGGACTAGGTGATGGAGTTGTCAATTAATGTGGAACCATTCAACATGTGAAATTATATGACAACCCTAGGATAAACGCATTGAAATTGATATATATCATTTTTTCAAATAATATATTTGAGAGCTGCAGCGGGGGTGCAAGCTTGACAGTGCCCGTCCTCCACATCCTCTTACCGCCATGTTTTTTGTTGTTGTTTAGTCTCTTTTTTCTCATTGTTTTTGTGGTTGGTAGTCCTTCATATTATCATGTTTTGATTGAAAAATAATTTTCCTAATTATATGTAATTAGGATGGCCATATAATAATATGTTTGAGAGGTGGGGTGGGGGTGAGGGCACAAGTTTGATGGTGCCCCTCATTTACCTCTTCTAATAACCATGTTTTTTATTGTTATTTACTATCTTGTTTCTTGTTGTTTGTATGGTTCGTGGTGCTTGGTTTTATCATGTTTTCAGTGAAAATACATTTTTTAATTATATGTAATTATGATAGTCATTTTTTATGCTAATAATATTAGTATAGTAATTTCATGTGATTGACATTCTAGATTGTGATTTTTCTATCCATTTTTATATGATTTAGTATTGTACTAGCTATTTATTATTAATAAAGGTGTGATTTTCAATCTTAAAAAAAGAATCACGTATGAATTAAACATTGTTTATAATAGTTATTTACGGTTTATGATGTTTTAATTTTTTAAAATACATCTTGTATACATATATTATTATTTTCCATATAAAATATTTTAACACTTACAATGGAGCATGGATTAGAGAGGGAGAGAGAAATTGCAATATCAAAAATAATTACAATGATAACCTTCTTATCATGTAAGTTGTGAATGGAAAAATCTCAATAATTTAAATTTTACATTTTATTTCATTTTTCGCTTATAAATTATTATTTAAAACTGGTCATAGTGCAAATAATAAAAAAATAATTTCCCCACTAAACCTAGTTGATACCAATAATAAATGAAATCATAAATGCATTTTTTAACATCCTTGGACATTAATATTATGCTAGAAATCATACGTGAAGTGTACGATGAAAACGTCGGAGGGGATGGAGTGAAGAATGGAAAAATGAGGAAGTGAAATATAGGGAAAGGATTCGGGAAGATCGAGAGGGGGTTCGATGGAGAGGGAAGACATTGTGTTCCAGTGTATGGTATTTATCTTACACGTATTATTCACAGTGGTGCAATATGTGTTTGAAAATGGAAAACTACATAATCGAAAAATTTGAGAAGGTTACATGTTTGAGACCCAACTGAAATGATTGCTTGTTGGAGCAGTTTGTAGCTTTTATTTTTAATTTAAAGATGGTGTAATTGTCATGAAATAGGAGATGCATGAATAATCATCAATAATTGAGTTCCTACAATGGTAGGCAAAACATGTATGGTGTGTGAATTTTTTATATTGAGACTCCATTAATCACATGAGTGCAATTTGAGCCTAAAGTGTCGAAAATAAAAAATTGCCAAAAAGTGAATATGTTAGTAGGTCAAAACCTATCCACATTGATCTTTCTATTAAAACTTTGTATTTGATTATTTTAGTTATAATCCTAAGTAAATAGGCAATTCACAAAAAATCATTAATAATCAAACCCCTCCAGTGATTAGTCATATGAGCGAAAGGTATATGTTTTCTCGTGGTATAGCTTGACCATTTGAAACCTAATCAAAATGCTTGTTTCTTAGCCTCAATATGCACCACACGATCTGATCCTTTTAAATGTATGACAAGCTCTAAGAGAGACAACCTTCATGTTCTACACCTTTTCCATGGTTTAAATTGTAGAACTTAACTAATTTATGTTACTAATGTTACAATTTATTGAACCAATATTGGTTGCATTATTCATATGAGCGCAATTTATGCTTAAAAGAGACAAAATAAATAATGGGAAATATCCAATGAGTTTCAAGTTTGAAACCCAACTGAAATTCTTGTTTCTGTGAGCACAGTATAGCCCCACTTTATAATTCTAATCTCAAATAAATGAAGTGAAATATAGAGTTAAAATAAAAAAAGAACGAATTTTTCACCTGTATAGAATTATTGTAGGGTTAAACGAATGAATTTTATATTATTTGTCATTAAATAACTATTGTATAATTTAAGTGAATACATAAAAAAATGTTAGATAATTAAATTCAAATGTATTATTATTATAAATTAATTCTCCTTTCATATATATTATTTATCAATACACACGTTATTTAGAAAAAAAATGTCTAACTAACCATTTTTTACCTGTATAGAATTATTTTAGGGTTAAAAGAATGAATGTTATATTATTTTTCTTTAAATAATTAATGTATAATTTAAGTGAATACCAAAAAAATCTTAGATAGTTAAATTCAAATGTATGATTATAATAAATTAATTCTCCTTTGATAAATATACACCTATACAATGAGGATATGGACAACGTCTTATAATTAGGTAAATGTAATGAAAGATGTGTGCAGTTTCAAATGATGTTGGATATGGGAGTTTCCAGTTTAGTGGGGTTAATGAAAGGCCATTGGCTATCCTGGTAACAGGATCACGCGTGCCCCATGCATGCCCCCATACATACCCCATCCATACATGCATAGGCGGACCCCACCAGCTATGGTATCCACACATTTTCGGAATCATTAAAGTAAATATAAATGAAATCAAATGGTGACATTTGGAAGGTTCTAGGTGCATTGGTAGGTCTAAGCACTAATATGTGAGAGGTCGTGAGCTCAAATCACCCATACACGCAGTTATGCCAGGATAATCAACACCCAATGAAAGTCAGTGGAAATGAATTTATATCTGCACGTAGACAAAGCAAGACCTTACAAAAAAAGAAATGGTGGGAATTAGAAATCCACCAACAATTGTTCGCAATTATTACAGGAACTCATATTGCTCTAAGCCAACCGGGCAACCGGGCTTCAAATAAAACTGTAAAACAACACATATATGTTTTCCTAGTTTCATAGATAGGCATTTTCAATACAATGCTTGCCAAAAGAACTTGGGATTCAGTTGTAGAGTAAATGATTACTCATAAAACATGCATCTTTAGAGAAATCAAAACAACACATATATGTTTTCCTAGTTTTGTAGATAGGTATTTTCAATACAATGCATGCCAAAACAACCTGAGATTCAGTTGTAGATGTTCGCGAGGGGTGCTTCTGCACGTATGATAGGCCTGCCTCTAGTAAGCTATAAAAAAACTAGGTTTCAGCCTTTACCATCTGATTTTAACGCAAAATTTGTAAATAAAACCTTTGTCATCCAATTTATAGATGATGTCAGAATACCGAAGTGTCGTATCACTGTAATACACCATCCGACATAATTATCATAGCTAAAACTTCTTCTACGTATCTAATATTAACTATTTTAAATTTATCATTTCATTATATACATTCACCCTTTTACACTATATTTATTTCATCTTATTAAACAAACCCTTTACTTACACTTACAGATCCTTTTTACCATAGATAAAATAACATATTAATTGATTTTTTATTGTTAGCATTTGAAATATCAAAGAATTTAGGCCATAGTTTCATCTCAACACATTAGTTTCCTCTCACAGACAATTGAAATTGCTTATGATATAGATATAGATTGACATCAATCAATTTTTAAATAGTAATATGAGGAGATATTAGGGTTATAGATTTATCTCTATGTGCAAGATGGATTCAACTCATAATCATATCTCTGTGTGATCATTCATAGTTTTTAGGTGAGTGGAATATATGATGGAACTGGAGACACAGTTCACATATTCAATTTGAGGAAGGTGTGGGTGGATCACTTGACCTCCTTGGCTAGGTTAAAAGGCTTGGTTTTTGATGTGCAGGGGTCCATGGACATTACAATCTCCAACTACTACCTCACCAATAATGACTTCAACATGCTATTGGGAGCTGAAGACAAAGACATGAAAATCACCATATATAGAAATTTGTTCAAAAATTCAAACTAGCGCATGCCTCATTGTAGATGGGGATATTAACATGTAGTGAATAATCTATACGCCAATTGGGGACTATATGCCATAAGTGCCAGTGAAAATGCACAGATATTTTTGGAGAGAAACGTGTTTGTAGCAGGAAAAAAAACCGAGGTGACTCCATGATTGTCTAACTACAATTTTGAAAGTGACATAACACCTAGAATTATATCAATAGGTAATATATGTAGTGCCCACTTTCCTTCAACACTTTTTTTTTTATTGATCCTGATACTGCTGACTATATTATGGACATTGTTATAGTTTTAATTTAGTATGATGTTAGATGTTAGATCATGGATTATTGTTGACTTTGATTCATATATGATGCATGATGTTTATTGAAGACATTTTAAATAGATGTTGACATGATGTTGGACATGGTTATATATATATATATATATATGGATGTTGTTAGGACATGTGATATTTGGATATATTGAGTAGACGAAGAAAATTGAATTAAAATTGATGATAATATAGTTGTTGATGAAATTGTAAGTGATATTGTTGATTGTCTTGATGATTGTTGTGATTCATATATATATATATATATTGATGATTACGAAATTATATTTATATTCATTTGGATGTTCTTATATGGCCACGAGGCCGAAGGAGGTATTTTTGTTTTGCAGGTTAAAATATATCACACTAAACATTGGGGGATTGGAGACCAACCACATTGGAATTCTAGATGAATTCAACAAGGTCACCATGGCAACTTGTAATTATTTGTGTGTGTTTGATAGTTGTTAGGGATTCCCATGGGGGGGTCCCCTTCAAATGTGACCAAGGGATTTATGTTTATTCTTTTATTTGGTTCCTTTGTTTAATGTTTGCATGTGTTTATTTAGTGGTGCATTAACCCCTTTCATTATTTATTAAATGGTGTGTAAATATTGTGAGTAATCATGTTGTTAAGTTAATTAAGTAAATTGGTCATGAGAATGTAATTAATAGAGTTGTTGGCTCTTGGTTTAAGTGTTGTAAGATGTGTAAGTTAATTTTGGAGTGTGAAACACTCCACCTTCTTTGAAATTTGAATTTTTCCTTGGAGGCTTATTTTGGAGGCTTGTGTTTATATACCAACCTTACCTATGGTTGGAGAGTTAAATTTAGACTTTCATTATGCATCTTTGTAAGTCAAGTTCTATGTTTTTATTGCACTTTCTTACACATTTTTAATTTCAGTCCTTTGGGGTGTGGGCTTGTTTTAGAGTGTGTAAGTAAACTGTCATATTATTCACCCACCTAATTATTATGCATTGGAGAATGAAATTGACTTGGGTGTTGGGGTTGAGTATGTGTGATGTGGCATTCTACATGGATCCACCTCATCCTCTTCTCTTCCCTCTTCTATAAAATTCGAATTCCTTACCTTTTTTTGCGTTGCTTCACTTTTGCATACTTCATTTCGGGGCGAATTCTTTTGTTGTTTAGAGCTCTTGATTTTGGAGAAGATTGGAGACTGTTGCATGCTTGTAGATTGTTGATCTTGGAATGTGTTTTGCATTGGAAAGCATGTTGTTTTGGAACCTTAGAATAAAAATCAGTCATGGAAAGGTAGGAGCTTGGCTCTTGAAATGATCTCTTTTCTTTTTATTTTCTTTGCACTTAGGAATGTTTGAATGTGTTGTTTTATTGTTGGTTAGTTGGATAGACTACCTAGGGATGGTGTAGGAGGAGACTATGGGGTATTTTTTGGGAGGCATAAGTGTTTTTGGGAGGTATAAGTGTGGAGGGAGTTGGGATTTGGGTTCCACCTTACAAATAAATAGCTTGCATTTCTTTACTCATTATGGGGTGCCATAAGAGGTTGGGGAGGCATAAGTAAATGTGAGGAATAAGGGGTACTTAGGGGAGGCATAAGGGAATGTCAGGGTTTTGATATACTATATTTTTGGTGGTTTGTAATCAGGTGGTGATACCCATTTCCCATTTGGGAGGCATTAGTAGCATCCCCCATAGTTCTTGCTCCTTTGGCTTTCATGAGGAAGCCTGCGTGTTGTTTGTTGTCTTTTATCTATGGTTGCAAACTGCAGTTTTGTTTTGGACTGTGTTTTAAATGTGAAATTACATGTGTGTTGTGGAAGCCTATTGTTGCCATGAGTTCAAACACATTTCTTATTGCATTTTGGTTGGGGATCAGGGGCCAATGAAGAAGGATGGATTCTCCTCTTCATTGGATGTCTTTGTTGGGTGGAGAGCGTTGCCTTTCCCCTGCCTTTGTTGTGATCAAACTAGAAAATGGAGGTTCTTCATGTTGTTGTACTAGAGCAAAGAAAAAAGACAAGTTTGTCAGTCCTTATTGAGATTATTTCTTATTGTAACTTTTTCCCACTTTGAAGTGGATGACCTTGTATATTATTTTTGATGGAAAGATGTTTTGTATTGGCTATGAAAGCTATAATTCAAAATGTGAAAGAGATATATTTTGTTTTCTATTTTTTGAATGAATGAGAAAGAAATTGTATTCTGTATATTGAAATTTAGGAATGAAGGAAGAAGTTGTAAAGGTATCTTTTTGAATCAATAAAATATTGTATTACTTTTCTCAAATGGCATTATCCGGTATTGAAATCTGATTGTTGAATGTATTTTTAATTTTTGTTGGAAAGATGGAAAAGTGAATACGTATGGAGAAATGTCATAATGCTTTGTTCTTTAGAAATGAATGTTTTAGAAATTAGAACTTTAATTTGGAATTTGAATACCTTTCTTGAATCAACTTAATAGGTTAGAATTGGTTTTGGAATGAATTTTTTTTTTTAAACTTAGAAGATGATAAATGAAAATAGACCCATTCAAATCTGATCTCTGTTAGATAAATTTCAAACTCTACAAATTAATTAGCAAATTGAATAGAATGACCCTGCAACATTAGAAAGACAAAATTAAATACCAAATTGGACTTGTAAGATCAAAACGACCCCAAACGAACTAAAACACTTAAGAAATTTCCATCAAACCTTTCAAAATGGGCAAAAGCAAAATTGTAGACTCCTTATTGTATAAAATTGATAAATTTGAATTGAAAATCAATCAAACCTTATAACCTTGCAATCTATCCTAAAATCTTCCAAGTAAATTTATCCTCCATGCTTGTTGGGCATGTTGAGCAAGAGTTAATGGAAAATTTGAACAAAATTTATAAGTTAAAAGAGACCAGTTCACTTCCTAAATGACAGAAAAACATTTTCTCAAAATTTACCTTCTCAAAACTTATCAAGATTAAAATCTTGAGTTTCTTGTGCAAAGAGGACTTTGAGAGCTTTCCAAAAATTCCTTGTTTGCCAAACACTGAGCTTACAAATGAAAGTCTAATGCCTTCTGAAGTTTTTACTTCATTTCGGGCTCAAAACTAATCTAACTTTCAAATTTAAATTATTAAAATATTCGTTGGCAGACCCGAAGGTTAAAACCTGCCTTTTTCACGTTTTGCCCAAATGGCTCAAAAATCATGAAGTTCCCTGCCACCCCGCCGGCCCGAACCTTCTTTCCTTGACAAAACATTTTAAAGTCCAAAAATTTACTTTGGAAAATTTTTATCCGCGGCCTCACATCCTAGCAGCCAATCATTGACTGACACGTGGCTTACTGAGGTGTTGGCAGAGGCGCGGATCCTTTTTTTTGCCTTAGCACTTCAAAAGAAAATTTGGAAAATTCCCAAATTTTCCCCACAGGCGCAAAGACCCACGGCCAATGGCTAGCTGACACGTGTCACGATTGTTTACAAATTGGCAGAGGCGCAGATTGTCCAGAATGCTTTAACGCTTTAAAAGGAAACTATTCCCAAATCTCCCTGTCAGCCCACCGATCCACATCCAATGAATGTCTGACACGTGGCATCGTGAGACACCAGCAGAGGCACGGGTGGGTTTTAATCCCTTGCACTTTTTTAATCGTTAAGAAAAAAATTCCTGTTTGACCCCACTAACCCACTGATCCCCGCATTGGCTTAGAACATGCCATGTGCCCCATGCGTCCTGAGGTATTTTTTTGTTTTTGGGCATGGATTCTCGTCGCGAACTTGCGGGTGCACGGGGGTAAAATTTGATTTTTTCCCAAAGTGCCAAGAATCCAACTTTCCTCCCTAGTTTTTCCGCCAAGGCCCAAACGCCCTTGGGGAAAAATTTCTCCCCTAGGCCCGCTGGCCCGCCTTTTGGGATTAAATTTTCTTCCCAAGGCCCGCCGGTCCATAACTTGAGTTTTATAGGGAGTTAGAAGCACTTTCTTATATCCATGGAAAGGGGAAGAAATTATCCTATCCAATGGAATGGTGTTTAGGATTTTTTGATTTTGGGAAATATGAGAAAAACCATCTTGAATCTTTTAGGTTAGCATGTGAGTGGGTAAGAGGAAAATTACCTTCCTTATTTTCAATGTGCATTTCTAAAAGCATGAGTTGACCATTCTAATGCCACCTTATGGAAGCAAGGGAATGTTTTTCCCACCCCCTTGTAATCAGAGCCTGGGTTTTATTTTTCTTGGCCCCTGTAGCCCTCTAAGTGTAAAATTAAGAAATATTTTACCCTAGTGTTAATTTAATCTGATTATTAAATTAACACCTAAAGGAAATTTAAACTATACTTGGTTAATTATACCCACTCAGTTGTAATGTGGTCTTTTATATGTTGTTCCAATGGAAAACCTTATCTTCTTAACATGATTGACCTTAATGTACTTCCTTGTGTCAACTTTTGCTTCGAGGTTTGTTTGTAGTCTAACCTTGAACAAAAAAACATTATTCCATACTTTTATTTTCTAACTAACCTAGGTTGATTCCTGGGTCTCGAGTGGGAGTTTTAGCGGGAGTTACAATATACTATCTAAAGGATGGAAAATATCCATGAATTTATTTACTTTGGAAGTGCAGATGCTCCTCCCTATATACGTCCTCAAAACTATCCACCTGTCATATAACCCAGGAAAGTTGTTTTGTCTCATTGGCCAGTGGACATTAAATCATCATGCTAGCCAACCCAGTTGTTTGAGTCATAAAGCAATCATTTTGATACAATATGTTAAAATTTACAATTTAGGAATACATCAATAATTATTATTTAACGTATATATTGATTAATTTTTGTAAGTAAAACCTTTATGATAATTAATGGGAATTTTTACTTTTAACACTATTTTTTAATGAAAATGTATTTGCTATTTTATGATCCCTATTAGGGTTTTTAAACATTTTTATTGTATATTACTTGATTTTTTAATTTTTATAAAGAGATATTTGTTAAGTTATTTTATTTGTATTCATAAATTTTAAATAACAATTGTGGTTATATGTATATGATATTATTTCACACATACAATTGTCTTGGATGGCCAACAAGACCATCCCTTCAATAGAAGATATTCTCGGATCTATCTTGAAAAGGGTGGAAACTTCTTGCTATGGAGGACCAACATCATAGTGCTCCATGTCAACCATGTTGCAATTCATCAACACTCAAATTTGGTGCGCTGTAACTCTTTTAGAAACTAATAGTTATTGCAAATGTTTGATTACCTAACTGATATGCATCTTCTAGGTTAGTGATTTCTTCAACAATGACACCTACAAATCTAGCTACTATCATTTCTATTTCAATAAAGACATCTACCTTCCCCTCAATTATCCAAGGTTCTCATCTACTTAGAATGTATTAGCATCCACCCTAGTTGAAAAGCCTTAGATAATGGGAAAAACCACTTCTAATATTAGTCCTCAATAGTTCTAATTTTAGAATTTGGCATATTCAGTTCTAATGACCAATTCAATTTTAAGGGCCTCGGAATATGGGAAATCCCCCAGCATATCATTGACGATGGAAATTGATGGCCATATGAGATTATACAGCCTTGACACGAGTCACAATAGTTGGACTATTTTGTGGAAAGTAACTATGGAGGAGTATGGTTATAAAAGGGTGGATTCCATAGGTCCTATTTTAGAGGTTGCCCCTTGATTAATAAATTGTCTTGCATCCCAAACCGTAGGTTTTTCCAGTTTCTGTACAATTAATTTGTACATGTTTTGACAACTATGTGTATGTAGATGGGATGTTATGGGAAGAGTACAAGGAAACCTACATTGGATGCCAAGTTGCATACTGTTTTATAGTTTGGCTACAAAGTCATTCAGAGCATGGAAAAGTTTCTCCAAATCTCTGATTTATCAGTGGGTATCAATATTTTGTAGGTTTTCACTCATATGTACATGAATATATTAGTCAACTATTTATCAATGACTAATTTCATCATCCTCGTTGGGATGACTATAGCTCACTTGAATGCCCCTCGGTATGTTTCAACACCAATTGTAGCCAAAAAATATTTTTTTAAGGAGAAGCGGACATGAAATCAAATAATTATTCACATCGAAATATTTATGTAGTGCTCACTTCCCTTCGACACTTTTGATATTGATCATGATACTGCTGACTATATTATGGACATTATTATAGTTTTGATTTAGTATGGTGTTAGATGTCAGATCATGGATTATTGTTGACTCTGATTCATATATGATGCATGATGATTGTTAGAGACATTTTATATATTGATGAATGATATGTTGTTGACATGGTTATATTTATGGATGTTGTTTAGGACATGTGATATTTGGATATATTGAGTAGACCTAGAAAATTGAATTAAAATTGATGATGATATAGTTGTTGATGAAATTGTAAGTGATATTGTTGATTTTTGGATGTTGTTGTGATTGTGATATATATATATGATGATTATGAAATTATATTTATATTCATTTGGATGTTCTGATATGGCCACGAGGCTGAAGGAGGTATTTTGTTTTTTAGGTTAAAATATCACAACAAACATCGGGGGATTGGAGACCAACCACATTAGAATTCTAGATGAATTCAACAAGGTCACCATGGCAACTTGTATTGTTCATGTGTGTGTGTGTGTGTTTGATTGTTGTTAGGGATTCCCATGGGGGGATCACCTTTAAATGTGACCAAGGGTTATGTGTATTTATTTATTTGGTTCCTTTTTTTGGTATGTATGTGTTTTATAAGTGATGTGTTCCCCTTTTATTTAATTAAATTGTGGTAAATAATGTGAGTAATCATATTGTTAAAAAATTAATTAATCAAATTGGGTCATAAGAAAGTAATTAATAGAGTTGTTGGCTAAAATTAAAGTGTTGTAAGATAATGTGTAAGTAATGTGTAAGTAATGTGTAAGAGATGTGTAAGTTAATTTTGGAGTATGAAACACTCCACCTTATTTGAAATTCGAATTTGTCCTTGGAGGCTGATTTTGGAGGCTTGTGGGACAAGTTAAACTTGTCCCATACCTCTTAAATTTGCATACCAACCTTACCTATGGTTGGAGAGTTTAAATCTAGCCTTCATTATGCATTTTTGTAAGTCAAGTTGTATGTTTTAATTACACTTTCTTACATGCTTTTAATTTCAGTCCTTTGGGGTGTGGGCTTGATTTGAGTGTGTAAGTAAAACTATCATTTATTCACCTACTTATTTATTGTGCCTTGGAGATTGAAGTTGACTTATGAGTTGGAGTTGAGGATGTGTGATGTGGCATCCTACTTGGATCCACCTCATCCTCTTCTCTTCCCTCTTCTATATATTGAATTCATTGGCTTGTTTTTGGGGTTGCTTCACTTTTGCATACTTCATTTGGGGAATTCTTTTGTTGTTTTAAGCTCTTGCTTTTGGAGAAGATTGGAGATTGTTGCATAGCTTGTTATTTGTTGATCTTGGATGTGTTTTGCATTGGAAAGCTTGTTGTTTTTAGAACTTGGAACAAAACTCCATCATGGAGAGGTAGGAGCTTGGCTCTTGAAATGCTCTTCTTTTATGTATGTAAATGTTAATGTTGTTGAATGTTTTGGCATGTTGTTGGCTGATTGGGTAGATGGCCTAGGGATGGTGTAGGAGAAGACTATGGGGATCTATTTTGTGGGAGGCATAAGTGTGTTTTAGGGAGGTATAAGTGTGGAGGGAGTTTGGGATTTGTGTTCCACTTTTAAAAATAAATAGCTTGCATTTCTTACTTGTTATGGGGTGCCATAAGAGGTTGGGGAGGCATAAGAAAATGGGAGGAATAAGGGGTACTTGGGGGAGGCATAAGGGCATGTCAGGGATTTGAAATGATATTGTTGGTGGTTTGTTTTAAGGTGGTGATACCCATTTCCCATTTGGGAGGCATAAGTAGCATCCCCCATAGTTTCTCACTCCTTTGGCTTGCATGATGAAGCCTTAGTGTTGTTTGTTGTCTTTTATGTATGGTTGTAAACTACATTTTGTTTTGGACTGTGTTTTAAATGTGAAAATGTTGTCTTGTGTGTTATGGAAGCCTGTTGTTGCCATGAGTTGAAACACATTTCTTATTGCATTGTGGTTGGGGCTCGAGGGCCAATGAAGAAGGATGGCTTCTCCTTTTCATTGGATGTCTTGGTTGGGTGGAGAGCATTGTCTTTCCCCTGTTCTATTGTGATCAAATTGAAATAAAGAAAATGGAGGATATTCATGTTGTTGTTCTGGAGCAGAGGAAAAATACAAGTTTGATAGTCCTTGTTGAGATTATTCTTATTGTAACCCTTTCCCACTTTGAATTGGATGACCTTGTACATTATTTGTGATGGAAAGATGTTTTTTATTGGCTATGAAAGTTGCAATTCGAAATGTGAAAGAGATATACTCTGTTTTCTATTTTTGAATAAATGTGAAAGAAATTGTATTCTGTATATTGTAATTGAGGAAGAAGACAGAGTTTTGACAGTCCCTTGTGAAACTTATTTTGTAACATTTCCCACCTTGAAGTGGATGATCTTGTATATTATTGTGTTGGAAAGACTACTCTGTTTTAGCTATGAAAGTTGTAATTGATTATGGAAGAATATATCTTGTATTCAGTTTTGTGAACAGAAAAGAAAGATATGCATTTGGTATGTTGTATTTTGAAAATAAATGGGAAAGAAGTTGTAAGAGATTCCTTTGAATTAATAGAAGTGTTTTCCTTGTTCATATGATATTATTTCCATTAGAAATATGTGTTTAATATACAGTAGGAAATATCTATTTGTAAAAGTGAAAAGGAAGCACGTATGAAGAAATATTGCACTGCTTTGTCTCATTTGAAATGTTTAATTTTAAAAAAAAAATAGAAGTTGCATTCTTGTCTCTATCATTTGATTGAAGGAAAGAAAACTATTTAAAACTAGCATGGAATAAATTCAATGTTTTTATTGCATGGAAAAAGAGATAGTTTAATCTTCTGTTCTTGAAATGTACAAACTTCATTTCTACTTCACTGTATACTTTACAAATTCCTTTTTATCAAATGTCCAAAACAACCCTGCAAATCTATAAGAGACAAATGAAATATTCAATTGGAATTAATGAGATCAAAATGATCCCCAAACTAAACTAAAACACTGAAGAAATTTTTAAAGAACCTTTCAAATCGAGTAAAGGCAAAATTGCAGGTTTTCTGCTTGTGTAAACATTGGTAATTTTTGAATGCAAATCAATCAAAAAAATTAACCTTGCAAAATATCCTAAAATATTTCCAAGTGAAATCCTCCATTCTGTTTGGCATGTTGAGAAAGAATTAATGTCAAATTTGAACAAAAATTTATAAGTTAAAAATACCAGTTCACATTTCTAAGTGACAGAAAGAACGTTTTCTCAAAATTTACCCTTCAAACTTTATCAAAATTAAAATTTTGTGATCCCTGTGCAAAGAGGACGTCAAGACCTTTCCAAAAAGTCCTCATTTTCCAAAACCCGAGCTCCCAATCAAAATTTATGGCCCTCTGAAGTTTTTACTTCATTTTGGGCTCAAAAAAAAAATCTAACTTCAAAATTTGAATAAAATATTTCAGTGGGAACCGCGGGCTAAATATTTCTTTTTACCATTTTTTTTCTGGGAAAAATTCCAAAGGAATGAAGTTTCCCACTGCTCCGCTAATCCGCAAGCCTTCATTTTGTCTAAAAATAATCTAAGTCCAAAAATTTTAAAAATTTTTGGAAATTTTTTCCTCCTACGGCCCCACCACCCCAGCCAATCATTGATGGAAGCATTTGGCTTCATTGGGCAGCGGAGGCTCGGAAAATTTTAACTTAAGCTATTTTTAAATTTGGCAAAAAAATTTTCCAAGTTTTTCTCCCTAGCCCTGCACCCCTGCCAATTAGGTTTGGAAAACTGGCTTCCACGGGCAAGTCGTGCAGAGGTTCCTTAGCTAACCTTAACTTCAGAAAAAAGTTGGGCAAAATTTCCTAAGATTCTCTCTGAGCCCTCAACCCGTAGCCAATGATTGTCTGACACGTGGCTTCGTGAGGTGACAGTGGAGGAGAGGAGGTTTTTTAACCCTTGTGCTTTTTAACACACAAAGGCTAACAAAATTTTTAATTTCTCTGCAAGTTTGTTTTCCCCTGAATCTAGGCTTGACACGTGCGCCTTGGGCGTTAGGCGGGCGCAGATCATTTTGATCCCTTAACATTTTTCAGTAAAAAACTATATGTCTTAAATTCTTCCAGTGACCCGCCTTTCCTTTTGGTTGCGTTTTTTGGAACATGTGTCCCTTTTCGGGGTCTCTGCAAAGGAAAATTTCACCTTTGTCCCAAGGCAGGGAGTTAGGACTAACTTTTCCTTCCCCGCTTGCAGGCCCGCCTGTCTGGGAAAATTTTCTTCCCAAGCTCTGCCAGTCCGCTTAACTCCTCTGGGAGAAATTTCTCTTTAAGCCCACAGGCCCAAGTGAGGGAAAATTTTCCTCCCTAAGGAATAGGCCTTCTTGGGGAAAATTTTAATCCCAAAGTTAATCTGGACCCATATCTTGAAAAATATGAGGATCCTTAAACCTTAGGAGGACTTCTTTATATCACTGGAAAGGTGAGCAAATTTCCTATCTAATGGGAATGTTTTAAGATAGGTTTTGAGTGCCCATTAAATTAGGTTGCTCTTAAGTTGAATCTTAATTTTAATTAAGTTACCTGGGGTATTAAATAATTTAGTTTTGGTCCCTTAACCCTTAATTTCAATAAGGGAATATCTAACTAAAATGTCAATGTAGTCAGTGATTAAATTAATCCCTAAGGAGATTTGAGCTATGTTTGGATTTATTACACTTATTGCTTTGTAATGTGGCATTAGTAATTTTTATAATGGGAAAAGTTAAATTGTTGAATTTAATTGTCCTTGAGCCTTTGTGTTAACACTTTAAAAAAAAAAATATTCCATAATTTTCTAACTAAACCTAGGTTGTTCATGGGTCTCAAGTGGGAGATTTTAGTGGGCGTTACACTTGGTATCAGAGCCATGGGTTCAAAGCTTGGACCCTTGGGCACACTAGAAAACTTGAGACATGAACTGTAAACCTAGCACACTTTTAAATCTAGAAAACAACCTTGTTTGAAAATTGAAAAAAAGAAATACGTATGAAGAAATATTACATTACTCTATTCATTTGAACTACCAGAATTAAAATAATAATAAAATAATAAGTTTTTTGAATTGTTGTACTTGCTTAGTGGCATTTTGTCTAAACCCAGGTAACTAAGAATGTCAAATTAAATTGATTTTTGTGAACTTCTAGTGTAGTGGAAACTTGGTTCCCCTTTGAAAATGTGTTGTTTTACAAGTCCTAAATCTTGATCTAATTGTATGATGCGTTAAGCCCTTTTGAGACCCTTCCTTATTGGAATTGTTGGAATGATAAATTCTATGGTGTGACTCTTGTGGTTGGACAATAGTGGTTGTGTTCTGGGGTTGAGGAAGAGTTAATTAGAAGTTTTTTAGAGCTTCCTTCCTTCAGTGGTTAGGAAAATGGTCTGGTTGTCAGTTTTTCATTTTTGTTACCCATATGGGAGAGTGGACATTAAGTATGGGTGTCGTTTATGACCCAATCCTACGTATGTGTCCTTGGAACTGACCTTAAGGTAGAGTACCCCTATTGGAGGCCATGCAGAGTTGTGGAGTGAATGTGGTGTTAACTTTTGTATTTTACATTCGTAAACTTGTGTTATTTTATCAAGGACCAACATCTTATTTTATGATTGGATTGAGAAGCTCTGAGGCTCTTTTAGTTATTTATATTTTTGTGATAATTTTCAGACTTTGCAATGTGGCTACTTAGCCACTTTCCTTGATTGCCAATATTTCTTGGATTTTATTTTGATTGGTGACTCAAAGCTCGTTATCTTGTTGGCTACTTAGCTAAATGTTATGTGATTCTCACTTGCATGTTGTTGAGTTGGTTCTATGCTTTTATTGTGACATTTTGTCATATGGGGGTACACCCTTAGGTGTCTTGAATGTCTTCTTAGGTGCTTAAAGTTATGCCTTGGTTTTGGATGCATGAAACCTTGAGTGTGTCTAGGATCTTAGAGTGACTTTTTCATTTCTCGACCTTGCTAGATAGAGAGCTCATTTGTTGTGCATTCTAGTTGGCAGTCTGTTAGCGGTGGTGGTGATACTCTTACATTCTGGTAAGAGCTTGAACCTTTAAGAGAAGAGGTGTTTAATTATGGGTTGGTGAATTATGTTAGGATTGGATTGATTTTACTTGGCTGTGGATGTTAGTGGAAAAGTGTTTGTTTGGTAGTGGCTTTTCTTCGATGGCATGCTAAGTTTTATCAGGATTTCCTTATTTCATTATATAAAGTAGTGACTTGAGGATTGTATGCATCTTGGTAATTATGGTTAGAATTAATCCCATTCGAGTATTGTGTGTAAATTAAGTGTGTTTGTTTTCCCTCTTAACCTATAAATAAGTCTACCCTTTCCTTAATTTTTTAAGTTACTATGAATAACACTCTATGACCTATTAATTTTGGATTACGCAAAGACACTTATGGATGCTTTGAGTCTTTTGGACCATGACTATTGGTGATGTTAGTGTAATTAGACCTTGATAATTTAATCTCGGTGGTATTTTATAATGTGATTCTTCTTGTGAAACTGTAACTCTTGGTCGTAAAGCCATGTTGAATAGATAGTTGATTGTCTGCTTACATTTGATGCTTTCTAGTGAGTATGTGGTGTTCTTATAGTTAAAATATTTCCTTGTCATTTTGATTGCTTGGTTGGTGGTATCCTGTGGTAATATGGGTGTAGATTTGAAAACTTTCCTTGTCTTATCATGTGAGTAAAATGTTTTCACCAAAACAACAAAACAATGTTAAACCCTAGTAGATCAGTAAAAGTAATTATGCTTCCTTAATGGGCCTTCCTTGTAACTTATTTTGAGAACTTGTAGAAACCCACTAGGAATGTTTTATGATACTTGTAATTAGTGGAAAAATCTTGAAATATTGTTGTGATCCATGTTGGTTGATTGTTTCCTAGTTCTTACAAAATTAATAATGTGTTTTCTATGTTGAATGTCCCTTGTTTTCTTAGAATTAAAAATGTGATGTGTTGATTTACCTCTCTCTCCCATAAAAGTAATAGTGTGATATGTTTACCCTTCCTTCTCATTAAATTTTTAATTGACAAGTTGACTCACCCAAACATCATAAAACTATAATTGAGGAGATTTGGCCTTGAAGCTTAACAAATAAACTGGAACATAGAAAGAGAAAATGGTCCTTGC
Organism: Taxus chinensis; assembly: GCA_019776745.2. Lineage (NCBI taxonomy): Eukaryota > Viridiplantae > Streptophyta > Pinopsida > Cupressales > Taxaceae > Taxus > Taxus chinensis. The sequence continues at coordinate 77,115,880 of CM034157.1, forward strand.
TTTAACCTTGGTAGATTAATAGAAGAAATAAAAACCATGTAGAAGAACAGAAAGGGAAAACTTTGTCCATCTACCTTCCCTAGGAGTAAAATAAATACTTTTTCTCTTTTCCACCTTTATAGAATGGCGAGATATCATGCGCCCTTAGTGGTCCTTATAACACAAACTTGTGATGTCATAATAGGAGGAATTTTAATTAAGAAAAATTAAAGGAATGTGCTTAGAAAATGAAACTACCACTTTTGACTTAATTAGTTGAGTTATAAAATAAGTAAGATTTATGTGTATTGAGTGCAATGTTTAGTTGAAACCTATAGTTCTATCACCTACCTGAAATTGTGAAACACCTGGTGGATAGTAATGTGTTCTAGTTGCTTAGTACTTTCTTGTTCATAGATGTATGTGCCTTTCTTTGTGGGAGTTTTGGGTCATCATACCCTTATCATCCCATAGCTCGATGAGTGTGAGTTGTGGTATTTTTGGATTGAGACTTATCTCTTGTTGAAGAAGAAACCTCCTTGTGTGTTGTCTTGTCATTAGAGACCTAAGTTATTGTAATTTGAAGAAAACATATGTTAAGGATATAAAATAACTTTGGGAAGTATTCTTTTCTTCATATTTTATTGAGACACATTATTATTGTTGCCCCTTTTCGTTAGGATGGAAAGTGCAAGATGATGTTATTACTCACTTTTGATACGATGCACCTTGGATTGTAGTTGGACCCCCTGTGTTACTTGTTCTTCTCCCTAGCGACCTTGAGTACTCCTTGTGTTACAATTTTCTTGTGCTCTCTTTATGATTATTTTGAGCTTGACCAGGAAATAAGATAAATGAATCCCATTGTGTTATTGTGAATGGTACTTCTTGCATTGTTATGTTAGTTGCTAGGGGAGATATATATATTTTTCTTTACTAAATGGTTGACGTCTCTAAATTTAGTTGGTGTGGTGTGTTTGATTCTTAAAACAAAAGTGTAAAAATCAGACTATAGGAAACCTTGTGGTCATGAATTTTCTTAGTATTACCATGAAAATTTGACTGTACCCTCTCGAGTTATATAAGTGCTTTCCATAAATAGTTTCCTTGATTGTAAATGTTTTGCTGATTTAGGTGTCCTTCCTAAAATTGTGGGACCTTGAGTCAACATGTCTCTCGTACAAAATTTTAGCCTTGGTTGATTCTGCTAGCCTTGTCTAAACAATGAACTATGAAAGCATAATTTAACCTTAGTGGAAACCTTAATTTTTGTTACTGTAGTATGTTGTATTCCTTGGGAAACTATGTGGTCTTTCTCAAACTCATGGAATTCTCCTTATTATTCCTCTACTTGGTGGTTACTCTTAAGACTCTTTTGAACTCTTCATGTTATATTGTTATGTGTTGTATCTTGGTTGATAGCGTAAAGTTACTCTCTAGATTTAAATGTTTGTAGCCTTACATGTAGAAAGTTTAGAACTCATCCTTACAACCTCCCTTCTTATTGCTGAATTGCATTCGACCAAACTTGGGTTCTGTAGACCCACACTTGTTTGAAGCAAGCAATCCCATAATGGGAGTGATCCTTTTTTTGTTGCATTTGTTCCTATCTCTCTTTCCAGTGACTTCCAGGAGGAAGTCGAGTCTAAGGGGAGGGGGATGTAGTGCCCACTTCCCTTCGAAACTTTTGATATTGATCATGATACTGCTGACTATATTATGGACATTATTATAGTTTTGATTTAGTATGGTGTTAGATGTCAGATCATGGATTATTGTTGACTTTTAATTCATATATAATGCATGATGATTATTAGAGACACTTTATATAGATGTTGACATGATATATTGACATGACATTATATATATTTATGGATGTTGTTAGGACATGTGATATTTGGATATATTGAGTAGATTAGAAAATAGAAATTAAAATTGATGATGATATAGTTGTCCTGATGAAATTGTAAGTGATATTGTTGATTTTCTGGATGTTGTTGTGATTCATATATATATTGATGATCTTGAAATTATATTTATATTCATTTGGATGTTCTGATATGGCCACGATAAGCCGAAGGAGGTATTTGTGTTTTGTAGGTTAAAATATCACAACAAACTTCGGGGCATTGGAGACTAACCACATTGGAATTTTAGATGAATTCAACAAGGTTACCATGGCAACATGTACTGTTTGTGTGTGTATTTGATTGTTGTTAGGGATTCCCATGGGGGATCACCTTTAAATGTGACCAAGGGATTTTTGTGTATTTCTTTTATTTGGTTCCTTTGTTTATTGAATGATTTATAAATGTTTTATTAAGTGATGTGTTTTGACCCATTTCATTATTTAATTAAATTGTGTGTAAATGATAATGTGAGTAAATTTTGTTAAAATTAATTAATAAAATTGGGTCATAAGAAAGTAATTATTAGAGTTGTTGGCCTTGCCAATTAAAGTGTTGTAAGACTACAAGACCAAGCATGTGATGTAATGTGTAAGGGATGTGTCAGTAGAGTTTTGGAGTAAGAAACACTTCATCTTCTTTGAAATTCGAATTTTCTCCTTGGAGACTGATTTTGGAGGCTTGTGGGACAAGTTAAACTTGTTCCATCCCTCTTAAATTTATATACCAACCTTGCCTATGGTTGGAAGGTTTAAAATCTAGCCTTCATTGTGCATTTTTGTAAGTCAAGTTGAATGTTTTAATTGCACTTTCTTACTTGTTATTAATTTTAGTCCTTTGGGGTATGGGCTTGATTTGAGTGTGTAAGTAAAATTGTCATATTATTCACCTACTTATTTATTGTGCCTTGGAGATTGAAGTTGACTTGTGAGTTGGAGTTGAGGATGTGTGATGTGGCATCCTACATTGGATCCACCTCATCCTCCTCTCTTCCCCCTTCTATATATTCTGAATTCATTTTACTTGTTTTGGGGATTACACTCTTGAAAGGGTTGCTTCACTTTTGCATACTTCATTTTGGGGTGAATTCTTTTGTTGTTTTGAGATCTTTCTTTTGGAGAAAGCACTTGTAGATTTTTTACATGCTTGTTGTTTGTTGATCTTCGGACTTGTTTTTCATTGGACCAAAGTACTTGCATTTGGAACTTGGAACAAAACTCCATTATGGAGAGGTAAGGAGCTTGACTCTGAAATTACTCTTCTTTTATTGTGCAAATGTTATATGTTGTGAATGTTTTGGCATGTGTGTGGGCCGAATTTGGGTAGATGGCCTAGGGATGTGTAGGAGAAGACTATGGGGTATTTATGTGGGAGGCATAAGTGTTTTGGGGAGGTATAAGGAGTGGAGGGAGTTTGGGATTTGGGTTCCACCTTTAAAAAGAAATAGCTTGCATTTCTTTACTCGTTATAGGGGTGCCATAAGAGGTTAGGAGGCATAAAAAATGTGAGGACATAAGGGGTACTTGGGGGAGGCATAAGGGCATGTCAGGGATTGAAATGATATATATGTATATTTTTGGTGATTTGTTATCAGGTAATGATACACATTTCCCCTTTGGGAGGCATAAGTAACATCCCCATAGTTTCTTGACTCCTTTGGCTTGCATGGTGAAGCCTGAGTTTTGTTTGTTATCTTTATTTTGTGGTTGTAAACAATGCAGTTCTATTCATGGACTGTGTTTTGAATGAGAAATCTATTCTGTGTTGTGGAAGCCTGTTATTACCATGTGTTGAAAAATATTTCTAATTGCAATATGGTTGAGGCTCAGGGAGCCAATGAAGGAAGGATGACTTCTCCTTTTCATTGGATGTCATTGGTTGGGTGGAGAATGCGTTTCCTTTCCCCCTGTTTTGTTGATCAAATTAGAGTTGTGAAATTCCATACTGCTAATGTGAAAGAAGATAAAAGTGAAACTTCTTTTTGTAAACCCTTTGTCCCACTTCAAGTGGGACTTGTAATTTATTGGATTGGATAGTATTTGTTTTGGAAATAAAATTCTATTTGAATGTGAAAGACATACTCCTAATGTTATTCTGAGAAAGGAAAAGAAATCTTTTGAAAAGAATGGAAAAAGATAAGTTTGACATTCCTCTGTTGAGATTATTCTTATTGTTAACTAATCAATTTCAACCACTTTGAAGTGGATGACCTTGTAGCATTATTAGTGATGGAAATTATGTGTTTGTATTGGCTATGAAAGGTTTTATAAAATTCAAAATGGGTGAAGTAAGAGGTATACTATGTTTTCTGGTTTGCTGAATAAATGTGGAAGAAATGTATTTATGTATCCAATTGTAATTGAGGACAGAAGACAGAGTTAATGACACTCCCTTGTGAAAGCTTCATTTTGTAACCTTTCTCACCTTGAAGTGAATGATCTTGTATATTATTGTTTGCCTTTGGAAATACTAACTCAGTTTTAGCTATGAAAGTTGCAATTGATTTTGGAACAATATATCTTGTATTCAGTTCTGTGAACTATAAAAGAAAGATATAACATTTGGTATGTTGTATTTTGAACATAAATGGGAAAAAACCTTGTAAGATATACCCATTTGAAGTAATAGAAGTGTTTTGGCTTGTTCATATGATATTATTTCTATTTGATGATCTGTGTTTAATATATAGTAGGAAATCTCTACTGTCAAAGTGAAAAGGAATCACGTAGTGACAGAATTAGGTCTCCAATGGTGCATGTCCCAATTTAGCGAGATGTACTATATCATCATATATATATATATATAGTAGAGACCTTGAATGGATCTTAGTCTATATAATTTAATATAAATGGAAGGAAAACTACCTTTAGATTATTTCTAGCAGTTCTTATCTCACAATTCCTTGAATATTCCTGCTATCTCTCGAAAGTGCACCCTGTAGAGAGATGGCTGCAAGTTTTCTAAACTTGTAAAATTTGATCTCTCTCTTTCATAGATATAATGGAAACACCTCAGGTCTGTGGGTATACCTATTTTGAGGTGAGTCTCTTGTATCAAGGATGGTTCCTTATTGATGTATCCTAAACTGATTTCTGGGGTTGAAGGGTAAAATATGACTATATTATAATTTAAACTAAGGTGGTACACAAAATTTTCATGAGGGATTTGACTGAGTATATGCACAATTGATATGTGAAAGGATTTTTGATGCACAAACCAATAGTTCTTTTGCAAAATATCAAGGGAAAAATACTTTGAGTTATTGAGGGAGATTATCACAACAATGTTGCTAAGCTAAACATGCACATTAATATCATGCAGAAATTATTGAGTTTGTAACAGGGTAAGATTATTAATCAGGGAATTTGCATTCATAAGACTAATAGAAACATACACAAGACTGCAAATAATTGGTAAGGCAGAAAATACTTCACACTCAGAATGCAAAACTGGAAAAATTGCTTCAGTACTCCTATATCTAAAAGTCCTTTTTTGTGCTCTAAAAAGGCACACAATATATAGCAAAATAAAATTTTCCCACCCTTCCTAAAATAGACTAAGGCTGTACTCGCCCCTGCATCCTAGTTTTATTCTTTATTTAATAATAAATAAAGGGATAAAATAATACAAACTATTACAAGAGGCATTAATAACCTTTGATTACATCTCACTCAACTGAAGCTCACTGTTCTATTTTAATAAGGGTGGGTGAATAATTTTCTAAAAATAAGATTGCTTGTTAGGAAAGTCTCTCTCCATGAGCATCCAACTTTGTGTCCTTCTCTATTCTGACTTCTTATTATTCATGCAAAAATAACTCCTGAGAGTGAGCAACATTAATTACATTATTTTGCAATACTTTGCAAAAAAGAGTTTATCCAAACATCTATCTTGATGGGGACCACCTCCAAGCCTGATGTTGACATTTCTTTGTCTTCTAATGGTCACATGAGTGACACTCTGCAACTCAACTCTAGCTCCTTCTATAGTGGGGACCACCTTTACACTTCACCATGGTTTGGCCACCCTTGATTATTTGACATAGGCTACACTATATAGTCCGCCACCTTTTTATTATACACGACTATGTAATACTTGTCAGCTTTGCATGTTTAAATAGTATATAGTTTAGAAATTCACATTTTCAATGATCATTATGGCATAATTTGGTCGTCTTTTGGCATTTTTTAAAGTTTGGACTATACTTGATCCTTTGAATTTCAAGTGCAATGATTTTGTTTGATTCGATGACATGGGTTGGCCCCTTCTCCATAGTGACTCACCCCTCCATGAATTTTGTCGGTGGAAACCTAACTCAGGTTAAGTCTTTTTGGAAATTTGGTGATGATTTTATACCACCGATCTATGTACTTTGATATCTTAGGCCGTCGATCTTTGGACTCACGGTTAGGGTTTTCAACTGTGCATTAAATGTGGTTGGTGGGATTGACTATAGTTAATTGTTTCGAGCTCTGAGCACAATCCTTGGCCTTTGATCTTCATCCTTGATTTTTTACTGATTGTCGATGCTTCAACCATAGATGAGTCCTATTGACTCATCTCTCAAGTTTGCATGCTAAAGGGTTGCTTCATTTGGTTTTTGTGATGCGGCCGAATCCCTGGAAAAAAAAATTTGACGTCGTTGATCTGATCATTGAAGCTAATTCCAGTTCATTATTTGGTCTTCTGAACCATTCGTGCCTCTGTATATTTTTAAAAACTGTGGCTTCTTTAATGGCCACCATTTTTGCTAATCCTGAAGCTCGGCTCTGTTCTATTTGGTCTTTTTGGTGAATTCCATGAGATCTAAGTTTACTTTTGAAGTGGCCGCCATGGTTAATAACTTTGAGCTCTAAGTGTTTTGTCAGTTCTTGTGGTCGAAAGGCTCAAGCACAAGTATATTTATTGTCTCTGCAGGTTTTCCTTTCAAAGCGGCCACCATCTCTTGCTATGTGCATCACCATTCGATGAGGGAAGGTAAGTTTTCCCAACCTCTAAGTTTCGATGTTACTTATTCTTCACCATTTCGACCTCTGAAATTTATACTTGTTTTTCATTACATTTCTTGTAACCTTCATGGCTCGGCCTTGGTTGTTTCGAGTTTAAATCTGTTCTGAGCTGAAGCTTTTTGGGTTTGTTGATTTTGTGACCTTACCTCGAGGATTTACTGAAATTTTTACATAGAACCGGTAATTTTCAACTGGGTACTCATATTTTCCTCTAAAAACGCATGAATTAGGCACTTAGCTTGTTGTAAACATTGTGGTTTTGAATCCATACTCCTCAAATTCATGTTCTTCCTTTTCTGAATTCTATTTCGAGTTGTATATGTTTTTTAGAACTGTAGATCTACATATTTTAAAATATGGGTATTTGGATTTCTGATTTGAGCTTTACTGTATGGTTTGATTGTATATGATTAGCCTCTTTTGCCTTTCAAAATTCATCAATAGAACTTTTTGAAAACTATCATTTATACAGTGAACTCTGCTTCTAATAATATATGATTTATACTCATTATTGATTTTGCATTACTTGGCTTGTTATGTGAAAATTACCCTGTTTGGGCCTTGTACTGGATGAGTTTAAACCTTTTGGAAGAGATGTGTAACCTCTACTTGTTTTCAATGCTAAACTGACTTCTGATATTCTGAAGTGAAGAAATGTGGATCTCTGATTTTCCATTTATGTAATTTCTCATTTTTGGGTTCATCCTCCTAAGCTAAATCTGGGCTTTACATATTTCATTTCTACTATTTTGCTCATGGTTAGGAGTTTTGATTTACATGATAGCTTCTTGTAGTTCTGCAACTTCATGTTTTCTTTACTTAAGGGCTTCAAATGATACAGTTGTACTTGATTCGTACTTGTCAAAATGGATTTTGTTTCAAAAACATTCTTGTAACATGTAGTTACATTTGTATTGTTGGACCCTAATTGGCCAGTCCACAACCAATCAGAGGCTACCACGTGGCACCATCGGGTGTCAATGGAGGGGTGGATCCCTTTTTTAACTTAACATTTCAGAAAATTTTGGAAAAAATTTCCAACTTCTCCCCACCAACCCGCAACCAATCAGGTAATGCCACATGGCGTCAAGAGGCATCGGCGAAGGAATGTGTTCCTTTTTTTTTTCACGTCTAAAATTTTTTTTGAAATTTTTTCCTAGTTTTCCCCTCTGTTCTACTGGCCCGCAGCCAATCAGGGGCTGCCACATGGCATTGTGAGGTGCCGACGAAGGCGTGGGTCTATTTACCCTCTTAGCCCTTCGAGGCGTTAAGCCAATTTTCTCCCCGTCACCCCACCTAATCTGCGTTGGCTTAGGAGATGCCACATGTCCCTTATGGACTTGCGGGAGCACAGGTGCAAAGATGAACTTCACCCCAAGCGGGAGAATTTACAAAATGTCTCCCGCCGCCCCATTCTCCCCTCGCTAACTTGTGAAGCGCCACGTGTCCTTTGTGGACTAGTGGACCCACAGGAGCATGGGTGCAAATGTGGGCTTTTTCCCCTGGAGGGGAATTTTTCCAAAATTCTCCGTGTTGGCCGCCAACCCGCCCTTTGGGCAAATTTTCACCCCTGGCCCTACAGGTCCACTCTAGGGGAAAATCTCCACCCCAAGGCCCGCCAGTCCATAACTTGAAAACTATGAGAAGTTAGGAGGACTTCTTTATATCAATAGAAAGGTTAGGAAATTTCCTATCCAATGGGAATGTTTTAGGAAAACTTTGAATTCGTAAAGTGTGAGAAAAATCAAGTTGAAATTTTAAGCTTGTTAGAGAGTGGTATGGTGAGGAATTTCCCTCTGAACCTAATTGAAACTTCTAACCCTAAATTTTGGACCTTATGACCTCTAATAATTATTAATAAAATAAAATAATATTCTAGTAGATTAGAATTGTTCCAGAACTTGTTAGTGACAATTGTTGTCTTGTAGCCTAGTTGTAGATTCTTTAAAAAATATATATTCCATAATTTTCCTAACTTATCCTAGGTTATTCTTGGGTCTCAAGTGGGTTGTTTTAACGGGCGTTGCACTTTTTATTTTCATTTATTTTTATTAATTTTATTACTTTCTCTTAATTTTTTGTTAATTTTTATTATTTATTGTTAATATTCTTTTATAATTTTTTGTTAATTTATATTAATTTGTGTTATTTTAAATATTTTTTAATTAATTTTTTAATTTTCAATAATTTTGAATAATGTTTAATAGTTTTTAAAAACTTTTCTTAATTTTTTATTAATTTAAATAATTTCATTTTTATTTTTTAACTTTTTCATTAATTTTTTATAAAAAAATTATTTTTAATTAATTTTTATGATTTTTTGTTAATATTTCATTCATTTTTATTAATTTTTTGTCAATAACTAATTTTTTATTTTTCATTCATTTTTACTTATTTATATTTAATTTTTGTTACTTTTTGTTTAATTTTTATTAATTTTAATTAATTTCTTTAAATTTTTTTAATTATTGGTAACAATAATAACATAAATAATAATATTCTATTTCTCATTTTTGATTACCAGTAATTATAATTATATTTTTATTTTTATTAATAGGCCTATCGACTTATTGATATCACCCAGGTGATATTGCTAGTTAGGTAGGGAATATCCCTACTTAATTGTTATCTCTACTTCGTTGTCGTACCAGGGATATTAATCCATCAAAGAAACAACTAAATGAAAATAATCCATACAAATATTAATCTATGTTTAGTCTCAATAATAAATAAGACAATAAACAAACTTTGGAAAAACATATAAATTAAAAGAATGTAGAAATATAATATAAAGACATAGTTAAACAAACATTGTTTATGAGATTTATTTATGGGTTTATATATTCATAGCAATATTTTAAAGTAATATATTGAGAATCTACAATTAAAAAATATGGAATAAAAGGAAAAAACCCATCTAAATCAATTATTTTAGTTGATTGCATGTTTCTTTGACTTTTTTGATTATTTTATTTGATTGCATGTTTCTTTGACTTTTTTTTAAAAGAAAATTTAAGGGTGCTTTTGGTATTTTGTGGGATGATAAGTGTTGTAGTCAATCCTCACGATCTTACTCTCTTTTATTTTTATTAATATAAAAAAGTAGTTTTAATAATAAAAATTATTTTTTCTACATTTTAAATTATATGAGAATACAACATTAAATAACCATTGATTAATAATAAGGAAAAGTGAAAATCCTTTTTCTTAAAAAGGGGGGAAATTAAAAAGGGGGAAATTCGTCTATTGGGATGTTTTATAATGTGATTAAATAAGCCTGACTCTAATCACATATTCTCTTTTTCCATCAATATTGAACCTGAATCCAAAATCATTCCATGCAACGACTCTTTTCATAGATTAAAAACAACAATTAGCATAATTTTATTTGAAATAGATAGCGTGATAATAAAAAATACTGTTGTGTTTTTATGACAAGAAGTGAAGTAACGATTTCTGGCTTGTTTCAAAGTCTGGCTCGGCCAAACTTACGTTCTCTGCTATTGGAAAAGGATTCTACAAGTGATCCAATCGATCATGAGATATCCAGACATAAAATACAGAATCCATCAAGGGGAAAACATATAATTTTTACAAACTTCGGACCTCCTCAACTGGAAAATATATTTGTTACAACCGTCCGTCACTTGTCCGTTTTAGGAATCTAAAAAGGAAGGAACTTAAAAATATTAGAGAGCTTGAACCAAAATCATATCGATTAGTTTTTTCGCAATCCAAACAAATACAAATGTGATACATTTGAAATATTAACATATTGAGGCGACAATGATGATGGTAGTAGCCGTTACAAAGAAAAATGACTGTAAAAATGAGTATTGGCCAAGTAACAATAACACTTTTAGGTCTAAAAAAAGTCAGCAAACCTGTCACATAAATACAAAATGCTCCAACTTCATTAATGCCAAGTTTACAGTTTTCCCAGAAAACCATGGATGGCAATGTATATATATAGCAAGGAGGCCAAACAAGCAGTTAAGACAAAAAGAAGTAGTTGACATGGATTGTCTGTAACTACGTCAACTGGTGCACCCTGGTCACTGCTTTCGGTATAGGTCAACCTCAATTGCTTCTCCTCTCTAATTTTCTGATATACAATGAAAAGCAGCACTCCTACAATTATACACACAATCAATACAGACATTTCCAGTATGAGCAGAGTGAACTGATTATGTAAGTGAAAGTTGATTGCATAAAATGAAATCTACAGTCTTATACAACAAACAACATAAAAGAAATAAACAAATACTTAAATAACTTGCATAAACAGAGAATATTCAAACCAGCACTGTTGTGCATAATCTCCATTAATAAAAGCTTCATCATACTCAGAGCTTCAGCTCTTTACAATCAAGCTGTGCGTGCAATGTGTGCTTTCAATGCTTCATCCTTCCTTGCTTGTGCAGATTTCACACCTTTTGTGTGTGCATACAAAGCAATTACAATTGTTGTTATTTAAATAGAATACACTCCCCCATAATTTGAAACTGTAGCTTTCACTCTTCTGAAGCTTGTGTTTGCATTTTAAGATCTGTCATATCAAAGATCACAAACTCCCAAACAATCTCTCAAATATTCAAAAACTTCCTTTGCCAAAGCCTTTGTAAAAATGTCTATAAACTGATCTTTAGATCTACAAAATTCAAGGTGAATTTCCTTGTTGTTTACCAACTCCCTGATGAAATGATACCTTGTATCAATATTGCTTGCTCCTCTTATGAAAAACATGATTTTTGGACAATGTTATACCTGAGTTGTTGTCACAAAAAATCTGCGTAGCTTCCTCTTTTTTCTTTCAAATCTTTCAAAACTCTTCTTATCCAAACAACTTGACATGTTGCTCCTATTGCTACTACATACTCTGCTTCTACTGAAGATAATGTGACAATGGGTTGCTTCTTTGATGCCCATGAAACCACTCCTGTTCCAAAGTGAAAAGTATAGCCGGATGTGCTTTTCCAATCATCTATACTTCCAACACTGTCATTATTTGTATACCCAATTAATTTGAACTCAAATGAACTTGAATAAAGAATTCCATGATTATTTGTTCCACACACATACCTCAAAATCCTTTTTCCATCTTGCCAATGTGAATCTTTTGGAGATTCCATGAACCTTGATATGAGGCTCACACCATACATAATATCAGGCCTTGTGGCCATCAAATACATAAGACTTCCAACTAACTTTTTAAACAATGTTGGATCCACAAATGATCCATTCATCCTCTTTCTCAACTTCAAACCTACTACAAATGGTGTTGGTGTTGGCTTACAATTAAACATGTTAAACCTCTTCAAAACATCATTTGCATACTTTTCTTATGAGATAAAAACTTCACCTTCTGATTGTTGAACTTCAATTCCCAAAAAGTAATGCATAAGACCAAGATCTGTCATCTCAAATTCCTTCTTCATGGCTGATTTGAATGACTCTGTAGATAGATTTCTAGTAATGATCAAATCATCTACATATAAACAAATAATTAGAATCTTACCTTGCTCATTTATCTTGGTGTATAATGTAGGCTCACTTCTTCTCCTACTGAAACCATTCTCAATCAAATAAGAATCAATTCTACTGTACCAAGCTCTAGGTGCTTGCTTGAGACCATAGAGCACTTTCCTCAACCTGTATACCTTTCCTTCATGACCTTCAATCTCATAACCTTCTGGCTGATTCACATAAACTTCCTCTTCAAGGAAACCATTCAAGAATGTTGATTTTACATCCATATGATAAATAGGCCATTTTTTTGAGCTGCAATTGCTAAAACCATTCTTACCATGTCCAAATGTGCTACTAATGCGAAAATTTCGTTGTAATCAACTCCATGTTGTTGTGTAAAACCTCTTGCTACCAGCCTTGCTTTATGTTTATGTACTTTTCCATCAGCATTGTATTTTTTCTTGTAGACCCACTTGACTCCTATCATGTCCTTTCCTTTTGGAAGATCCATCAACTCCCATGTCTGATTCTTCTCTATAGCATCGATCTCATCATCCATGGATTTTTCCCTAACTTCATTCTTTATACCCTCTTCAAAATATATTGGATCTGCAGCTTGAGAAAATAATGCAAAAACTAAAAAATGAATTAGTTGTATCAACATTATAAATCTCACTAAGACTTCTTGTTTTCCAATGCATAGGACTATTTGATGATGGACTGCTTTGTGGTGATGGAGTTTCTTCTGGTGTTCTTTGTTATGTCTCTTGCATGGCTGAAGATGGCTGAAATCTTGGAGACCTCCTGACTGTAGATGGAGGTGTAGCTTGTGCTACAACTTGATATGCATGTCCAAGATTTGAAGATACATTACCTTGCTGCTCTAAAGTTTCATCTTTCATATCATCATGCAGAATAGCTACTGCTACACTAATTTTTTCTCTATACTTCCATCCCATGCTTCATTCTCAAAAAACTGAGAATCCTTGCTGATCACAACCTTTCTAGTGATCGGATTATACAACTTGTATGCTTTTGTATTCTCTAAATACCCAACAAATATACACTTTTCTCCTTTTCTGTCTAACTTCTTCCTTAGCTCATCTTCAGGTACATGTACATATGCTACACAACCAAAAACTCTGAAATGTGAAACATGTGTTTCCTGTTAGTCCATGCTTGTTAAGGAACCATGTTCCTAACAAGTTTTTTGGACACCTGTTCAAAATATAAACAAGTTGTTACTGCTTCTGCCCAATAGTCATTTAGAAGGTGTCAAAAATTTTTGCCTTCACTTTTGCCACATACATGATCACTCATTACATCTCCATAAATGGTACTATTCTTCCTCTCTGTCTACACACATTCTGTTATGGTGTATACCTGGTAGTAAACTACCTTATGTATACCATGATATGGAAAACTTTAAACTCATTAGAAAAAATACTCACCTCCTCTGTTTGTCCTTAACCTTTTATGTACTTATCCACTTTGCTTCTCCACTAATTCCTTGACATTGAATTGAAAATGTATCAAAGGATTCAGATTTTTGTCTCAGAAAATAAACCCATGTCTTCCTTATATAGTCATCAATGAATTCATAAATAATAATAACCTCCAATAGAAGTTTTTTCATAGGTCCACATAAATGTTGATGTGTATCAATCTCAAGAGGTGCACTTGCTGAAATTTCGCCAACTGGGCATAACAGAACAGATTTGTGTTGCTTCCCCAAAATTATTCTTCACATATCCTTTTCCTTTTTGCTTTTATGTTCCTTTTGATCAACATTTAAGATTTTATTATCTGGAAAACCTCATTGAATCATATGACTTTCCTATGATGAAAGAAATTTAAACCTAAAATTCTGATTCATGGAACCTTAGCATCAAATCCATATTCATCTTTCACAAACTTGAAAATTGATTTTGTTCCTTCAACGCAGGACTCAACTGGATTTTAATGAGAAGCCAGTGCAAATGAACTACAAAAATTAGTAATCATCCACATTATAATTGTTTGCATTGACTTCTTATCATAAATTTCAGCGCAGTACTCCTATCAATCAATTGCATTTAGGTGAAAGAGAGCTCTTGGAAATCCAGACACAGGAGGTGGATCTTTTACATGGGTGAAGATCCCCGGAAACAGTCTTGAGCTTTGTGACCCCCAAACTTAAAATTGATTACAAATTGAATGGTGCATGTTCAAATTTAACAAGATACAAATAGGTTTTAGACGTGCGACAAGATTCAAAAAAATTCTTCATATTTTCCCTACCATATTTTTCAAATAGACTTGTTACTTATGATAACTAAACCTGAGACCAGTGGGTGGTTCCCATGTTTTCATATCTCAACAAGATGCAACCTTTTTGTACATCCTATTTCTGCTGATCCGATGTATTTAGCAAGATTGATCAAACCTTTCATTCCATGAAAATAAGAAGTTTTGTATGCTTAATGAGTATTCTCTGAATACCCTACAAAAATACACTTTTCTCCTTTGTTGTCTAACTTCTTCCTTTTGTAATCAGTCCACATGTAACCATTCTACACAACCAAAACTCAAAATGTGAAACACTGTTTTCACTTTGTCCAATGCTTGTTGAGGAACCATGTTCCTAACAATTTTTGTTGGACACCTGTTCAAAATCATAAACAAAGTTGCTACTGCTTCTACCCAATACTCATTTGGAAGATGTTTTTCCTTCAACATCTTCTTGCCATCTCCAAATGGTTCTATTTTTCCTCTCTGCCAAGTTCTATTGTGGTGTATACCTGGTAGTAAAATTGCTTGTGTATACCATGATATTTGAAAAAATTCATAAATCATTTGAAACATACTCACCTCCTCTATCCATCCTTAGAACTTTGATGTAGTATCCACTTTACTTCTCCACTAATGCCTTGAACTTGCTGAAATGTATCAAAGTCACGCATTTGATTTATTTCTCATAAAATATACACATGTCTTCCTTGTGTAATCATCAATGAATGTCATAAAATAAGAACAACCTCCAATAGATTTGTTTGCATAGGTCCACATAAATCTGAAGTGTACAATCTCAAGAGGTGCACTTGCTCTTGTTGTTTTTCCAACTGGAAATGAATCTCTGTGTTGCTTCCCCAAAATACAACCTTCACATACCCTTTCAGGTTTTTGAATAAATGAAAAACCGTTAACCATATTATTTCTATGAAGTAAATTCAAACCTCCAAAATTCAAATGTCCATAGCTTAGATGCCAAATCCATGATTCATCTTTCATGACTAACTGAAAATTTGATTGCGTTCTTTCAGTGCAGGACTCAACTTATTTGTGTAGGAATCACTTGCTTACAAGACTCATTTGCCACTAAGACTCAGGCTTGGACTCTATTTACCTTAGTGCAGGACTCATTTTACCTTGAATGCAGATTGACTCATGAGTAGAAGGCTGATTTGACTTAGTACAGGACTTGGCTACAAACTGAGCTACTGATTTTGCTACAAACAAATCTGATTTCTTCTTTTTTCTTGGTTTTAATATCAAAGGAAACATCCTATTGCTACTCATCTTCACTTTTGCAATCAACTGAGTGCTAGGAGCTTTGTCCACAATCACACACTCATTATCTTCCATATAGAATTAGTATCCTTTTGTACCAGTTGTCCAATACTCATAAGATTGTGTTTCAAACCTACAACATAGTAAACATCACACATAATCGTTTTCTCCCCCTGTTTAGTTAGAATACTAACTGTGCCTTTTCCTTTTACAGACACAATATTGTTATTTCCAAGAGTAACATCACTCTTAATTGAATCATCCAAACTAGAAAACAAATCTAGATTACCTGTCATGTGATTACTGCAACCTGAATCCAAATACCATACATCACATGGACTCTCTTTTGATAAATTACTTTCAATAGGGGATAAAGAAGGTATTGCTTTGGCAATCCTTGTGCATGCAATAAACATAGGTTTAGAAGTAGAACTTCCAACCTGATTTTGATTTTTCTCTCTTGATCATATTGCTTTTTCTTGCAATCATAAGCATAGTGCCCATACTTCTTACAATAATGACACTGAACATGAGACTTATCTTGTCTCTGACCATAACTGTGTTCTTGACTTTATCCTCTTCCACCTGAGTTTGATGAACTTGCCGCATCCTCTAGATGGAACTTCTTCCTCTGCCTCTTGGGCTGAAACTTCCTCTTCTTTTCCATGAATACCTGTTGTCTGAGATGCAAAAGCCTTGATCTACAACTTGTATGTGATCTATTCATCCTCTGTTCATGATTGATTAGTGATGCATGCAACTCATCAATAGAAAATTGACTCAGATCCTTAGTTTCTTCAATAGCAACAACTAGAGGATCAAATTTCGTAGGAAAACTTCTAAGAAATTTTTCAATAATCCTTCTATCTTCAAGAGTCTCACCATGGGATTTTATTTGATTGACTAAGCCAACTACATAAGTAAAAAATGATTCTACGGAATCTGAATCTTTCATTGCTAAATTCTCAAAATCTCTATGAAGTAACTGTAGCTTGGTGGTTTTTACTTTCTCCTTACCTTGATATGCAACTTGTAGTGTGTCCCATGTGGTCTTTGCTTGACTGGCTACTGCCACTCTTGGAAGAATGCTTTCATGCATTGCCTGATGAATATAGAAAAGAGCTTTGTCGTCCTTCTTTCGTAACTCCTTCAAAGTATCTTTCTCTGCTTGAGAAAGTGCAGTATACGCTGTTGCATCTGCGGGCTCTGTGTACCCATTCTCAATGATCTCCCACACATCTTGAGATCTGAATAACACCTTCATGGTCAATGACCAGTATTCATAATTATTTCCATTAAATTGTGGTGTCTGCATACCAGATGTATAAGCCATAACTTACTGCCAATTTAATAAGCTATTGTAAAACAACATTATGATACCAATTTTTAGAAAATAAACAGTCTTAAACAACAAACATCATAAAGAAATAAACAGAAACAATTAAATAACTTGCATAAACATATGAATATTCAAACCAACATTTGTTGTGCATAATCTCCATTAATTAATTCATACTCAGAGCTTTGGCTCAAATTACAATATTCAAGCTGTGTGCAACACTTCAATCAATTCTACCTATGCATATTTCACACTTTGTGTGTGCATAAAAGCAATTACAATTGCTGTTATTTAAATAAATAACTCACCCACTAACAACTCTTCAACTGAGCATTCTAAATCTAAACTCATGCTTTAAAACAGCATGCATGCTATGCTATGAATTAAATTTTAGATTTATTTGAATTAAATCTATTTCCTAAAAATAGGAGATTAACTAACTCAACTAAAGCAAACTAAATGCAAACTAAAGCTAACTTTTGCTTTCCTAAAAAAGCTATAGATGGAATTAAATATGCAACACATGCATATTTCCAACAATGAGGCTGGCATCCTTCAGCCACAGTATCCGTAGCCGTATTAGGCACTGTTCCAGGGGGATGTTCAAGCCCAGCACCATCACATGCGTCACCACCACCAACTGTAATAATCAGTGCAGCAGGGAATGTATGAGAAGCAGATTCAATATGAGTGTGGCGTCCTTGGAGTGCAGTATCTGTAGCAGAATTAGGCGGGATTTCAGAGAAATGTTCCAGCCCAGCAACATCAGATGCATAACCATCACCGACTGTAATAATCAGTGCAGGGGATGCATAAGAATTTGAATCACAATGAGGCTGGCATCCTTCAACTGCAATATCTGTAGCAGTATTAGGCGGTGTTCTAGGGGGATGTTCCAACCCAGATGCATCACCACTACCAACAGCAATAATCACTGAAGCACGAGATGCATGGGAAACAGAATCAGAATGAGGCTGATGTCCTTCCACCGCACTATCTCCTTGAGAGAGCTGCAATATTTTGATGAAGAAAGATGTAAATATATCATAACAGCTGAACCCCATTAGACCCACAGGAGCTTCGACAGAGAATACAAAAACTGTAATTTGTGGCCCAACGTTGTTTCAGAGAAGAGGAGCAGTTTCGATATATAGAGCATAAAACGGTGACTGCTTACAGAAGAGGAAGAACTCCAACCAGTTTCGATATATTTATAGAGAAGAGGAGCAGTTTACAGAAGAGGAAGAACTCCAACCAAAGAGGTGATTGGTCGGAAGGTTTCTGCAGAGCTCCAGAGCTCCAGGAAGGTGTGTGCGTAAAAGGTGATTGGTCGGAAGGTTCCTGCAGAGCTGCAGAGCTCCAGAGCTCCAGGAAGGTTTCCCAGGAAGGTGTGTGCGTGTAAAGATTGTAATGGTTGTGGGTTTCCCAGGAAGGTGCGTGCGTGTAAAGATTTAGGATCAATAGTTATTTCCGCGTTCACAAGCCATTTGAGTGTTATGAGTCAACCACTAAGAATATTAAGAATCTTATGTGTCCACCACGATTATTGAGCAGAATCTTTATGAGAAATTTTATTGTTGGTTAAAGGATATAATGGGTCCAATTTTTTATATATTAATAAAGTATTTCTTGCAAATAAAACTTGACTAAATATGTATTTTTAGGATTTTAAAAATAAAAAGAGATAGTGCATCCATAGTTATATCAAATCTTTAAAGTTTTACATGTATTTTTTATGATTTATTTAATTAGATTTTAAAATATCTTTTTTCTACTTAATGGGATATAATATTATGTTTTAATTTTGGCGTTAAGCATTGAGGCGTATCTATTTTGCTAAATATATTTGGGATTTCAATCAATTTTCTCCTCTTATTAAGATTTGTATTTTGGTGGACACTAGGAAAGCACATTTTGATAATTTGGACCTATTTAAAACTAGCAACATTATTCGTAGGTATTTGTGGAAGACACAAAAACAAACTTATTTGTGTTAAATAACTAACTCATCAACAATATTAATAAGAGTAAATATTGTTTGTATGTTCCATTGAATTATATAAATTTAGTTAACAACTCATATGTCATCTATGTGCTTCCACAATTTACATACATGTATATTAGGGAGCTTGTATCTACAAGATTGGAAAAACAATAGGCTTTCAATTATGGTTTTCTATAGTTTACAATTTAACACATTTTGGGAGCATAATAATAAAATCTGCAAAGATTGACTTTATTTTGTGTAAGCTTCTATTGTAATCCTCGATCTTTCCAAGGTCTTCCTAAATAAATAACCTGTATCAAAGCAAGAAGGAATTCCATATTTCTTGGTGTTCAATTAAAAAAATCACTTGAAAGTTAAACAAGTTTTTTAGAACATGAATTATTATAACTTAAATTTTAGCAATTTAAATTACATTGATTTTACCAATTACAGACTAAACAGAGAGCTTAGTTTCAACCCTTGAAACTACTCTCTACAAAATCTAGGCCACACTAGATGCCCAGACTCTTCCTCCAAAGAAGCGAAGAACTGTCATTGAAGATCCATCTAACGAAGTGACTCAAATTCTTACGTCTCAGCTCTCCGTTGGTCAGAGGACCAAAACATACATAAGGGGGAATCTCTCTTTCTGAGTGGGTGAACTCACTCAAGAAGAAGAGGGATTTTACCCAAATACGAAATGGAACTCAGGTGGAAATCTCAGAACTCCTAGAAAAGGGGATGTCATGGGGCCTAACTGGGGATATCGAATTTGTTTTTAGTGTCGTGGCCCATGAAGATTTTATTCATTATAGGGATCAGTTGCTAAATCATGTGTCGACCCTCCTAGGATAAATAGTAAATGTTGAAAATTAACTTTTGTGTTGCAATATAGTCTTTTTTATTTTCACCAATTTGTGTGTATATGCATATTTTCAAGAGTAGGAGCCCCGATAATAGAACCCCCATTTTTTTTACAGTGCATATCATTTTGAATTGTCCATTTCCTTTGGCTATTGTGTGGCATATGTTTTCTTTCTTATGTACTAGAATTATTAAGATATATCATTTATTTCATGTCTACCTGCACATCACCATAAATGAACCCACAATTTTAATCACTTCACACAATTTCTAATATTCCACAAAACTGCACACTATCCTGTAGTAAAAATCCAACC
This sequence comes from Taxus chinensis, assembly GCA_019776745.2. Lineage (NCBI taxonomy): Eukaryota > Viridiplantae > Streptophyta > Pinopsida > Cupressales > Taxaceae > Taxus > Taxus chinensis. The sequence goes on from CM034157.1 coordinate 77,136,300, forward strand.
ACTCAATACTTAATTACGCCAGGGTCCTTAGAACAAAAAATACTAAGTACTTCTCCCTCCTTTTAATACTCAAGTAACCAAAAATAAGTACCAAGGATCTATCCATTACTCAACCAGGCGCCCAAGCCCATGGCAGGAACTTAAAAAAAATTCAAATAAGGGAGGTTGTGAAATTAATTCTAGGCTTTGAAACTGAAAATATTTTAAGCCAATCACACATACCCCCTTGGGCCTTGGGGTTAGACCACCAATTTGTAGAATTTTTGGCATAAAACACCTTTGACATAGCTACTGTTTCCCCTGGAAATTCACTTATGTTTTCTTTTTCATCACGGGTTTGAAAACCTAACCTGTGTTTCACACAATTTTCGAAGACAAATAGAGTATGTTTCATGATGCTTTCAAAGTTTCTGACATATTTCCCTATCTTAGGTATTAAGGAGAATTAACGTTCCACACCGAATACTCATATGTTGTAAAAGCAACTGATTGTTCTAATAACATGTCGAAGTACCTACTACCCTTTTTATTTCAAAACCCCTGAAAGCCTTGATATTTCAAACAGGTAGGCAAATGGAATGAGCATCAGATTTCTTGATTGAACAAAAGAATTTGAATGGAAAATTAAGAACACAAATATAAAGTACAAAACTAGACTGAAAATATGATTATATCTAATGGCACAGTGTTGAAAAAGGAGACATTATAATTTTGGGCACCAAAATTAGCAAGCTCGGGGATGGACTCCCCCAGCGTGTGTCCAAAGAACACCAGAAGCAACCCTGGAAGAAGAAAGTCAGATGCCTATTCATTAAGCAATGGAGTCCATCGAATAATCACAAATTTAGCACACCAAAAGATATTGAACAACACCCTCAACCCAAGAAAAGCACCAACAAGAGCAAAGCAAGAACTAGAAAAAGAAAGAAAGAAACTATACACTATATAAATGAATCACTAAGGCCCCAAGGACCCAAAAATTTTAACTAAAAACCGCTCGGATCCCAGACAACGCATACTTCTCCAATTAATATGCACAAATTAACAAGCCAAACCTCATGGGTGATAAACTTAACCATTTTTACTGAAACACAGATCACTGGTCGTCTGCCTCTACTAACACATAACTCATCCCGTAGTAAGAAAAATGCACCACCATTCAAATCAACTAACAAGCCTTGTGCACCCAACAAGACATGTCCAGAGACATCTTCCTTTTATTTATTTTTAGACAAATCCCCATTTAACCAATCCCTTTTAATTTTGAAGTAGGCATTAAGAAAAAAATCTATATGCTTGTTTTCAATTAGATTCACCACATCTATGTTTGAATGGAAGCCATTTGTTCTTTGTGCACCCTGCTTAACAGGAAAAGGAAAAACATCAGCCTAAAACACACTTTTTCCTCCTATCTCAAAGAAGGAGAACCTTTCTATAACTAGAAACAACTAACAGAACACATATCAACCTGTTACACCCTTAAGGGATTGAGTGATGAATGATGCTCAATAATTTGATTAGAAAGCAAGGGAATAAACAAATTCAAGCTTAGGATCATATGCAAATCAACACACATATCTTTAGGAAACAAAGCCATATACTCTATTTCTTGTCTTCTTCCATCTGATACAAAAATTTCAATAAAATTTTCATCTAGAAAAGCCCCCCCTAATAGCAAGGGCCACCATATCAATTTCAGGATCAAATTGATGAACTAAGTCACATACTTTTAGGGAAATAGATTACTCTTGATTAGTCCATAAATACCTCATTATAGGTTTACTTGATGACTTACACTGCAGTCTAAACCTCTTCTCCTGCTTCACCACTACATCAAGAAACAAAAATCTATCTTCCACTGAGGGAAAACCCTCATCATATTTAATAATAATTTCATTCCTTGAGAAAAAAAAAAGTCATGACTAAGAGAATCTCAACTTCGGACCAACCCTGTTGTATTATTTCCTTTCAAAAGAGAACAACATACTCCTGTGTTCAATGAAAAGTTGTAAAAGCCATGGATTTGGGGTAAGAATCTCTAAAGAAACCCTAAAGGTTTTTAACAATCTGATCGATGGAGCATGTGATAAGAAATGAGCAAGGTTTCCTTCTTTGCATACATTAATTTGAATTAAACATGCAAACTAAGCAAATGAAGTTAATCTCTATTCTTTGAAATCTTGAAATAATGAACGTAAGAGGGTCTAAGCATTTAGTTTATGTGTTAAGAGAAAGAGATCTCCCCATTAATGGCTTCAAGGCCAATGGATCTTCCCTTTTACTTTATGTTAATGCTATGAAATACAAGATTAAATGCTTTTAGCTCAAATGAAAGAAGATGAAATACAAACTAAAGCTTAATCAAATTGCTATAATTTGTGCTAGGAAGAAGAGAGGATTCTTATGAAATGAGGGAGGGGGTATAGCCCTATTTATATTTTTTGGTTTGGAAGAAAAGGGAGATTTGGGTGCATGTGGGACAAAGGCTAAAGTCCAAAACGCACTTTAGCAAATCAAAGTGTGATTTGACTATGTTAGAGGGTAATTAACCTAGGTTAGACTAATTAATCTCTCTTGGAGAGTAATTAGGGTTCTAGAAGGGTTCTCTAGGGCTTACTCAATCCAACGAAGTGGATTGATCTTCCAGGGAGCTAATAAAAGCAAGCTAGAAGAAAATAAGAAGCTAATGTAGTTAGAACGAGGTGATAACTGCCTGTTTAAATGGTTTATAAGAGGAAAAATGACAAAAAGGGTGTCATAGGAAGGGAGTTAGGTAGGCCTAACTAGCAATATGCTATCAATTTTCAAAAGGAAGGAGTGTTAGTGAACCATTAGAGAAATAATAGTGTATTGAGCAAAATAAAGGTGTCTACATTTTCCCCTCTTTGAGGTGACGTAAGTGACGTCACTTCAAAGAAAGTCGACAAACACAAGCAAGTAGAATTTTTTTGAAGTGGTAGAAGAAAAATTATTAGGTTGAAGGATGAAAAATTCCCACTTGAGTGTTGATGGGGTGACAAAGAAACTCGATTGACGATCGAAAAAGAAACAAATAGAGAGAAAATTTCTCAGAGAAGACGAGACACTAGAAGAAAAGGGATTGTGAGCTATCCGCACATCAATTGCTAACAATATTTTAATCATCATAATGCTTAGAATCCTCCTCATGGGTCCTTATTAAAATGTGAGCATGCGACGGAAGCGTAAAATGACATTAAAAGACAAAATACAAACAACCTTCCTCTGCCAAAATAGCCAACTCCATGCAATATACAAGAATGCAATGCAATACGAGAAATAAACGAATCACCTAATAGGGAAATAAGTACAATCACACACACTTAAACCAACAACGTTCAAGATAGTTGCACAAACATTTTTTTATCGAGATGAAGTCCCAAATGGTCTGACAAATGACTAGGGTGAAGAATGATGCCTCGAGCAAGGTGTATTATGTAAGGGGGAAGATGGAGGACATTTTCGTCCTATGAAAAAGCAATATGCACAATGAAAATATTACTAGGCACTTGGTGGTGCCCCAGTGTACAAACGAAGTAAGCAACATATCTTGTTTAGGTGATTGAAGATTTTGGTGATGTGCAAGTCATTGTTTGAAACGATTTTGAGAATATCAGCAAGATCTGCAATGAGTGCCATGCAATAGACATAGATTTCAGCTGTAGATGATTGGTTTAATCAATTTTAAGCCATTTTGCCATTTTCCAAATTTTTTGTGGTTTTTGAAATATATATATATATATATATATATATATATATTTGATTTTTTTTCATTTTCTGGGTTTTTGATCAGTTAGAAGAATTTTTAAAAGATCAAAGATCTTCCAAAAACACACACGTAGGTAGTAGGAGGAAGGTCGAGCTATCAAAATCCTCAGAATATGCGCCCACTAGAAGAAAGATGAGTTAAAAATAAATTATTTAAAATAAATTAGTAAATAATCAGCTCCCTGACAAGATTGGTCTACATATGGTCTACATAATGACTTTTGTCATTGGAGTTCTGCTCCCTGACAAGATTGGTGCTTCATTTCCGCTGGGACTCTTAGAAGTAATTTTGGGTTTGGTAGAGGGACAGACTTATTGTTGGGGTCAGTGCATTTTAGCACATTTGTACTAGGATCTCCATCTGATCACCTACTACCATCAGAAGATGGTAGGACTTGCTCATTTATTACAGATTTGGGCATGGGACCATATTGCTATTGGTTGCCCCATAGGTGTGCTGAGAGGTCGGGCTCCCAACTAAATTTCTACTATGGGTTAGGTCCCGACAGATGACGATGTGTGACCCTTCATGGGGGTTACATATCATTATAGGCATTAGCTAGATGATTTGTTATAGGCTTCCATTGCATGGAGACCTTACAGACATTTTCAGTGGCCAGAGGATGGTCTAGAGCTTAGCACCGCCACTATTGAGCATTTTATTTTCAGTGTTGCAATATAGTCTTTTTTATTTTCACCAATTTGTGTGTATATGCATATTTTCAAGGGTAGGAGCCCTGATAATAGAACCCCCATTTTTTATACAGTGCATATCATTTTGAATTTCCCATTTCCTTCGTTATAGTCTGGCATATGTTTTCTTTCTTATGTACTAGAATTATTAAGATATATCATTTATTTCATGTCTCCCTGCACATCACCATAAATGAACCCACAATTGTAATCACTTCACACAATTTCTAATATTCCACACAGCTGCACACTATCCTATAGTAAAAATCCAACTGCTCAATACTGAATTATGCCTGGGTACTTAGAACAGAAAAGACTAAGTACTTCTCCCTCCTTTTAATACTAAATTAGCCAAAAATAAGTACCACGGATCTATCCATTACTCAAACGGGTGCCCAAGCTCATGGCAGGAGCTGAAAAAAAATTCAAATAAGGGAGGTTGTGAAATTAATTCTAGTCTTCAAAACTGAAAATATTTTAAACCAATCACACATACCCCTTTGGGCCTTGGGGTCAGACCACCAATTTGTAGAATTTTTGGCATAAAGCACCTTTGACATAGCTACTGTTTCCCCTGGAAATTCACTTATGTTTTCTTTTTCATCACGGGTTTGAAAACCTAACCTGTGTTTCACACAATTATCAAAGACAAATAGAGTATGTTTCATGATGCTTTCATAGTTTCCAACATATTTTCGTATCTCAGGTATCAAGGAGAATTAACGTTCCACACCTAATACTCATATGTTGTAAAAGCAACTGATTGTTCTTATAACATGTTGAAGTACCTACTACCCTTTTTATTTCAAAACCCCTAAAAACCTTGATATTTCAAATAGGCAGACAAATAGAACAAGCATCATATTTCTTGATTGAACAAAAGAATTTGAATGGAAAATTAAGAACACAAATATAAAGTACAAAACCAAACTGAAAATATGATTATATCTAATGGCACGGTGTTGAAAAAGGAGACATTATAATTTTGGGCACCAAAATTAGCTCAAGCTCGGGGATGGACTCCCCCAGTGTGTGTCTAAAGAACACCAGAAGCAACCCTGGAAGAAGAAAGTCAGATGCCTATCCATTAAGAAATGGAGTCCATCAAATAATCACAAATTTAGCACACCACAAGAGAGTGAACAACACCCTCAACCCAAGAAAAGCACCAACAAGAGCAAAGCAAGAACTAGAAAAAGAAAGAAAGAAACTATACACTATATAGATGAATCACTAAGGCCCCAAGGACCCAAAAATTTTAACTAAAAACCACTCGGATCCCAAAAAACGAATACTTCTCCAATTAATATGCACAAATTAACAAGCCAAACCTCGCGGGTGATAAAATTAACCATTTTTACTGAAACACAGATCACAAGTCGTCTACCTCTACTAACACATTACTCATCATATAGTAAGAAAAATGCACCACCATTCCAATCAACCAACAAGCCTTGTGCACCCAACAAGACATGTCCAGAGACATCTTCCTTTTTTTTATTTTTAGACAAATACCCATTTAACCAATTCCTCTTAATTTTTAAGTAGGCATTAAGAAAAAAATCTATATGCTTGTTTTCAATTAGATTCACCGCATCTATGTTTGAATGGAAGTCATTTGTTATTTGTGCACCCTGCTTAATAGGAAAAGGAAAAACATCAGCCTAAAACACACTTTTTCCTCTTGTCTCAAAGAAGGAGAAAATTTCTATAACTAGAAACCACTAACAACACACAAATCAACCTGCTACACCCTTAAGGGATTGAGTGATGAATGATGCTCAATAATTCCATTAGAAAGCAAGGGAATAATAAAATTCAAGCTTAGGCTCATATGCAACTCAACACACATATCTTCAGGAAACAAAGCCATATAGTCAATTTCTTGTCTTCTTCCATATGATACAAAAATTTCAATAAAAATTTCATCCAGACAAGCCCCCCTAATAGCAAGGGCCACCATATCAATTTCAGGATCAAATCGAGGAACCAAGTCACATACTTTCAGGGAAATAGAACACTCCTGATTAGTCCATAAATACCTCATTATAGGTTTACTTGATGACTTACACCGCAATCTAAACCTCTTCTCCTGCTTCACCAATACGTCAAGAAACAAGAATCTATCTTCCACTGAGGGAAAACCCTCATCATATTTAATAAAAATCTTATTCCTTAAGAAAAAAAAAGTCATGATTAAGAAAATCTCAACTTCGGACCAACCCTGTTGTATTATTTCCTTTCAAAAGAGAACAAAATACTCCTATGTTCAATGAAAGGTTGTAAAAGCCATGGATTTGGGGTAAGAATATCTAAAGAAACCCCTAAGGCTTTTAACAATCTGATCGATGGACCATGTGATAAGAAATGAGGAAGGTTTCCTCACGATCTAATGTGTCCATATTGGGAGTGTTAGTGAGCCATATGAAACCATGAATATGTGTGGAACCTCTATGTTGCCATTTGAACCCGATATAGTAAATGTTATCATGAAACATGTTGGAGAAAATAGTTTTCAATAGCTGTTTCCTTAGCTTTAAAAGGTACATGGCCTTACCTGTAGCATAAGTCTTTTGTGTGTAGGTGTTTTTCTAAGATTTCTTCTAGAAGATTGCGAATCTCACAGCCATATATGTTGTTATCAAGTGTGGATATGCAAAGATGTTATAGTTTCTCCATTTTTGTGCAACAGAAGGGGTGGGGGGGACAAGGGCCCGGCATAAGACGATGCAGGTCTGGCCATTTAGTATCGGCAACACTAAGGGTGAAAAACAAGGTTGGTGTGCCTAGTTGGCAAATCATGTCGGAAAGTTCATTTTTACATTCTATCCAAAAAGAGCGGGTGCCTCTAAGGTGGGATGCAAAATTCATGAGATGAGTTTTCTATTTTTTCATCAGAGTAAGGTTTCTAAAAGTGTGCAGAGGTGTTTGTACTATGTTTCAGCGTGTTGTCTTCAATATTTTTGTTTGGTAAAAACAACAGAGATGGCTTAGCTTTTGTGGTGCATCATAAAGTTAAGCAAAAAATGCCGAAACCGAGGATGGCTACCAAATCGGTTGTCATGGTAACATAGTAGATGAAAAGCATATTCATGCATTTTGATTTCTATGGGGGGAGCTTGGTGAAACATAGTTGCACTTGATGGGAACAGAGTTGGGAAGGCCATAGAGAATAATCCCTCTATCGAATATTCATTGATGGGAGTTGAAACTTATTTGGGGCCATTCAATTGATGGTGGATTGGCGGTTGGAGCGATTAGGGAGAAAGCCTTAATTTGGGCAACCTATATACTAGTAGGTAGGATGCTTGCAACAAATGATGTTGTAAGGGTGGAGTCCAATGGTGTGGGGTCAAGCTCATATGTTTTAGTTAATGGGGGGCTTGACAAAGTGGCTTGCTCAAGTATATGTGGCAGGTCGTTGAATATATTAGCTGCGGGTATTGAAAAACCTGCAAGGGCAGCTTCATCTATAAAGATGTCACTATAGTATGGGTCATGTAGGATTTTGTATAAAAGTGCATTTTGGAAACGTTTCCTGCTGACGTAGGTACTCATAGGATTTTCCTTCAAAGCCTAGTATTTTGAGGATTAGAATGTCTAAATTTTTGGGGCGGAGAGGAAAGTAACACAGTATGGAGGTAACGTCTTGGCGGAAGCAAATGATGTGACCAATGTACATGTATAGGCCTCCACGGGAATGTGTCACTTGCAATAGTAGGGAATCTCTAACAATAATCATTTCCTCAACTTGGGTTAGATTTGCTAACTGCACGGGTTAGGGGCCAGGCTCCATGTTATTCCAGGAGGAAAAGTGGTGTGCTTTTTTTTCATTTGAGCATCTACAAAAACTAACTCCACCAAGGCTAGGTCTTGTTTGCATTCTTGGGTAGCATTATTTATAGATTGAACAAAGTTTTGCAGAAAGTAGAGATTCTAAGCGAATGCGAAATGTGTGTTGAACATTGTTAAAAGGTATGAGGGTGGGATTTTTGGCTAATGGGGTAGGTTGGGCTCGCAGCATAGATTTGTTTGTTGTCTGTTGCGGCGGGCTGCGTTGAGGGTGTATTTTTGCACAACGTAATCTTGACAGCATTTTTCATTTATTGTTTTCTTATTCTAGTTGTAGACCAGTCGGCGCTGAGCATTATTCATGTTTATTTATCTAAGTAGGTACCTGTAACAGAAAAGCACATGCATTAGAGCCTACAAGTTATATGAAATTCTTGAAACAAGAATTATAACAATATCAACCGTAAAATGGTTTGGCTCACTAGGTCACATAAGAAGATAAAGAATAGGAAGGAGAAACAATTTATAGGTATTATACCCATGACTAGGAATTGGGGGGTATTGTCTATAGCTTTTTTTATAATGAAGACTAAGTACAATAATTTTAAACAAGTAGGGTTTTTAAAAATGACATTTTAGTTTCTTCTGTTCTTTTTAAAACCTACAGAGAATGGTCAATTTTTTGTTAAATGAAATATTTACAACAGGTAGGTATGTTTTTTTGTACAGTGAAAATAAATATTCATGTTGGGTGCATTTTAGGTATGTGGGTACATTGTAAAATAACAAATAGTAATACATTATGTAAAGATAATTGACATTTAGTAATAAGAGTTTTTTACTTGTAGGTGTAAAATTTGTTTTTATATGTGGACATTATATTACACTAGGGTTTGGTGTTTTTTAAAGCTATACATGTAGTTCATAGCCCAGAAATGTTGCTACCAACTCTGCATGGTCTAATTCTTGCTCGACGACATTCATGTTGTGTACTGTACAAGGGAGTTATTCCTTTCCCTTATAGGTAGACGAAGACACCAAAAAAATGAACTTGTATGTATGAAACAACACCTGTTTAATGATGTTCCATAAGTCATCTGTACTCCTTGATTGTTCTTTAAGGGCATTTAGCAGATACACCAAGTAGTGTTAGTGCGACATCATCAAAATTTGTTGCCCATATAGTCTCATTCTGATCTTCAACCATCATGTGTAGTGCATATCTAGAGTCACATGTAGTTGTGGGCAAGTTGCATTTGCTACAATTCCATGTAGAGTCTGAAGTAGAACTTAGATTTTTGTGGCACCTTTTACCATTAACAATCCATGAGCAAGCAAGATAATAGAATATTTCCATGTTCAGATGAATAATAATTGCAACAGTTACAATATGTTGGCTAGGGTTGGGGCTACTGCAAGCATGAATATCAGCAATTCTTTTTTTCACCGGTGCCTATGTACTAAGTGGAGTTGAGCTAGTAGATGCTTCTATTGTGGTTAACCAAATTTGAAGTGATTGCATTTTTGGTATTGGTGGTGTAAGAAATAGTTGAGTAGTAGGCCCAGTAGTTAGTGCTTTTCTCTAAATGTTACATCTTTAGATTTTTGAATAGCAAGAACAAGCATTTTGTTGGTAGGTTGACCATGTTGTGGTTGTAAAATCTGTATGACCTCATCACATAACACTCCCCATAAATGTATGGTTATGTAATACCATATGTGGTATTTTATAGTGACTGTAGAGGGTTGCATGTTGCTTCCATTTGGTCAGGTAGCCATAGAAATATCAGAGCAAGAAGTGACCACGCCAATAACATCCATCGTGAAGCCGAGAGGAATGTGTTGGATTGCATTGATAGGAGTGAAATGGAAACCTGTTGCCGATATCAAGGTGGTAGGCTCTGTGCATATCTATAAAATAGAATCCATGCCTAATATGATTTCCCATGGGCTGTTGGAGTCTCTGTACCCTGCCTTTGCACATTTGAGAGTACCCTTCAAGATTGTGTAAATTTTACCTACTTGGATTTTTACATAGCAATAAGTTGCAGCTTTGTTAAAGCACTTTATGTTCATGCCATCACCAAGTGTGTCAATTACATTGAAATTGAATACCTACCCTTCTCCTTTTTCATTGGTATAATCATGTATTGTTTCTTTACGTATCAATCTTGCTTCTAATATCTAGGCCATATGATATAGATGTAATTGTTTAATAGTTGTTGGCATTCCAAGAAGTGTTGTTGGAGTAATGTTTGACATTGTTGGCAGCCACTACCAATTTTAGGTACACACTGTAGAAGTTTCATAAAGGTAAACAACTAATATAACTGAGGAAAGCTAAATGAGAACGTATACAACAATTTAAACAACATTAGTTGTTATGGTAGTTCTAAAATTCCACTGCAATTAAATTGTCGGTCTGTTATTTTTAAATTTTAAATCCTTTAACGTTGTATTTAAGGTATAGTTGAAAGTGGGTCCTAAACGATTTTAGAAAAAATGGTAAAGAAGACAATTACATTTCTAATTAATGTAGCAGAAGAATGTTGTTGGTTTTTTACCATATTGCCCACTTCCCTTCGACACTTTTGATATTGATCATGATACTGCTTACTATATTATGGACATTATTATAGTTTTGATTTAGTATGATGATTAAATGTTAGAGCATGGACTATTATTAACTCTGATTCACATATGATGCATGATCATTATTAGAGACATTTTATATAGATGTTGATATACTTGTTGGACATGGTTATATATATTTATGGATGTTGTTAGGACATGTGATATTGGGATATATGTGAGTAGACCTAGAAAATTGAATTAAAATCGATGATGATATAGTTGTTGATGAAATTGTAAATGATATTGTTAGATTGCCTTGATGTTGTTGTGATTCATATATATTTGATGATCTTGAAATTATATTTATATTCATTTGGATGTTTTGATATGGCCACGAGGCCGAAGGAGGTATTTGTGTTTTCTAGGTTAAAATATCACAACAAACATCGGGGGATTGGAGACCAACCACATTGGAATTCTAGATGAATTCAACAAGGTCACCATGGCAACTAGTATTTGTTTGTACATGTTTGTGTGTGTTAGGGATTCCCATGGGGGTGATCACCTTTAATTGTGACCAAGGGGCTTTATGTATTTCTTTTATTTTGGTCCCTTTGTTTATGTTTGTATGTGTTTATTTTGTGGTGCTTTTACCCCTTTCATTATTCATTAAATGGTATGTAATATTGTGAGTAATCATGTTGTTAAGTTAATTAATTAAAATATGTCATAAGAAAGTAATTAATAGAGTTGTTGGCCTTGAATTAAAGTGTTGTAAGAGATGTGTAACAATGTGTAAGATATGTGTAAGTTAAATTTTGAGTGTGAAACACTCCACCTTCTTGGAAATTCGAATTTGTCCTTGGAGGCTGATTTTGGAGGCTTGTGGGACAAGTAAACTTGTCCCATACCTCTTAAATTTAATTTACCAACCATACCTATGGTTGGAGAGTTGAAATTAATTTTATAATGCTTTTTGAGAAGTCAAATTATAAGTTTTAATTGCACTTTTCTAACATGGTTTAATTTCAGTCCTTTGGGGTGTGGGTTGGATTTGAGTGTGTAAGTAAATTGTCATATTTTTCACCCACCTATTTATTATGCATTGGAGAATGAAGTTGACTTTTGGGTTGGGGTTGAAGATGTGTGATGTGGCATCCTACATGGATCCACCTCATCCTCTTTCCTTCCCTCTTCTATAAAATTTGAATTCCTTGCCTTGTTTTGGGTTGCTTCATTTTTTTGGACTTCATTCTTGGGTGAATTCCTTGTTGTTTTGGGAGCTCTTGCTTGTGGAGAAGTTTTGAAGATTGTTGCATGCTTGTGCTTGGCTGATTTGGATTGCTTGCATTGGTTTAAGCTTGTTGTTTTGGAACTTGGAACAACTCCATCATGGAGAGGTAAGAGCTTGGCTCTTGAAATGCTCTTCTTTTATAAATGTAAATGTTAATGTGTGAATGTTTTGGCATGTTTGTTGGTTGTTGGGTAGATGGCCTAGGAATGGTGTAGGAGAAGACTATGGGGTTTATTTTGTGGGAGGCACAAGTGTGTTTTAGGGAGGTATAAGGGTGGAGGGAGTTGGGATTTGGGTTCCACCTTACAAAGAAATAGCTTGTGTTTCTTTACTCATTATGGGGTGCCATAAGAGGTTGGGGAGGCATAAGGAAATGTGAGGAATAAGGGGTACTTGGGGGAGGCATAAGGGCATGTCAGGGATTTGAAATTTTATATATATATATATATATATATATTGGTAGTTTGTTCTCAGGTGGTGATACCCATTTCCCTTTTGGGAGGCATAAGCAACATCCCCCATAGTTTCTTGCTCCTTTGGCTTGTTGGATGAAGCCTCAGTAATGTTTTTCATGATTTAATGTAGTTGTAAACTACATTCTGTTTTGGACTGTGTTTTATTGTGAAAATGTTGCTTGTGTGTTTGTGGAAGCCTGTTGTTGCCATGAGTTAGATCACATATTTTATTGCATTGTGGTTGGGGCTCGGGGGCCAATGAAGAAGGATGGCTTCTCCTCTTCATTGGATGTCTTGGTTGGGTGGAGAGTGTTGCCTTTCCCTTACTCTTGTTGTGATCACAATTAGAAGAATGAGGAAATACGCATGTTGTTGTTTTGGAGCAAGGAAAAACACTGTTTGACAGTCCCTTGTGAAATGAAATCTTATTGTAGCCCTTTCCCACTTGGAAGTGGATGATCTATATATTAATTGTAATGGAGAGATACATTGTATTGAAAATGAAAGTTGAAATTTTAAGTGTAAAAGAGCTATACTCTGTTTTCTGTTTTTTGGAAAGATGGTGAAAGAATGATACATATTTTGTATGTTGTATTTTGAAATCAAATAGAAATGAAGTTGTAAGAGTTTCATTTGAATTAATGGAAGTGTTTTTTCTTGTTCATATGATATTATTTCCATTGGAAATATGTGTTTAACGTGCACTATGAAATCCCTGTTTGGAATGTGGAAAAGTGGAACACATGAGAAGAAAATGTATTATTCTACCCTGTTTAAAATATATGATTTTGGAAACAATAGAAAATGCATTCTTGTTTTAAATGTGTGATTGAAGGAAAGAATAACATGGAATGAAATTAAGATTTCATGGAATGATGAAATAGATAAGTTCTATAAATGAATTCTGTAAATGCTTTATAAAATGTTCAAATAACTCTGCAAATAGATAAGAGGAAAATGAAATAATAATTTGGACTTAATGAGGCCAAAAGGATCCCAAACCAAACTTAAAACACTTAAAAGAAATCCTTCAAAACCTGGCAAAACTGAGTTCAAAGCTTTCACAGTCATTTTACCGTCAAAGTTCTAAAATTTCAAATTGAAACTCAATAAAATAGATCTACCTAACAAACTTATCCTAAGACCACCTAAGAACAATTCTTCATGCCTATTTGACATGTTCAGAGAGAAAGAAGATCAAATTGAACAAATTTTATAAGTTAATTTTTTACCAGGTTGCACTGTAAAAGCCTACAGATCATTTTCTTTAAATTGACTCCTTAAAACTTATCAAATTCAAAATTTAATGAGTCCTATGCAAAGAGTATGTCAAGAGATTTCTAGAAAATACTTATTTTCCCAAAACCAAGCTCTTTATTAAAAGTTATGGTCTTCTAAATTTTTTCCTTCACTTGGCGTAAAAAAAAATTTGGAAAAATTTCCTTGGTGGGCCCGAATTTTTTCCCTTAGAGACTTGGAAATTTTTTGAGAAAATTTCCTTAATTTTCCCCACCGCCCCACCGGCCCACAACCAATCAGAGGCTACCATGTGGCACCACAAGGCTTTGGCAGATGGGGGGATCTTTTTTTTAACTTATCCTTTAAGAAAAAATTTGGGAAAATTTTCTAAATTTTCCCTGCTGCCCCACCAGCCCACAGCCAATCAGGAGCTGCCATGTGGCATCATGAAGCATTGATGGAGGAGCAGGTCCCTTTTTGCCTCTTTCATTTTTTTGGAAAATTTTTAGAATTTTTTTCTAAAATTTTCCTACCAGCCTGTCAGTGCATAGCCAATCAGGAGCTGCCACATGGCATCGCAAGGCATCGGCAGAGGCACAGGTGAATTTTACCCCTTTTTCCTTCGGGGCGCTAAAATATTTTTATCCCCACCACCCCCCTTTCCCCACTCTAGCTTACGAGGTGCCACGTGTCCCTGGTGGACTTTTGGACCCACGGGAGCGCGGGTGTAAAGGTGATTTTTCACCCCCGCGCGGAAAATTTTCCAAAATTTTCCCGCAGCCCAACTGACCCGACTAATCCTTTGGGAAATATTTCTCCCCACATCCCAGAGACCCACCCTTGGGGCAAATTTTCACCCCTAGGCGCGCATGCCCGCTCTTGGGGAAAATTTTCACCCCAAGGCCCGTCGGCCCATAACTTGAGAAATATGAGGATTTAGGAGGACTTCTTTATATCAATGGAAAGGTGAGGAAATTTCCTATCCAATGGGAATGATTTAGGGAATTTTTTTGAATGCATTAAGTTTGAGAAAAATAAAGTTGAATCTTTAAGCCTGTTAGAGAATGGGTATGGTGAGGAATTACCCTCTGAACCTAATTGAACCTTCTAACCCTAGATTTTGGACCTTATGACCTCTAATAATTGTTAATAAAATAAAAGTATATTCTAGTGGATTAGAATTGTTCTGGAACTTGTTAGTGAAAACTGTTGTCTTGTAACCCAGTTGTAGACTCTTTTAAACAAAAAAAATTATTCCATAATTTTCCTAACTAATCCTAGGTTGTTCTTGGGTCTCAAGTGGGTTTTTTTTAGCAGGCGTTACACTTGGTATCAAAGAAATGGTTCAAAATATTGGGCCATTGGGAACACTAGAAATCTTGAGACTTGAACTGTAAACCTTGAACACTTTTAATCTAGAAAACAAACTTGTTTGAAAATTGGAAAAAAAAAACGTATGAAGAAATATCACATTACTCTAAACAGTCAGGATTAAAATATTAATAAAATAAGAAGTTTAAATTGTTGTGCTTGCTTAGTGGTGTTTTTCTAAACCCGGGTAACCAAGAATGTCAAATTACAATTTGATTTTTGTGAAATTCTAGTGTAGTGGAAACTTGGCTCCCCTTTGAAAATGTGTTATTTTACAAGTCCTAAATCTTGATTTAATTGTATGATGTGTTAAGACCTTTTTAGACCCTTCCTTATTGGAGTGATTGGACAATAGTGATTTTGATCTGGGGTTGGGAAGAGTTAATTAGAAGTTGTTTAGAGCTTCCTTCCTTCAATGGTTAGGAAAGATGGTCTGGTTTTTAGTCTTCCATTTTGTTACCTGTATGGGAGAGTGAACATTAAGTCTGGGTGTCGTTTAGGACTCAATCCTACGTATGTGTCCTTGAAACTGACCTCGAGGTAGATTACCGCTATTGGCGGCCATGAAGGGCAACAGAGTGAATGTGGTGTTATCTTTTATGTTTTACCTTCATAATCTTGTGTTACTTTATCGATGACCAACATTTTATTTTATGATTGATTTGAGAAGCTCTGAGGCTCTTTTAGTTATTTATATTTTTACGAGAATTTTCAGACTTTGCAATGTGGCTACTTAGCCATTTTCATTGATTTCATATATACCTTGGAATTTATTTTGATTAGTGACTCAGAGCTCATTATGTTGTTAGCTACTTAGCCAAACATTACGTGGTTCCTTCTTATATGATGATGAGTTGGTTCTATGCTTCTTGTATTGTGACATTTCGTCATATGGGGGTACACCCTTGGCGTCTTGAATGTCTTCTTAGGTTATTTAAGTTATGCTCTAATTTTGGATGTATGAAACCTTGAGGTTTTCTAGGATCTTAGAGTGACTTTTTCATTGCTCGACCTTGCTAGATAGAGAGCTCGTTGTGTTGTGTGTTCTAACTGGTAGTCTGTTAGAAGTGGTGGTGATTCTCTTACAAACCGGTAAGAGCTTGAACCTCATTAGAGTAGAGGTGTTGGATTGTGGGCTGATGAATTATGTTAGGATTGGATTTCTTTTGGCTAGCTATGGATATTAGTGGAAAGATGGTTGTTTGGTAGGACCTTTCATCAATGGCATGCTAAGTTTTCTCATGATTTCCATGTTTCATTATAAAAATTATTGACTTGTGGATTATATGCATATTGGTAATTATGATTAGATTCAAGCCCATTCAAGTAGTATGTTTAAATAAGTGTGTTTTTTGTTCATGTTGACCTATCAATCTTGGGGTTACGTGGAGACACTTATGGATGATTTGAGTCTTTTGGACCATGCCACTAGTGATATTAGTATAATTAGACCTTGATCATTTAATCTCGGTGGCATTTTATAATGTGATTCTTCTTGCGAAATTGTAACTCTTGGTCGCTAAGCCATGTTCAATAGATAGTTGATTGTCTTCTTACATTTGATGCTTTCTACTAAGTATGTGGTGTTATTATAATTGAAAGATTTCCTTTTCTTATCATGTGAGTAAAATGTTTTCGCCAAAACAACAAACATTTTTAAAACCCTAGTTGATCACTAAAAGTAATTATGATTCCTTAATGGGCTTTCCTTGTAACCTCCTTTGAGACTTGTAGAACCCACTAGGAATGTTTTATGATACTTGTGATTAGTGGAAAAATCGCTAAATATTTTTGTGATCCGTGTTGTTTGATTGTATCCAAGTTCTTACAAAATTAGTATTGTGTTTTCTATGTTGAATGTCCCTTGTTTCCTTAGAATTAAAAATGTGATGTGTTGATTTACCTCTCTCTCCCATAAAAGTAATAGTGTGATATGTTTAATTAAATTTTTAATTAACAAGTTGACTCTCCCAAACATCATAAAACTATAATTGAGGAGATTTGGCCTTGAAGCTTAACAAATAAACTGCAAGATAGAAAGAGAAAATGGTCCTTGCTTTAACCTTGGTAGATTAATAGAAGAAATAAAAACCATGTAGAAGAAGAGAAGGAAAAATAAATTGTCCATCTACCTCCCCTAGGAGTAAAATAAATACTTTTTTCTCGTTTCGGCCTTTACATAATGGCGAGATATCATGCCCGCTTAGTGGTCCTTATAACACAAACTTGTGATGTCATAATATGAGGAAGTTCAATTAAGAAAACATGTAAAGGAATGTGCTTAGCAACGAAACTACAAATTTTGACTTAATTAGTTGATTTATAAATAAGTAAGATTTATGGGTATTGAGTACAATGTATAGTTGAACCTATTATTTTGTCACCTTCTCGGAATTGTGAAGCACCTTGTGGATGGTAGTGTTTTCTAGTTGCATAGTACCTTCTTTTTCATAGAGGTATGTGCCTTTCTTTGTGGGATTTTTGGGTCATCATACCCTTATCGCCCATAGCTCAATGAGTGTGAGATGTGGCCTTTTTGGTTTGATACTTATCACTTGTTTAAGCAACCTCGTTGTGTGTTGTCTTGTCCTTGGAGACCTAAGTTATTGTAACTTTACGACAACATATGTTAACGATATAAAATAATTTTGGGAAGTCTTCTTTTCTTCTTGTTCTTTTCCCTAGAGACCTTAAGTGCTCTTTGGTGTTACGATTTATGCTTGTGCTCTCTTTATGGTTGTTCCATGGTTGAGAAGGAAATAAGATAAATAAACCCCATTGTGTTATTAATATTGGTGCTTATTTCATTGTTATGTTAGCTGCTAGTGGTGTTGGTTACTAAATGTTTGACATCTTTAGATTTTGTGGGTGTGGTGTGTTCGACTTTTTAAAAAAAGTGTAAATATCAAACTATAGGAAACTTGTGGTCATGAATTTGCTTGGTATTACCATGAAATTTTGATTTTACCCTCTCGAGTTATATAAGTGTTTTCCATAAATATTTCCTTGATTGTAAATGCTTTCTGATTTAGGTGTCCTTCCTTGTTGATTAACCTCATCTTGTGTGACCTCAAATTGTGGGACCTTGAGTAGACATGTCCCCCATACAAAATTTTGGCCATGGTTGATTCTGTTAGCCTTGTATAAGCAATGAACTATGAAAACATAACTTAACCTTAGTGGAAACCTTAACTTTTTTTTATCGCAGTGTGTTGTGCTCCATGGAAACTATGTGGTCTTTCTCAAACTCATGGAATTCTCCTTATTATTCCTATACTTGGTGGTTACTCTTAAGATTCTTTTGAACTCTTCATGTTATATTGTTATGTGTTGTATCTTGGTTGATAGCGTAAAGTTACTCCCTAGATTTAGATGTTTGTAGCCTTTCGTGTAGAAAGTTTAGAACTCATCCCTTACAATCTCCCTTTTTCTTGCTGAATTGCATTGGACAAAAATTGGGATTTCTATGGACCCACACTTGTTTGAAGCAACAAATCTCATAATGGGAGTGATAATTTTTTGCTGCATTTGTTCCTGTCTCTTTTTCCAGTGACTTCCAGGAGGAAGTTGAGTCTAAGGGGAGGGGGATGTAGTGCCCACTTCCCTTCAACACTTTTGATATTGATCATGATACTGCTGACTATATTATGGACATTATTATAGTTTTGATTTAGTATGATGATTAGATGTTAGAGCATGGACTATTATTGACTCTGATTCACATATGATGCATGATCAATGTTAGAGACATTTTATATATATGTTGACATGTTGTTGGACATGGTTATATAGATTTATGGATTTTTTAGGACATGTGATATTTGGATATATTGAGTAGGCCGAGAAAATTGAATTAAAATCGATGATGATATAGTTGATGAAATTTTAAGTGATATTGTTGAGTGTCTGGGTGTTTTTGTGATTCATATATAAATTGATGATTTTGAAATTATATTAATACTCATTTGGATGTTCTGATATGGCCACGAGGCTGAAGGAGGTATTGTGTTTTGCAGGTTAAAATATCACAACAAACATTGGGGGATTGGAGACCAACCACATTGGAATTCTAGATGAATTCAACAAGGTCACCATGGCAACTGTATTTTTTGTGTGTGTTTGTGTGTGTTAGGGATTCCCATGGGGGGATCACCTTTAAATGTGACCAAGGGGTTTTATGTATTTCTTTTATTTGGTCCCTTTGTTTATGTTTGCATGTGTTTATTTTGTGGTGATTTTACCCCTTTCATTATTTATTAAATGGTGTGTAATATTGTGAGTAATCATGTTGTTAAGTTAATTAATTAAAATAGGTCATAAGAAAGTAATTAATAGAGTTGTTGGCCTTGAATTAAAGTGTTGTAAGAGATGTGTAAGTGATGTGTAAGTTAACTTTTGAGTGTGAAACACTCCACCTTCTTGGAAATTTGAATTTTTCCTTGGAGACTGATTTTGGAGGCTTGTGGGACAAGTTAAACTTGTCCCATACCTCTTAAATTTACATACCAACCTTACCTATGGTTGGAGAGTGGAAATTAGACTTTTATAATGCTTTTTGAGAAGTCAAATTGTAAGTTTTAATTGCACTTTTCTTACATGGTTTAATTTTTGTCCTTTGGGGTGTGGGTTTGATTTGAGTGTGTAAGTAAACTGTCATATTTTTCACCCACCTATTTATTATGCATTGGAGAATGAAGTTGACTTTTGGGTTGGGGTTGAGGATGTGTGATGTGGCATCCTACATGGATCCACCTCATCCTCTTCCCTTCCCTCTTCTATAAAATTTGAATTCCTTGGCTTGTTTTGGGTTGCTTCACTTTGGAGACTTCATTCTTGGGTGAATTCCTTGATGTTTTGGGAGCTCTTGCTTTGGAGAAGTTTTTCGAAGATTTTTGCATGCTTGTGCTTGGCTGATTTGGATTGCTTGCATTGGGTAAAGCTTGCTGTTTTGAACTTGGAACAACTCCATCATGGAGAGGTAGGAGCTTGGCTCTTGAAATGCTCTTCTTTTATAAATGTAAATGTTAATGTGTGAATGTTTTGGTATGTTTGTGGGTTGTTGGGTAGATGGCCTAGGAATGGTGTAGGAGAATACTATGGGGTTTATTTTGTGGGAGGCACAAGTGTGTTTTAGGGAGGTATAAGGGTGGAGGGAGTTGGGATTTGGGTTCCACCTTACAAAGAAATAGCTTGCATTTATTTACTCATTATGGGGTGCCATAAGAGGTTGGGGAGGCATAAGGAAATGTGAGGAATAAGGGTACTTGGGGAAGGGATAAGGGCATGTCACTGGAATTTGAAATGATATATATATTTTGGTGGTTTGTTCTCAGGTGGTGATACCCATTTCCCCTTTTGGGAGGCATAAGTGATGGAAGAAAGAGAGTATTTATTCAATGCGTGATAGAAACAACTATTGAAAGGAAGCCAATATATAGGCTGTAGGAATAGTACATAGCCTGCAGAAACAATTACAGGAACAGTTACACAGGGATGGTTTATAGTAACCGTATTGAATTAATGTATTAATTAAGCTAACATTCCCCCCCTTAATACATTGTTCCTACATATGTACCCCATAAACAAATAAAACTTCACCTTGCCAAGAGGCTTAGTGATAATATCTACAACCTAAAAATCAGTAGGGTAGTACTAGAGCTGAATTTGGTGGTTCAAGACCTGTTCATGAATGTAGTGACATTCGACCTCAATATGCTTTGTTCTTTCATGAAAAATAGGATTCTTCACAAGCTTCAACACACCTTGATTGTCGCAGTGAATGATGGGAGGTTTCTCTTTAGGAATCCCTATATCTGCAAGAATGCGACCTAGCCAGATCACTTCGCACACAAGCTCCTCGTGCTGGCACGGTATTCATCCTTAGTGGATGAGAGAGAAACAACAATTTTCTTCTTGCTAATCCACGAGATAGGTCCAGATCCGAGATGAAAAACATACCCTGAAGTGGATTTCCTGTCATCAACGGATCCTGCATAGTCCGAGTTTGTATATCCTTGTAAGAAGAACTAAGTGTTCTTCTGATACTCCAGACCAAAGTCAACTGTACCTCAGACATATCTCAACACATGCTTTACTGCTATCTAATGAAATTTCTTCGGCTCCTGCATAAATCTTGCGAGATAGCTCACTGCAAAGCAAAGATCTGGTTTGGTATAAGTCAAGTAAATGAGACTCCCCATAAGCTACCTGTAGTGAGTGCCATCTACCTGTGGTGAATCCTGGAATCTAGATAATTGCAAACCTTTTTCCATAGGTGTGGACATTGGTTTACAATCTGACATTCCATACTTTTCCAAGAGTGTCTTGGCATATTTCATCTGGGAGATGAAGATATGATTCTTCTTCTTCCATATCTCTAAGCCAAGACAGTAGTGAAGTAGCCCCAAATTGGTCATGTCGAAGGATTTCTTCAGATCATTCTTTACATCATCCACAAGATTCTCAGAACTTCCTGTGATCACAAGATCATCTACGTACAAAACCAGAATGACAATCTCTATTCCTACCTTATTGATATACAAATTTGTATCTGAGGGGCTACGAATGGATCCATGCTACAATAGGTGATCATCAATTTTTATATACCATGCCCTAGGTGCTTGTTTGAGTCCATAAAGTGACTTTATCAGATGACATACCTTGTGTGGTTGATGCTCATCTACAAACCCTTCAGGTTGGGCCATGTATACTTCTTCTTTTAGATCACCGTTCAGAAAAGCACTCTTGACATCCATCTACTGAAGTTTCCATCCATTTTTTGCTACCAGTGCATAGACAACTCTGATGGTTTTGATCTTCGTAGTGGGTGCAAAGGTCTCATCATAGTCAATTCCTTCTTCCTGAGCATAACCCTTTGCAACAAGTCATGCTTTGTGTTTGTCGATTGAACCATCTGCCTTATATTTTGTTTTGAAAATCCATTTGCAGCCAATGGATTTCTTACCTGGAGGTAGATCGACAAGTTCCCACATCCAATTCTGAATTAGGGAATCATATTCAACATCCATAGCCTATTTCCACTATGGTTGGTCTAATGCCTCACGAATAGTGTCAGGTTTGGTGCTATCAACAACTGAACTCATGAGTGCAAAATTTACCTCATGTCTAGCTTGACTTCGTGTTCTGACTCCCGTAGAAGTACTTGGAAGTGAGTTCAGGTGTGCATCCCTAATAGTATTCTGGACCCATTTCAGATGTTGGTGCTACTGCTGCTGATGTGAAGATGTGTTGTCTAGTGTGCCTAGATCAATGAATAAGTCTCCACTCAGCTCTTCTTCTCTCTAAGAAGAATCATCTTTCCCATCATCTGGATGTGTGAGAAATCTATGTGACGAGGTCGGTACTGGATCTCCATTGTGTGGTAGGGAGTCAAAGGATGACTCATCACACACCACATCTTGACTCTCGTAGATCTTCTTCATCTCAGGATCCATGAGACGATATGCCTTTGAGGTAGTACTATACCCCAAGAAAAGACATGGCAGTGTCTTTGGATCGATCTTCTTCCTTTTCTCATTTGGAACATGCATATATGCAGTACAACCAAAAAATCTCAAATGATGAATAGAAGGTTTACGACCAGTCCATACCTCTTCCGGTGTCTTGTTATGCAAGATCTTCGTGGGTGCCCGGTTGAGTAGATAAACTGCTGTCCGGACCGCTTTTGCCCAAAACTGATCCTCCAACTTGGCGGTGGAAAGCATACAACGAGCCATCTCCATGACAGTCCTATTGTGTTGCTCAAAAATCCCATTTTGTTGGGGAGTGTAGGGTGCAGTCAGATGTTGCTGAATGTCATGCTACTTCAGGTATGCTAAGAAATTCTTCGATATGAATTCCCCCCCTCGATCTGAGCGGAGGAGAAGGAGAGGATTCCCAAATTGCCTGGTGGCTTGCTAGTAAAAGGTCTGGAAATTGGAAAATGCCTCACTCTTCTTTCGGAGGAAATATACCCACATTTTCCGTGAGTAATCATCAATGATGAGCTGGAAGTATTCAAAACCTTGGAAGCTAGCTGGCAGGGGTCCACACAGATCAGTGTGTATAACCTGAAGATGCTTCGTAGAATGATAAGAGCTCTATTTGAACGGACCTCTATGTTGTTTTCCTGCAAGACATCCCGAGAAAATAGGTAAGGAATGGGAGAGTGGAGGAAGCCCTCTTACCATTTCCTTGGCACTGAGTTGATGCAAAGCCCCGATAGAAAGATGACCATATCGAAATTGCCATAGTGTAGTGGACTCCACCGTTGAAGCAGAGAGAGCAATGTTAGATGAAGTGACCACATCCAGTGCAAATAGATGGCCCTTCATAAATGATCGAGTAATTATTGAGACTCCCTGGGAAATGATGCAGGACTTGACCCCTTTCTCAATAAAGAATTCAACCTGCATTCGATGGTTAAGAAGTTGAGTCACAGATAAGAGATTTGAGGTCAAAACCTGGAACATATAGCACCTTCATGAGTGTACATCTTTGTGTCCCAAAAGGAATGATGACATCACCAATCCCTGCCACTTTATACTCTTGATTGTCTGCGATGCTGATCAAATCACCAGTGGGTCAGTCACTCAGGGTATCGAACAACTTCTTATTTCCATTCATGTGTTTGCTGGCACCTGAATCAATCAACTAGACACTTTCTTACGGCTGTGAAGTCTGTGAGACTAGGACAATGTCCAGATGAGTTGTGTCTAGAACCTCTTCATCAGAGGTGGCATCCTGCTGAGCAACAATATGACCCTTCTGCCTCTGATTACAAGCATGCCATCATAATTTCTTAGAATATCCTTGGCCAGAAGTGCTCTCTTCACTAGATTTACACTACTTACGGCCGTTGTAATAACAATTCGCAGTCGTGTGCATATTCATGGAACAAATGTGGCACCATCGATCCGCCTTGTTATTCTGCTACTTCTGAGGTGGCCACTTAGAAGGTTACTACTGAGGATGTTATTTTTTATTCTAGGGGCCTAACTTCCCTTTTCGAGGCTTATAATTTTACCTTGTGATGAGAGCCTTGTCTTCCAAGGCTTCTTGAACATTCTGCATGGTTTCTTCCTATTGGAGATAATTCACCAGTCTGGCAAAACTCACCTCCTGTTCAGTGATGGTCAACATGGTGATCAATTTCCAAAACCGAGAAGGAAGAGCTCGCAAGGTGAGCGGGACTAGCAAATTGTCATCCATTGGTTCACCGAGAGTAGAGAGTTCTACACATAACTCGGCCATACACTACAAGAAGGCTTCTACTGATTCACCATTATGCACACTCATTGTGTGAAGCTTTTTCTGAAGATGCAGCTTCATCGTCAGATTCTTGGCTTCATAGATGGTACACAATGCGGTCCATTCCTGAGAGGAAGTGGTTGCTTCCAGAATGTAAGGTTGAACCTCATCAGAAAGGCTCAGAGTGATAAGCATTAATGCTTTTGCATCGGCCTTTTCATGGTTAGCAAATAGATCAGCGTCTATGGGAGGGGTGTCTTTTCTAGAAATGATCCCCCGTAGATCTTCAAATTGAAGAATCATCCACATCTTGGTCTTCCATGTGGTGAAATTTGGCCCTTTGAGCAACTGGGCATCCGACAACAGAATGCGAGGTGCAGACATTTTGAAAAAATCAAGATTGTATTTTATTTTTTTTATTTTTTCAAAAATGGCTATAATGCTTACTCAAGGAACCTATCCCAAAGATGAGCTCCATAGGCTCATGCAGTGAGACATGGACTCTCCTGTGGGTGCTCTACTTCATTTTCATCATCTGCATCATAGCCACATTCAAGTTCTGCATGAATCCGCCATGCTTGACATCGAACGTCAAACCAAAAATACTCCAATAGTCCTCGGGCACACAATCTCGTCAAAGAGAATATTCTAATTGTTGCGATGCTCATTAACCAAGGAAAATAATATTCTAGTGGTGTCTACATTGTCGTTCAATGCCCAAACATTTGGTGCATTACTCGTGGTGCTTTCTGCATCCAAAATTTGTGACATACGCGTGCACACAATTTTGCAATTTACAGGCTTTCTTCCACATGTTTACACAGGTTTTTTGTCTATAGGTATGTTTGGTGCCAGTGGCTCATTCAACAACTCAATCCCTAAAAGAGCCTTGTCATTAACATAAGCCTTGTCATTAGAAAAACTGATCGCATATTACAGAGATGGGTATAACAATGTCAGAAAGCACGGTAGCTGACATGCATTACTACAATCTGTTTGATGACTAGATGTTCAAAAGCATGATAGTTCAACAAAACATAGACTATGTGAATAATGACAACAATTCAACTTTGAACAGCCTCGTTAGTGCCAAAGATCCTCTCATCTACGTTGGGGTATGGACTTGTCGATCCTCCAATGCTGAAACAGGTCGATCCTCCAATTCACACTTCCTTGGTCACTTAGGTAGGATCCTCCTTAGTGGCTTCCTTCCTTGGTCCCTGGTCTTCTACCAAACCTGGTCGCAAACTGCATGTTCAGGATACACACACAGGTTGCTGCACCAACACCAATCTCCAGCCACATTCACACTGGTCACACCAATTTCCACGCCAAATGAAATTCCACACTCTGCTCCAATTCACATCCACGCCAAATGAAATTCCACACTTTGATACCAATGATGGAAGAAAGAGAATGTTTATTCAATGCCTGTGTTTAGAAACAAATACAACAAGCTAATATATAGGCTGCCCAGTATAGGAGGAATGAACAGGAACGGTTAATAGTAACCGTATGGGTGGTGTGAAAAATGTATTAATCAAGCTAACATAGCATCCCCTATATTTTTTTTCTCCTTTGTCTTGTGGGATGAAGCCTCAGTAATGTTTGTCATGCTTTAATGTAGTTGTAAACTACATTCTGTTTTGGATTGTGTTTTATTGTGAAAATGTTGCTTGTGTGTTTGTGGAAGCCTGTTGTTGCCATGAGTTGGATCACATCCTTTATTGGATAGTGGTTTTGGCTTTGGCGCCAATGAATAAGGATGGCTTCTCCTCTTCATTGGATGTCTTGGTTGGGTGGAGAGCATTGACTTTCCCCTACTCTTGTTGTGATCAAATTGGAGGAGTGAGAAATACGCGTGTTGCTGTTTTGGAGCAAGGAAAAAGACAGTTTGACAGTCCCTTGTGAAATAAAATATTATTGTAGCCCTTTCCCACTTGGAAGTTGATGATCTATATATTAATTGTAATGGAGAGATACTTTGTATTGAAAATGAAAGTTGAAATTTTAAATGTAAAAGAGCTATACTCTATTTTCTATTTTTTGGAAAGATTGTGAAAGAATGATAGGTATTTTGTATGTTGTATTTTGAAATCAAATAGAAAGGAAGTTGTAAGAGTTTCATTTGTATTAATGGAAGTGTTTTGTCTTGTTCATATGATATTATTTCCATTGGAAATCTGTGTTTAACGTGCACTATGAAATCCCTATTTGGAATGTGGAAAAGTGGAACATGTGAGAAGAAAATGTATTATTCTGCCCTATTTAAAATATATATGATTTTGGAAAGAATAGAATTGAATTCTTGTTTTAAATGTGTGATTCAAGGAAAGAAAACTATTTAAGACCAACATGGAATGAATTCAATGCTTTATTTCATGCCAAAAGAGATATCTAATCTCCTTTCTAGATATGTATATACTTTCTTTCAATTCACTGTATACTTTGTAAAATTCCTTTATCAAATGTCCAAATAACTCTGCAAATAGATAAGAGGCAAATGAAATAATAAGTTGGACTTAATGAGGCCAAAAGGATACCAAACCAAACTAAAAACACTTAAAAGAAATCTTTCATAACCTGGCAAAACCAAGTTCAAAGCTTTCAGAGTCGTTTTACTATCAAAGTTGTAAAATTTCAAATTGAGGCTCAATCAAATAGATCTACCTCACAAACATATCCTAAAATGACCTAATAACAATTCTCCATGCCTATTTGACATGTTGAGAGAGAAAGAAGATCAAATTGAACAAATTTTAAAAGTTAATTTTTTTACCAAGTTGCACTATAAAATCCTGGAGATCATCTTCTTGAAATTGACTCCTTAAACCTTGTCAAATTAAAAATTTAATGAGTAGTGTGCAAAGAGGATGTCGAGAGATTTCAAGAAAATCCTTGTTTTCGCAAATCCGAGCTCTCTATCAAAAGTTATGGCCTTCTAAAATTTCTCCTTCACTTGGCGTCGAAAAAAAAAATTGGAAAAATTTCCTTGGTAGGCCCGTGGGCCGGAATTTTTCCCTTAACACTTCGGAAAAATTTTGGGAAAATTTTCCTGATTTTCCCCACCAGCCCGCAGCCAATATGAGGCTTCCAAGTGGCACCACAAGGCTTTGGCGGAGGGGCGGATATTTTTTTTTAACTTAGCCTTTTGGAAAAAAATTTGGAAGATTCTCTAAATTTTCTGTGTCGCCCTGCTGCCGCGCAACCAATAAGGAGCTGCCACATGGTGTCATGAAGCATCGTCGGAGGAGTGGGTCCCTTTTTGCCTCTTTCGGTTTTTGGAAAAATTTTGGGAAATTTTTCTAAAATTTCCCTACCGGCCAGCAACCAATTAGGAGCTGCCATGTGGCATCACGAGGCGTCAGCTGAGGCACGGGTGATTTTTACCCCTTTTTCCTTCGGGGTGCTAAATTTTTTTTATTCCCATTGCCCCACTTTCCCCGTGCTGGCTTAGGAGGCGCCACATGTCCTTGGTGGACTTACGGACCCACGGGAGAGTGGGCGCAAAGGTGGTTTTTCACCCCCATGAGGAAATTTTTCCAAAAGTCTACTGTGGCCCCATTGACTTGACTACTCTGTCCGGAAATTTTTCTCCCCACGGGCCGCAAACCTGCCCTTGTGGAAAATTGTCACCCTAGGCCCGCAGACCCGCTGTTGGGGAAAATTTTCACCCCAAGGCCCGCCGGCCCATAACTTGAGAAATATGAGGAGTTAGGAGGACTTCTTTATATCAATGGAAAGGTGAGGAAATTTCATATCCAATGGGAATGATTTAGGGAAATTTTGAATGCATTAAGTTTGAGAAAAATCATGTTGAATCTTTAAGCTTGTTAGAGAATGGGTATGGTGAGGAATTACCCTCTGAACCTAATTGAACCTTCTAACCCTAGATTTTTGACCTTATGACCTCTAATAATTGTTAATAAAATAAAAGTATATTCTAGTGGATTAGAATTGTTCTAGAACCTGTTAGTGATAACTGTTGTCTTGTAACCCAGTTGTAGACTCTTTTAAACAAAAACAAAATTATTCCACAATTTTTTCCTAACTAATCGTAGGTTGCTCTTGGGTCTCAAGTGGGTTGTTTTTAGCAGGGGTTACAGTTACAGTATAGGTACTTTTTCCTGCTTTTTAAAATGTTGGATTTAAATTGCAACAAAAACCAACCTAAGGTATTATACCTAGATGGATCATTAAAATTGTGGCTGGTTCTTAAATTTTGCATGTCTTAATATGATATTGGGGTTGTCATATGATTGAGAGGAATAACTAACTTTTATGTTTATATATGTAAATGATATTTGTAGTCGGTACTTTGAATGGGACTACCTAAACTCTACTTATATGAGCAAATCTGAGTTCTAATGTTTTTACAGATAAGTCTTTCTTGCAGAAAGTATCCCACTGGTTAACGCAGTAACAAAGCCATTGAAGCTGGTCACTAGAATGCTACTGGGACGGAGCGTAAATAAATTTTACAGTTAATTGAGTGATACTTTAAAGAATGCAAATTTTTTACGTTTATTTGCATTTTCCATGGCTAACATGGGTAATTCCCTAATTTGCCTTGGTAATGGTGACCTATTGTGTACATTGACAAGATGCTTTTTTCTTATGCCATGTTTTCAAGGAAAATGGGATGAAGGAAAATAAGAATATTCAGTCTTCTTCTTTGGATTATTCCTTTTCTAGAAATATGTCATCCGTCCAAGCTTGGATTTTCACCAGACTTTCAGTCGAGGCTTTAAATAATAGCAATGAAAATTGTAATTAATTGATCTAGTTTATAGCATTTATATTTCTTAAGATTGTGCCTATGTTTCACAAGCATGATTCAAGCTAGAACATTGATCCAGCTATCTTGTCCAAGGGAGGCTTGAATCTCTCAAGCATGTTTAATTGGATTTAGGTCATTATAGGATGCGGTTTCAATGCAAATTTATATAGGATTCATATTCCCCTCATTTAAATAACAGTATTGTCAAAAAAAGTCACCCAATCTGGTAGCTAAACTCCTCTTAATCACATAGTAATCGAATCCCTCAACTGAGTTGAATGAGTGTTCTATCATCGTAAGGAACCCAATTTCAATGGAAAGGGGAAACAGGAATCCATCCCTTTGTCAACACCTGTTCAATTGGGCTATATTACTGACTTGTTAGAATCACAACACTGTATGGTTGAAAAGGCCCTCCCTTACATAATACTTATATTTTCCAACTGAATTGAATGAAAATTATGTATTTACATAGCTCCTTATTCCATTACAAAAGGACAGGGTATTCATCCCTTCAGATACTTTCCACAGTCCAGTTGAGTTCCACTATGTTTATGTAGAAATTGGGGGCAGACTAGGTCGATGAAGTCCTCTCTTCCACATAAGAGTCGAATCTTCCAAGTGAGATGAATGGGACTTACGTTGTTTTGTTGCACTTCAATCTGATAAAAAGGGAAATTGGATTCATTCCTTCATAGACCTTACTCAATTAAGTTGGATTTTACTATTGTTTTTAGAAAATAAAGGTTCCAAATATTTGATAAAATCTATCTTTCGTGTTGCAGGTGCACTGCAATGTAGCATCTGAGTTCTTTTCTGTCAGTAATCTCCAAGATTAAGTGTACATTCCACTTGGAGAGGTCCTCTGTCCATTTCATTTTCATCTACATTTGACCTGGGACATTTCGGTAATCTGTAAGAAAACAAGATCTATGAAGTCAATAGAGTCCTCTGCTCCAAGAACATTTGCATCCCTAATTGGAGTATGGTTCTTATTAGAGCACTGCAACGTTATGAGCATTTATTTTACGTAATTGAATTTTCCAACTGAGTTGAATGGAAATGATGTTTTTTCATAGCTCCATATTCCATTACAAAAGGATAGGGTATTCATCCGTTCAGAGACTTTCCACAGTCCAGTCATCCCTTCATATAACTTCCTGAATTAAGTTTGGTCTATTATGGTTCTGTCAAAATTTGGGCCCTATTTTCATCTATGAATAGCCATCAACAGAAAGATTCCGGAGAAAAATAAGAGCACTCATTTAACAGAACCCGTAAATACCCCAGAACTAAAGCAGAATCCCTTCAATACACCACACCCAGCACCTACCCTGAAACCTCGATCAACTCAGCTTAGTATCGATTGGAATGCTTGACTATATCGCTGGATTCAGAAACCGATCAAACTTTATTCGTTATGATCAATGGAGAAATATCCACAAAACATAAACTAAAAAACCCATGACTTACCAACCAAATCAAGTTTGGAGCACATCAATCCCAAGGGCCAAATTAGGGTACCCACTTGATGAAATCCCCGACCAGAAACACCCGGATGGAAAATAAACAACAAAATAACCTAATAAAAAAGATCCCTAACCAATGCTTGAGCCCTACGCAATCTCAAAGCAGCATGGAATTATGCTACCCAATTCATAAATCGATGGGAAATGTAGTTTAATAAACTCACTCGTGTGTATCGGAAAAGCGCGTGTAGAAATAGGAAAGGAGAGCTTCCTTCAACGCTTGAAATTACAGTGCTGAACATATCTTCAGACCTTACTCATTTGATAAAATATTCTCTTCCATGTTGCAGTTGCACTGTAATGTATCATCTGAGTTCTTTTATGTCCGTACTCTGCAAAAGTTAATAGAGTCCTCTGCTCCAAGAAAATTTGCATCCCTAATTGGAGTATGGTTATTATTAGAGCACTGTAACGTTATGAGCAGTTATTTTACATAATTTATATATGATGAGTGCTCAAAGGCCATGATTTTTCTTGCGCTGTCCTAGTAAATTTACATCATTTTAGGTCACATCAGGACTTGGCCCAACTTGCACCGGATGGGCGTGTTGGTCGTACCATACTACTGAGTTAACCATTCAATATCGTTTTTATTGGATTCAAACATGACAGGAAATTTTTCTGTTAATATTTCACTACTCTTTGAGAGGTTACTACACATTTTATCAAACACATTTTATATTTTCTATTGTATAAACCATGAATTGATTTCAATTTTTGTGTTTAAGTTATCTTCTTTCCTTAAACCCCACACCAGTGGCCTTACGCGTCCTATAAACAACTATCTACCTCCACCCTCAGTATAAGTCCCCTCATTCTCAAACAAAACAGTGAAACACCTTACAACAATGCAATTGAAGGTAGAGATTTTCCTTCATTCCTGGACGCGGCCTAGAATGAGGGGTTTTGCAGCATGCTTTTACAATAATTTAATCACATAATCATAAGGGAAAATTTAGGGCATATTATGGTGAATAGAAACCAAGGGTAAGTGCACGAAGTTGGGGGGCCAAAAACTGAGCAAGAATCTAAAAAAAGAAAAACGCGCTCATGTTTTAATTTGTTTGGCTCGGGAATCACCAAAGCATAACGCGTACGTGTTACATAATGCATACGCGTTACGCTTACTATAAACAAAAAAAACCAAGCCCGAGCCTCTATCATTTTACCTCCCTCAAATGCGAGTTTTAGAGCTTAATCGTGCCCTCAAGTTTTTTCATTCAGCTCTATCTCAATCTCAAAGGATTCTTTTTGGATTGCTGGGAAGATTTGAATCGCCGATGGCACCATGGAGAAGAGGTAACAACAATTCTTCTCTCAAAATTGTATTGAAATATGATAGGTATAGATTAAAATTTGAATTGAATACATATTTTTTATTGATACAGTTAGAGGTCGAGGGAATCAACCACAACCAAACCCTATTATTCTTGTCATCCCTCCCGACACTCCCACAGTTTCTCAACATCCCTCGGGTAGTCAAGAAGATTTAGCAGCCCAAATAGTTGAAAACAAAATTGAAATTGAGGATTTAATCAAAACAATGAGGAATGCACAATCTACAAACTCCCACCACACCTCTCTTACAAACACGTTGGATGCATTACTTGTTCAAATTAATGCAACAACCAGGAAAATTGATCATTGGACAACTTACATAGATGGTTATAGGGTTTAATATTATTCCAACAAATTGTCATATGTGGATGTAAAGAATTTTTTTTTTCAAAAGAATTCATATGTGTCTTATTCACGGACCCCTGCACTAATTTTCCTATTCAGTTGATATGTAAATGATTTTCCATCCATTGGTGCAATAATAATTTGACTAAAAATAATTTTTGGGACCGATGGTGGATGGTGTTTAATTTTACACCTTGTAATAACAACGAGGTGTCACTATACTTTATGAGGAAACTCTATTGCAAGTTTATCCTTAACGAGATCCCAAATTATTTTGATTTTTGAGATTTCCAGGGCCGAGGAAAAATATTTGCACAAGATCGACCAGGTGCACAATGTGCACCTATTCAGTAGGGTAGATTCCCCGCACAGAAGCCCCCTCACCCTGAGACTATCGGGCTCAAGCAGTGAAGGAGACAATAGAGATTTATACACTCCATGCGCTTCAGGGGCTATCTGTGACTCTTGTTCCACATACGAGGGAGAATTTTGAGCCAGATGCGTGTAGAGGTCACAAAGTATTCCCTCAGGGAGTACTAGCATGAGGCCACATCTTTTCTTGTCATGTGGTAGCATATGTTTGGGGCCCGAGGAGGAAGATACTTTCATGCGTACTGATTTTGGTGCACCTAGTGCTAGGGGTGAACATGATAATGTCACTATGTCAGATGTCCTTTTAAGTGAGACATTTGGATTGCATTCATCGGCGTCACCTTCGCAGGTAAATTTGTTATGTTTTTTTGTGTGTGACAAAAATTTTGGAGTACCTGATTTACTTATATATGTTAAATTTTTGAAATAGTTGTATTTGTAATTGTAAATGCATTAATATTATAGCACGTGGGAGGCACATCTTCATCCCAACCACAAGAAGCAACCACCATCCATACACATACATTCACAAAGGTAATTTAGAATGTTAATTACTTAAAATTTTCACATACGTGTGTGTGTGTGTCTATATATATATATATATTAGTTTTGAAGTCAAATATATGTATGTTCTTGTATGTCCATATAACTCACGTGATATACATGTTTGATAAAGATGTTGACTTCACTAGACACCCCACCATCTCTGCGACAAGTAGATAAACGTGTTGCCGCTGTGATTTCATCTATGCAGCAACTCTCTGAGGTATTCAAAAAACATGTAAATTTTGTTAAATTTGTCGTGTAATTCATATTATGTTAAATTACACGTTAGTAATGTCTTTCATTATAGAGTTATTAAATTATGTTAATAATGTCCTTCATTGTGTATATGTAGGAGTTACCTGCGACAGGTAGCAACACTGTTCATTTGATTCACAGGTGTGGTGGGGTAAAAACAATAGTTCTATATTGATAAAATTATTTAAAATGTTGTCATTATGTAGATATATGTACTTAGCTCTATTTTCGCTAATTTTGATGTTATATTTTTTGATCTTATGTGTATGTAGGGAACTAAAACCCCCTCCATTTTGACTTCAAGAGAATGGAATCCTCCATCTCGTCATCTTCATACCCCTGTTCGTACTGCAGGAGCTCCTGATTACTCATCTAAGCGTGAGATGCAAATTCGGCGTGATCGACAATTTGCGGTAAGTTTATGATTTATGTAAATACTTTCATTCTAGCATGGTCTTGATACATGTTGAAAACATATATAAATTAAGTTTTGATTAAAAAAACATTATTTACATTTACAGGCTCATCTACAGGTGAGTATTCAATAGAAGACGACTCGAAGCATGGGCTCGGACAATCCAAAGTCATCTCATGGATCTCCATATTTTTCTAAGGGAGGGCCTTCTTCGAGCAAGGCCAAGAGAGGGATAGATTTTGATGAGTAGGAAATATATGTCTTACATGACATTGTTTTTGTATGCCTATGTGCATGGTATTGTATGTACGCCTATATGACATTTGAACTTGATAGTATATGACCTATTTGGGCATTTTTGTATTTATTATGTACATTAAAATACTATTTGGAACTTGATAGTTTTGTATGAGACCTTACATTTCTGAGATTATTTTCAGATGAATCTAATATGATGTGCACTTAACAATGTTTAAGACATTATGGATTATTTTTTCATTTATTGGTGATGTACATGTACTAGCATTTTCAATGTATAATATGCATCAAAATTTGGAAATCAATATTTATATAATGTATGTATATAAAGAGTTACCTAATCTGAGTAATTATTCATTCAATTTACCAATGTGTATGTGTATTTACCTTACTTGCGGTTCTTCTTGCTCATGGTCTCTTTATACTAGTTCCTATCTTATCATGCACTTATTACATTCTTCTGTGTTTCATAGTCTTCTCCCCTATTAAACACACACTATTTGTCACAATTTGATGCCTTTCATCTTTTGATATTTTGAGAATGTCTCTCCATAAACATTACTCCAATGCTTGAGAATGTCTCCAGATGTAATGACATTCTGATTCAAACACTCAATGATTCTTCATTGTCTAATCCTATCCAATTTATGTAATTACCCTTAAATCTGTAGGCATTTCAAGTAATTTGGCAATCACATCACACCCTTCACTAGGCTTGATGACTTCCCCTATCCTTTTTAAGGTGCTTTTGAAAGCATCAATGTGTTTATCGTAACATAAATTATCAATGAATGGAAGGTCACTAAGCCGTACACCAGCTGACTCCCATCCAGAACTAAACAAGAAAGATTTAATATATGATTGATAACTCCCATGTGTTCTTAGACATACCCCTATCAAATTCATTCTTAGTCAATCTAGTCATTCAGGGATCTTAAGTGACTATGCCCGAAAGCACAGGGAGCGTAGAGAACAAAAAAAATGCTCCACTAACATTCACCTGGACACCCTAACATGTTGGCATATTTGGTTTGGTCCCACGAGCTTCCGTTTTCAAACTACAACACCTGGCAGCCCTACACTAACTCAGACTGCACTATTTTGCACATTTGCAAACAATAGCATATCAAGAGAACCAGATAGAGATGGAGAAAACCGCGAGAGGATTTCGTAGAGGGACCTGATGGGGAGGTCTCAAATCTAACAAGATGTCTGTAGGTGCCATGGAGTCTGATAAATCACTCGTCTAAGATATGGCATGTTTGGGCCTTAGGACTCTTAAGGGGCTACGCCTAGACATGGTAGCCTGAAAGTATGAGGAGCGTAGGGAACCAAAATGAATGCTCCACTAGTGTTCACAAGGCCACCCTGATGTGTTCGTGTAGATTTTTCAGTCCCACGAGCTTCCATTTGCAAACTATAGCGTATGGCAGCCCTACACTAACTCATACTGCACTATTTCGCACGTTTGCAAACAATAACACATCGAGAGAAAAAAATAGAGACGGAGAAAACTACGAGAGAATTTTGTAGAGGGCCCTGATGTGGAAGTCTCAAATCTAACGAGATGTCTTTAGGTGCCACGGAGTCTGAGAAATCACATGTCGAAGGTATGGCGTGTTTGGGCCTCAGGGCTCTTAAGTGACTACGCTCAGACGAGGTAGCCCGAAATTAGAGGGAGTGTAGGGGATAAAAAATAAGCCTCTAATAGCATTCACTAGGCCACCCTGATGTGTTGGCATAATTGGTTTGGTCCCACGAGCTTCTGTTTGTAAACTACAGTGTCTGGCAGCCTACACTGACTCAAACTACACTATTTCGTGCGTTTACAAACAATAGCACAGTGAGAAAACCGGATGGAGAAATTCAAAACCAAGATATATTTTCAAATAGGTCCCCAAAATGGAGCTCTTTGATCTAAAAAGATGTCTCTAGATGCCATGGAGTCCAAGAAATCACTCGTCAAAGATATGACGTGATTGGGCCTTAGGGCTCTTAAGTGACTACGCCCGGATGGGGTAGCCCGAAAGCACAGGGAACGTATGGAACCAAAATGAATTCTCCACTAGCATTCACCAGGCCACCTAGACATGTTGGCATAGTTGGTTTTCTCCCACGAGCATCCATTTGCAAACTATAGCGTCTGGCAGCCCTACACTGACTCAAACTACACTATTTTGCGCGTTTACAAACAATAGCACAGCGAGAGAACCGGATGGATATGGAGAAAACCACGAGAGGATTTTGAAGAATTTCCTAACATGGAGCTCATAGATTTGACAAGATGTCTTTAGGTGCCATGAATTTTGAGAAATCTCCTGTCAAATATATCGTGTGATTGGGCATCAGGGCTCTTATGTGACTACGCCCAGACGGGTAGCCCGAAAGCACGGGGAGCGTAGGGAACCAAAATGAATGCTACAATAGCATTAAATAGGCCTCATTGATGTTTTGGCATATTTGGTTTGGTTCCAAGAGATTTCGTTTACAAACTTCAGCGTCTAGCAGTCCTACACTTACTCAAAATGAACTATTTCACGCGTTTACAAACAATAGCAGAACGAGAGAACCAGATGGAGACATAGAAAAATACGAGAGGATTTTGAAGATGTCCCTAATGGAGAGCTCTTAGATCTAAAAATACCTCTCTATGTCCCATGGAGTTTGAAAAATCACCTGTCAAAGATATGGCGTGATTGGGCCTCAGGGCTCTTAAGCGACTACACCCGGACGGGGTAGCTCAAAAGCATGGGGACTGTAGGGAACAAAAATGAAGCATCCAATAGTATTCACCAGGACAACTCAACATGTTGGAGTAGTTGGTTCAGTCCCACGAGATTTTGTTTACAAACTACAACCTCTGACAGTCCTATACCGACTCAGACTGAGCTATTTCACACATTTACAAACAATAGAAGAGTGAGAGAACAAGATGGAGATGAAGAAAACCATAAGATGATTTCATAGAGGGCCCTGACATGGAGGTCTTGGATTTGATGAGATGTCTCTAGGTTCCATAGAGTTTGAGAAATCACCCGTCGAAGATATGGCGTGTTTGGGCCTCAGGACTCTTAAGCAACTACGCCCGGACACGGTAGCTTGAAAGCACGAGGAGAGTAGGGAGACAAAATAAAGAATCCAATAGCATTCACCTGGCCACCCTGACTTGTTGACATAGTTGGTTCAGTCACATGAGATTCTGTTTGAAAACTACACTATCTGGCAGCCCTACACTGACTCGGACTGCACTATTTCACGTGTTTGCAAACAATAACACAGCGAGACAACCAGATATAGACAGAGAATACCACGATATTATTTCGAATAGGTCCCTAACGTGGAGCTCTTGGATCTGACGAGACATCTCTAGGTACCACGGAGTCTAAGAAATCACCCGTCAAAGATATGGCTTGATTGAGCCTTAGGGCTCTTAAGGGACTACGCCCAGACGGGGTAGCCTGAAAGCACAGGTGGAGGGAACCACTAGTGTTCAATGATTTTTCCACATGATGCAACTATGTAGACTATGAACTTAGTTTTTTTGGGGAGACCACCAATGTTCCAACTGTTCATTTTGAAAGAATGCATATCTTCAATCAAACAGAGAATGAAGAGCCTTAATTTTTTTTTTGACATTATAAAAGATTGTTTGTGCCCAAAAAGAAGCCAAAGGCCATATAAATATTTAGTCTTCAACTTTAGATGACAATGAACATTGTGAAGAAAAACAATTAGGTGAAGATGTCACTATGATTCAAGAAGAAATGCCTCCTGAAAGTCATAAAGACTCAATTTGATTACCCAAAAACATCTGGAAGAACTTAAAGAGAAGATACGAGCAGAAGAAAAGAAAAAATGGGAAGTGTGGAAGGATCACAACTTAACTAGAATTGAAGATCTATGGGAAGTTGTCGATAGAATCATGGATAATATTTAGGACAACATGCCAAGTTGATTATTTTTATTAATCCCAGCTGCTTCAACTTCACAAATCAAACCAGGTACTTCCAAAAGCTTTTGTAGAGGGCCCTAACGGGGAGGTCTCGGATGTGACGAGATGTCTATAGGTGCCATGGAGTCTGATAAATTCCCTGTCAAAGATATGGCGTGTTTGGGCCTCAGGTCTCTTAAGGGACTACGCCCAGACAAGGTAGCTCGAAAGCATAGGGAGCCAAAACGAATACTCCACTAGCATTCACCAGGCCACCCCGATGTGTTGGCATAGGTGGTTTTGTCCCACGAGATTCCATTTGTAAACTATAGTGTATGGCAGCCCTACACTGACTTAGACTGCACTATTTAATGCATTTGCAAACAATAGCACAACGAGAGAACCAGATGGAGACGGAGAAAACTGCGAGAGGATTTCATAGAGGGCCCCGACGTGGAGGTATCGGATCTAACGAGATGTCTCTAGGTGCCACAGAGTCTAAGAAATCACCCATCGAAGATATGGCATGTTTGGGCGTCAGGGCTCTTAAGGGACTATGCCCGAACAAGGTATCCCAAAAACACGGGGAGCGTAGGGAACCAAAATGAATGCTCCACTAGCGTTCACCAGGCCACTCTGATGTGTTGGCATAGTTGGTACAGTCCCATGAGCTTCTATTTACAAACTACAATGTCTATTAGCCCTACACTAACTCAAACTACACTATTTCCCGTTGTGCTATAAACAAAAGGAGAACATGCGATAACTGAATGGTACAGTTGGAAAAAGTGAAGGACTACTAGATTTGTATAGGTTACCTACGTCAAGCTCGTGGGACTGAACCAAATACACCAACACATCAGGTTGGCATGGTGAATGCTGGTGGAGCATTCGTGTTGTTTCCCTATACTCCCCGTCCTTTCAAGCTACCTCGTCCAGGCGTAGTCCCTCAAGAGCCCTAAAGTCTAAACACGCCATATTTTTGACAGGTGATTTGTCAAACTCCGTGGCACCTAGAGATGTCTCATTAGATTTGAGACCTCCATGTCGAGGCCATCTACAAAATCCTCTCATGGGTTTCTCTATCTCGATCCGGTTCTCTTGTCGTGGTATTGTTTGCAAATGGGTGAAATAGTGCATTCCGAGTCAGTATAGGGCTGCCATACACTGTAGTTTGAAAACAGAAGCTCGTGGGACCAAACCAACTACGCAAATATGTCACGGAGGCTATGTGAATGCTATTAGAGCATTCATTTTGGTTCCCTACACTCCCCGTGCTTTCGGGCTACCCCGTCCGGGCGTAGTCACTTAAGATCCCTGAGGCACAATCACTCCATATATTCGATGGGTGATTTCTCAAAGTCCATTGAACCTAGAGATGTCTCGTCAGATCTGAGAGCTCCATTTCAGGGACCTCTTTGAAATTATCTCACTATTTTCTTCATCTCCATCTGGTTCTTTCACTGTGCTATTGTTTGGAAATGCGCAAAATAGTGCAGTTTAAGTCAGTGTAGGGCTGCCATACGTTTTAGTTTACAAACAGAAGCTTGTGGGACCGATCCAACTATGCCAACACATCAAGGTGGCCTATTGAATGCTATTGGACGCTTCATTTTGGTTCCCGACACTCCCTGTGCTTTCGGGCTACCCCGTCCGGGAGTAGTCGCTTAAGAGCCCTGAGGCCCAATCACGTCATATCATCGACGGGTGATTTCTTGGAATCCATGGCACCTAGAGAAATCTCGTCAGATCCAAGAGCTCCATGTTGAGGACCTCTTAGAGATAATCTCACATTTTTCTCTATCTCCATCTGGTTCTCTCGTCGTGCTATTGTTTATAAACGCATGAAATAGTGCAGTTTGAGTCAGTGTAGGGTTGTCAGACGCTGTAGTTTACAAACGAAAGCTTGTGTGAAAAAACCAACCATGCCAACATGTAGGGGTGGCCTCGTGAATGCTATTGGAGGCTTTGGTTTGGTTCACTATGCCCCCTGTGCTTTTAGGCTACCCCATCTGGGCATAATCCCTTAAGAGCCTTGAGGGCCAAACACGCCATATCTTCAATGGGTGATTTCTCAGACTCCACGACACCTAGAGATGTCTCGTCAAATCACAGACCTCCATTTCGAGGCCCTCTACAAAATCCTCTCTCAGTTTTCTCCATCTCCATCTGGTTCTCTCACTATGTTATTGTTTATAAACACACGAAATAGTGGAGTCTATGTCAGTGTAGGGTTACCAGACGATGTAGTTTACAAACAGAATCTCGTGGGACCGAACCAGATACACCAACACATTGGGGTGGCTAGGTGAACACTATTGGAGCATTCTTTTTGGTTCCCTACACTCCCCGTGCTTTTAGGCTACCCTTTCCAGGCGTAGTCCCTCAAGAGCCCTGAGGCCCAAACACGCCATATCTTCGACGGGTGATTTCTCAAACTCCATGGAACCTAGAGATGTCTCGTTAGATCCGAGACCTCCATGTTGGGAACCTCTACAAAATTATCTTGTGGTTTTCTCTGTCTTGATCCGCTTCTCTCGGTGTGTTATTCTTTGCAAACGGGTGAAATAGTGCAATCTGATTCATTGTAGGGCTGCCAGACGTTGTAGTTTGCAAACAGAAGGTTGTGGGACCAAACCAACTACGCTGACATGTTGGGGAGGCTAGGTGAATGCTAGTGGAGTATTAATTTTGGTTTTCTATGCTCCCCGTGCTTTCGGGCTACCCCATCCAGGCGTAGTCACCTAAGAACCCTAAGGCCCAATCATGCCATATCTTTGACGGGTGATTTATCAGACTTCATGCAACCTAGAGACATATCGTTAGATCCATGAGCTCCATGTTAGGGACCTATTAAAAATCCTCTCAATGGTTTTCTACGTATCCATCAGGTTCTCTCATTGTGCTATTATTTGAAAACGCATAAAATAGTGTTGTCTGAGTCAGTGTAGGGCTGCTAGAAGCTGTAGTTTGCAAACAGAATCTCGTGGGACCAAACCAACTATGCCAACACATCAGGGTGGCTAGGTGAACTCTAGTGGAGGATTCATTTTGGTTCCCTATGCTCCCTGTGCTTTTGGGCTACCCTGTCTGGGCATAGTCGCTTAAGAGCCCTGAGGCCCAATCATGCCATATCTTCAACGAGTGATTTCTCGAACTTCCTGGCACATAGAGACATCTCATAAGATCTGAGATATCTATGTCTAGGACATCTTTGAAATCCTCTTGTCATTTGCTCCATCTCCATCCGGTTCTCTTGCTATGATATTGCTTGCACACGCGTAAAATAGTGTACTCGTAGTCAATGTAGGGCTACCAGATGTTGTAGTTTGCAAACGGAAGCTTGTGGGACCAAACCAACTATGCCAAAACGTCGAGGTGGCCTAGTGAACTCTATTGGAGCATATTTTTTGGTT
Organism: Taxus chinensis; assembly: GCA_019776745.2. Lineage (NCBI taxonomy): Eukaryota > Viridiplantae > Streptophyta > Pinopsida > Cupressales > Taxaceae > Taxus > Taxus chinensis. The sequence goes on from CM034157.1 coordinate 77,177,938, forward strand.
CTCTACACTCCCCGTGCTTTTGGTCTACCCCGTCTGGGCATAGTTCCTTAAGAGCCCTAAGGCCCAAACACGCCATATCTTTGACAGGTGATTTCTTGGACTCTGTGGCACCTAGAGATGTCTCGTTAGATCCGAGACCTCTATGTTGGGGACCTCTACGAAATCCTCTTGCATTTTTCTCCGTCTCCATCTGGTTCTCTCACTGTGATATTGTTTACTAACACATGAAATAGTACAGTCTAAGTCAGTGTAGGGAAGTCAGAGGCTATAGTTTGCAAACCGAAGCTTGTGGGACTAAAAAAAATATGCCAACACATTAGGGTGGCCAGGTTAATGCTATTGGAGGCTTCATTTTGGTTCCCTATGCTCCCTGTGCTTTCAGCCTACCCCATCTAGGCGTAGTTGCTTAAGATCCCTGAGGCCCAAACACGCCATATCTTCGACGAGTGATTTCTCAGACTTTGTGGCACCTATAGATGTCTCTTCAGATCTGAACCTCCATGTCAAGGCCCTCTACGAAAGCTTCTTGTGGTTTTCTCTGTCTCCTTTTAGACTAAGTCAGTGTAAGGTTGTCCATTTCCAATCACCTAAATAATATAGGTGGTTTATACAATATATATAGGTGGTGAAGTGAGAATTTTAATAAGATATTTTTACAATATAGGTGGTGAAATGACAATTTCTATTTTTTGTTCCTTTCTAATATTTAATTTATCTTATCTTCACTTAGCTTTGAGAATAATAAATTATCTACTAACAGTTCCAACCACGTGAAGGTGGAAATTTTTTTTGCACCACTCACCAACATAAACATATTAGTAATAAATTAAATAGAATTTTAAATCAGACAAAATTTAAACAAAATCATTTAAGTAAATATTCAAATTACATTCATGAAGAACATACCTTTGTAAATTCAATCCAATGAACCCTAAGGATCAACTCTATTCTTGACCGTAGAAAGAATTTATTCATAATCTGATTCATGAACCTTCCACATATTTTTGTTTGATGACCGACCTCGATATTCGATCAATTTAATATTTGTAACAAAGACCAAATGTGAATAGTGAAGTATCTTTTGATGTACTTCATAGTCTTCAAAAAACCAAATGTTTTATTTTTTGATAGGATATAATCAAAGCCAGGTTCTGGTGACTACCACTGATCCAGTGGGATACTTGAGGTCTTCACCATCAATGATTGTGGAAGTTAATTTTTTTCCCTTCTACACAATGAGATAAGAAATAGTTTGCTCCCTCTTCATTAAATTTCATCGCGCAATAACTGCAAAAACGTGCCCTATGTATCACAAAGTAAAATTGTTTGGTAAATTTATAAATACATTAAGAGTTGACCATTTAATAATTTATAAATCTAAAACATGGCATGTACATATATGTATGTACCTTGTAGCACTAAACCAGAGACTTGGTCAAAGTCATGTGATGTTGTCATTTGATCTGAAGACCCTGTAAGTTGTAATGCTTGGGAAACTTGATGTGTGTCAAGTGGAATTAGAGGTCTACAAGTCCATTCATCCACCCACTATTGTGACTCACATTAATTCCATGCAAAATCAATACATGATATATAAAAACATGTCATGCACTTAGTATAAATAGTCCAAGCATTTGCATCTAAACTACATAATGAGTGCATATCACTTGATCTTATAACTATCATACAATCTTCAAAGTTTGCCAGATGTTGTTGCTCTATCAACCAAAAATATCTACAGACCGTTGATCTCTCTTGAGATTCATGACCCATATTGTTAACACACCAATGAACAATGTTTTTTGCATCTATAAATTTAGCACCATCCTTGAAATTTAAATCTTCTCTTGCAAGTGCTCTTTTCACACATGTTGTTGCACCATCATGCTCTCCTTTTCCATGTCCTACCTCAGTAAAACTCTAAATATGTTGTACACTTGTTTCTTTGTGCATATTTCTAAGTGAATAAAGCATTTATGCATTCTTGAATTTTGATGTGCAATTGTCTGACCAAATGTAATGTTGATCGAAACTAATTATCCTTTCTTTCAAATTCACATAAAACACCTAGAAACACCCTTTTACATATTCTGTAGAATGTGTCCGATCATCACTGATGTAGAAATGATACTCTCTTAATATTTTTTATCTTTCTTAGTGCTTTCAAGAGAGTGCATGAATGTTATATGCACGAAAATAGAAACTTACACTGAGTTATAATATTGAGACTGAACCTCCATTTGTGGCTACAATGTGAAATTATCTGCAAAGTCAACTACTGAAGCAATAGTACCAAGTGGGAATGTGTCCTTGCTTAACTTGAATTGTTCATCCAACCATCGATCTCTATGTGTGTGTCTTGTATACTCATAACAAGTTTCCTCTCCAAATTTGACCATATATTCTGATACAAGTAATTATTTTCTAACAAGCTCACACCTCTTAGATTCTTTTCCATCTTTTAATTGATATGCCACCTGATTTATATTTGGTGAAATCAACCAATTCTTTTTCTATTGAATATGTATTCTCCTCATGGATACACCTTTTCAAATTTGGCAAGCTGCCTCATACATTGCACGTTCCATCCAAACATGCTTTGTTATAAAAAAAATGTCTACTATTGATTTTTCACAAAATATTGTCAGAATAAATTCCCTTGAATACTTTTGGTGGGACATTTATTCCACACTCCTGACACATGATTTCAGTATGCAAAACACTACGTAATTGATTAAAAAACATCATAATTCATTGAAAATTCAATATGATGCCTACAACAACAAGTGGTACCTGAGTAATTGATTTTCACATAAAAGGGTTTGATCATTTCAAAGAATCTTTGGCTAATGTTAATTTGTGTATTTTCATGTTTAAACTTAGAGAACATTTTTTTGAGTCATATCTAAGAAATGATTTCATGATTACGAGAACCTATTCTTCTTTTTACTGTATCTCTTCTATTCAGTGACACCCTTGTGTTCTCATTCCAAAATTTAACAAGTAATTTGTTTAGAATATCATATGTATATCTTTTCTTTTCGTGGAATTTTACTAGAGAAAGCCCAATAGTTAGTGTTATTGATTGACTCAAGACATTTACGTCTCTCTATTGCTTTCATTAGTGTTTTTGTGTTTAGCTTCAAAGAACTCTTTATTTTTTTAATCAAGCGTTTATTGACTATTTTATCACTTACTATACAATTAGTCAGTGCACGTCGTGTAGCATTACTATCCTTGGTGCATCTTTTGCCACCTACAGTTTGGTATGTTTTATGTATGTTTTCAACAATTGACACATTTTGATCAACAACATTAGATGTTCTTAACCCCAGGGTCTTCATTATAGGTATCATATTAATTAATTTCACCAATAAAACAAATAATTAATATCTTTGTGTGTCATTTAAATTCTCAAAGTAATTATCCCAAATTTCATATTTCTTCTTCTGCATTTCTTTCAGACATTTTGTTAGGCATTGGTTTTATAATGTTTTCATCAATTTCGATTAAGTGAATTGGTTTTCTTCATGAAATGGAGGTCCTAAGAGGTTTCATTAGAGGTGAAGATTCATTTACAAGGTTTACTTTCTTCATTCAGTGTTTCCATACATTTAATTTCGGGGTTAACATTTGGATTCTCAAGTAAGGGTTTAATAATTAGATTCATATCAATTTATTCATCCATACAAACATTATCATTCAATTCAATATCATTATTCATTGCAAAATCATTATTCTCTACATTTTCATTATGTATTTCATCCCAATTTTCTAATACAGTAGCTACATTTCATATTGTGGATGTACCTTGCCCTGCTGAAAGTTTTTGCATTCTCTTCAATTTCTTTATTCTCTTCTCTTCCAATTTCTCTGGTGTCTTATTCTTAACTTCCCTCTTATCCTTCGCTCAACGTTTATTTCCCAAGATTAGAAAAAATCAACTAATGGGGTAGGGGACAAAATGAAATACTAAAAAATTGTGCAATAATGTAGAGAAAATTGTAGACAAAATAGAATGTCTACAGAATTCCCGTGTGAAAGAGATGAAAGGGACGTTGGGGGGCCACAACATATAAAAAAAAGAAAAAAACGTACGCATTTTTCATTTTCTCTTTTCCCAAGCCATGCCTCAAGGCTTGGGATCCGGTTTAGATCCCCAAGCCTAAGGCATGGACCTGCACAAACACAACAAACAACGAGTTTTTACAAGAATATGTAAAAATGACACTTCCTCTATGATAAATCAAAATAAACTAGAATCAAAATACTACGATTCATATTTATACAACATCTTCCAATTTTGAGTGTAACTATTTCGAAAAACTTGTACAAGTTGATGTTTTTTTTTCAGAAAAATGTTTCCACTTAAGACCCCCTTTTGGCCCCCCAACTTGGTGCACTTAACCCCAAATATTAGTAGAAAATAGGAATAAAAAAAGAAGAGGCAAAGAAAAACCTATAAAATCGATAGCAGAGAAGGAGGAATAAAGTAAAAACAACTGGGCAGCGTCCAAAGGAATTTATCTGAGCAGCCAAGGATAAAAAAGCTCGTCTACCTGGCATTGCATCAATAGAGCATACCAAAGTAATGTAACCACCGACCGAGACTAAATAGTAGGAGGTGGTGAGAAATGCGAAAACAGTAGCAAGTGGTGGCATAAAACCTATGACAAGAAGCTGGTGTAGGTGACCATCATCGTCAAGGATCTCTCTCATGTAGAAACACACCTTTGGCGTAAAAATATTTCCTGTAGGTAGGATAACTTGTAACTTGTAATAAATCAATCTTCACTTTTACGATTTACATGTAAACTTTCTCACGTCTATTTCTATCATCTATTTATGCTGAATAGGAATTAGATCGATCAAATTCGGATAGTTTTTGTGCCCCCATTTCAAACACCTCCATTAAATCTCAACCATTCACGCCTACCAAACAATCTCAACCATGGTATTAGAAGGTATCCAAGAATATTGTACAGTTTTCCTTACGCACATCCTATGCTGTTTTATCACCAATTGATCCATAGAAATTCCAGTTTCGGTCCAATAAAATATTTGTACTGCTAAGTGGGACTGGACACAACCTATTTTTATAGGTGCAACTTCTTTTTCCATAGGTGAGAAAAATAGGAGAGTCCACTTGTACACCAAGTACACCCGAGAGTCTTGCTCTATTATACTTGGAAAGTTAAACACAATAATAATAATAATCCACAAGTTTCAAGCCCCATTGGCATGTACGAGCATGAGTAGTGTGACCAGAGTCCTTGCAAGTTATTAGAGTAGTCCGACTGATGTCCTTGAGTGTGCATCATTTGTACAAAGGTGATATGAAACTAAGGCTCTAGTTGTACAAAGAGAGTATGAAACTTGTGCACCTAGGGGTCCCTTCCTCACTTCAGGTTAACAATTACGAAAGCTGGTTGAGACTGTGCTAAATTGTAATAGGTAATGATTCCTTGATGTATCTAATAATAATAATAATTCGCAGATGTAGAAACTTAATAATAATAAAAATAATTTGTTTTATAGTACACACTCTATTTTATATGGGATTTAAACTTGTGACTTCTCTTTTAAAGTATAAGTTCTTCAACATTAGATAAACTTAAGGATACATTCACTATGTAAACTTATGGCATATCACATGCATTTTTGGGATACTAAATAATACTCCTATTTCCCAACCTAAATCTCAATCATCAATTAACAATATTGCTCCCAATACAACTTTTCAATAATAAAATATCCCTTATTTTACCATATATCTGAACTATCCATATTTATCTTTGATATTTTTACTAATTTTTTGTTTCCACCTCTTAGATTCAATATCTTACATTTTCACCTAATGCAATAACATGGAATTTTTTAGTGGTGAATATTCGTAGTTTGGTGAATATTCCATTTTATGAAAATTTGAAAAGGCAAATTTTTCAGAGCAGGTCAGTGTCTTGTTCGCCTAAAATATACAGTATATATTTTTTAAGGATCGGCTTCGCTAACCCCTTGAAAAAATCTCCTATATAAACATAGGTGATTCACTAGGTAGTATACTACTAACTTACTGAGGTATTGGCATATCAAATGAATCATGAACTTGCAGGACAGGTTGTTGACACACGACAGGAGAAGGTTGTTGATGCACAACATGAATTTATTGATGTACAAAAGTAGGTTGTTGACATGTGACAATCTTGTGTCGTTGATGCATGACAGGAGGCTATAGACACGTGATGGGAGATTTTATTTCTCCATTCGTGCGACAATAAGTTTGTTATTGTGAGATAACAATTTTTTTGTCATGCAACAACAACCTTGTTGTCGGGAGATAATAAGGTCAATATCATTGGACAACAAGGTTGTTGTCATGCCACAACAATCTTGTTATCACACATCAGCAAGGGTTTTGGTAAGGTTGTTGTCACACAATAGTAAACTTGTTTCTGCATGATATCAACCTTGTTGTCACATGTCTTGAAAATTAGGTGAAACTATTGCACACAAACCCCAAAAAAAATTTCTTGTTTCGCAAAAGTGGTTCTAGGGATATTTGCCAAGGATTTTCCACCTTTGATTTCTTGGAGGTCTCTTAAAATGAACCCTATGGAATAATATTTTGAATTAAAGTTTTGATGAAAATCGTAGTAGGCTCAAAAAGTACAAACCCTCAATATTCGCAATTTAATGTCTCTTTCTTTCTTTTCTATCTACATTTTTCATACTATTTAAACTTTTTATATAAATTCGAAATATCATGTGTGGTTGCATTCTTATCAACAAATATTATTAATCTTAGTCATATTCATTCTCATATTAATTCAAATCAAATAAAAAAAAATCTTAGGAATGATACTGTCAAGGATGTCCTAGCTATTGAGAGTTATGCAGTGTTGTTAGTTTGGAAAAATAAGTTGTTTCTTCAAAAAACACTATTGCTTTGAAAAAATACACAATAAAAATGATGTGAATTTAAGGTTTCTTCATTTGTCTCATGACTATTCCTTCTCTCTCCACCCTACTGCTCTACATACCCTACCCCCAATATATTTCTAAAAAAATTATAATTTAACCTCTTCCACCCCTTGAAGGTGGTGAAAGCTTGATAGTGCCCCTCATCTACCTCCTATACCCACCATGTTTTTCTTGTTGTTATCATTAGTCTAATCAAACACTTGTTTCTTCTTGTTTTTGTTGGTTTTGGTCCTTAGTTTTAAAATGTTTTGATTGCATAAAACACTTTTTCCTAATTATTATCTTCTAGATTATGATAGTCATCTTTTGATGCCAATAGAATTAGTATAGCTTGATATGATTGACATTCTAGGTTGTGATTTTTCTATCTTTCTTATATGATCGTAACATTGTATTAGTTACTTATTATTAATAAAAGTGTGATTTTCATTGCCTTAAAATCCAAGATCCTTTGTCACCATTAACATAAACATTGCGTATCAAATCCTTACCATGTGTTTTATAATGTTTTAATTTTTTTAAATATATCTTTCATACATTTTTTTTTTTTTATAAAATATTTTAAACACATACAATGGAGCATGGAATGGAAAGAGTGGGAGAAATTGCAAATTTGAAAATAATCACAATGATAACATTTTCATCATGTAAGTTGTGATTGGAAAAATCTCAATAATTTAACTTTTACATTGTATTTCTTTTTTCTCTTATAATTTATTATTTAAAATGGGTTATATTCCAAATAATACAAATATATTTTCCCCACTAAACCTGATAGATACCAAAAACAAATGAAATCAATAACTGCATTTCTTAACATCCTTGACATTAATATTATATAATATTAATGCCATGGTTCATCTTCCTATCCCTTTGACGAGTGAGATAGATCGACAAATTTCATTCATTTTTTAATTGGTTCGTGAACGCAGATATGCTTATAACACATGTTTTGATATATATTGATTTCTTTTCCATCGAAAACATGGAATCTGGTGGCACTACCAAGCCAAAGTAGGGCATCAGAAAGAAACCATCATATATATTTGTCAAGTTGTATTGGGTCTTATAGCCAAAATGCATTTCAAGATTATGTATTCACCTAATTTTTCATCTTAATATTTCATACATGTTCCTAAAAAAATCCTTTGTGTAGATAAGGTTCATTGATGCTTCTTTTTGTTAAGTGGGTTCCTTAAGGGGCCTTCCAGGAATGGGGTGTGACTATTCACATGGTCATTATGGGTTAGAGACAATACACACAAAGAGTTTCATTATGTGATCCTAGATTTAGTTATTCTTGCATTAGTTATCCTTGTCCCTTTTATCTCTCATACACTTGCTTGCATCTGACTTCATCATTGGCACATATTTTCCTTGTTCTTGCTTGATTCATGACACATTGCACCATCTTTGACATCTTAGCATCATTTTTCGATGTCATCACCCATGGGCGATGGTTTCTCTATTATATTTCCCTTATATGATTCCATCACCCGCAGGTATATATACACATCACACTTTGACATTTATAAGGAAGGAAGAAACATCATAGGATCTGTCACCTGATTTACTCTTTTGAGACATCTTCACATCTTCTCATTTTTCTCTTGACTCATCTTTCACTTGACTTGGATTGGATTGGACATTATTCTTGATTATTGTATTGCTAACACTATTAAGTTATCTCAAGTGAGTCTAGGACAAGAACAATGTTCTCCTTCTCCACCCATAGTGATTCTTTCTTGATGGGTTTCTTCTCTACATACATAGATGCATCAATGACCACCCTGCACATAAGTTCTCCAACCTTATTTTTCATTTTGCATAGATTATTTCATTTCCCTTCCCCACTCCTTTATGTTTATCTTAGTATTATATGTACATCGATGCTAGTTAGTATAGTTCTCCTACATGATCATCTCCTTATCTTTCCTTTATCGATATTATAGTTATATTTCATTTATATTGATTGTGCATATTTGTATTATCCTGGTATTGATCTACATCATCTCTTCCCCCATTTATAGATATCCTAGAAGGGTACTCTCTTATATCTTTATTGCGGGCCTCAAGAACCCTAGGTTAACCTAGTGTAGGGATTACTACCCTCTAGATATGTAACCTTAACGCCTAATGTAGCCCCTTTAAATCAACATATTTTGTTTCAGTTTATCTTTTCTCCTATTCATTGCCTCAATACCATTGTAGAACGGAATACTTATGAGTGCAAGTCATTGAGACACATTCTTGGCCTGCCATACATCTCTAGTGAACCTGATGTGAATCCTACATACTTTATGATCGATCACAACTCATTAAAAACATCAATATTTAACTCTGACACAAACTCAAAATCACCAAAATCTAAAAAACATAAAAGTTTGTTTACACAGAAACCATCACCCAGGGGTAATCTTGTCTGTTTTAGCAAATATTCTTTACAAACGCCTTCAACCCCTTTACAAACCTTGTTGCACGAGTAATCTTGTTTTTTTTATGTATATCCCTTTCATGATTTCATAGGCCCCTATGTAATTTATCTTGCATGACCAATTATGCTAGTAAACTCCATTATAGCATTTCCTCTCATCCATATTTTCACTCCATCATGGAGTATCTATGCCTCAGGTCTTCTAATTTTTTGTGTAGACATTTCCCAAATCCTTTCATCCTTCAGCTCAAGTTTCCATTCTTCATAGATTATTGTGTCATAGGAGCTCCTAAAACTAAGCCTTCTACCCACAAAAATGGCTCATTTGGGGATGAGGAAGAGGAAAATCAAAATGACAACACTCGTGCTCATCCTTCTAAGATTCAAAAATTCCTCACATGATTTCCTCAATACAAGGATGAATTAGAAGAATTCTTATCAAACGTCTCCTTGAATTTGTCTCTAAACAAATTGATAATAAGGAAAAAAGGGGAGAAGGTCCCAAAGCAGGTTCATCTAAGAATATCCCTAATTATGACTCTACCAACCTTATTCTCTAACTTATTGATACAATGATCCAACAAAAATATGCAATTATGGCTCAATTTCTTCAAATGTAAGCTAACATGGCTGAACTTGTCAAAATCTCTACATCAGGATCTTGGGCCAATATGCCCCCTCATTTACCAAATGGACCCAATGGTGTGCCCATATCCTGGCCACCTATCCATAAAAAATTCCTAAGAGTATTCCAATGAGAGCCTATAACACCTTACACTGCTAGTATGGATATTGAGGGTATTGCTCCATCACTCTCTTATGATAGGACCATTAATCCCTCCCTTAACATTAAGGCCTTTGAAAATATTTATACGGATAATATCAGAGCTATCTCATACGTATTCATAATTCTCTTGGCTAAAACCATCATTGAAGATGCTTTGGATTGGTACCATATTTTACCTCCTAACTCCATAGTTGAGCTATAGTCCTTAGTGACGACCCTAGTGAATGAATTTCAGTATCGTGACTTACTTAAGACTAACATAAATTCCCTTATCAATTGTAAGCAATCCAAAAATGAATCAGCTCTAGATTTCATAAACGTTGGAAGACCTTATCCACACATATTGAACATAACATCCCTAGCGATACTCTCTTCTAAATTTTACTTTGAGCCATTGAACCTCACCTTCTATACAAAGCGGGGTCCGTTTCTCCCACCTCTCTAAAAGAATATTTTAAGAAAGCTAAAAGGTAGAATTATCTCAAAATAGAGTTTGAGAAATTTCCTCCTAAGACATAACCTAATAAATAAGTTCAAATCCATCAACATTATATTAACAAGAATGTAACAGATTAAAAATTCTCTAATAATCTTCCTCTTGTTACTTACTCAAATAGGACTATTTTTAACATCGACCAAAAAATTAACAACAACAACCATTAAGTAAGATTTGAAACATCACTTACCTAATCCATTTTGTGTGATCTTAAATCCATCTTGACCTATTTTTCAATGGAATGATGAAAGTAGATTATGTTGGTGGCATGATAATTAGGGTCACTCCTATGAGAAATGTTGTGCATTATGCACATATACCATCAACTTATTATTAGGCTCCTAATTTGACCGTGATAGCATCACTCGAGAACATTTGATTGAAACAGTCATATCCCGTTATACATTAAAACAAAAGGATCATCATGAATTAATTAATTGAGATAATGATATGTTACAGGTCTTCTTTAATTTCATGTCTAACCATGATTTAGTTGAGATATCTAAAAATCAAGAACATGTTATGACTAATGTGGTTAACATGAATTATCCTCCTGAAATCACAGTTTCTATGAATGATGTTAGGGGTGTCATAACTTATGTATAGCCTAAATACCCTATTTTATTCCATCCTCGTACTCACATAGTTATATATATCCTTATGTACAACAAAACCAAGCTTATCCAGATAAAATATCCCCCTTATAGATGCCATCGACTCCTATGGAAAATATCTTACATGTCTGATGGTTTCTGGTGCTACTTCTCTTACTACAAGAACCATTGACACCTATTGAAAATATCTCATAGGGCTGATGGTGTCTAACACAATTCCTACATGAGACATCAACCCCTTTCAAATTAAAACTTACAGGGAAGATAACATAGGTACTAAGAAAAAAATAGTTTCTAAAGTATCTTTAATAACCCCTTCTTCTTCTGGATTGGTTCCTAAGGAATCCCATCACTCTCAGCCTACTACATAACTGAGTCATGATGAGTGGGATCCTCTTAAATCACTTACCCAACTACCTAGCTAAGTTCCTTTTTTATAAATCTTGCATACATATCCTCACCACTGTGAGCATCTCATGAAATCCCTATTTTACAGAAACATCCTCTTTCCTCCCACTTTGGGGTAAAGTCCCACATTATATGTCTAAGAGGAAAGCATCCATCATCAATGTGAAGAAATCTCCATACAAACTGACTTTACCGCATATGGTCAATCTTGTATTTGCTTCCCTATAGCCTCCATGATTTTTGATGAGATCCTACCTTGTGCAGATGATCCACCTCTTTTCATCTTTGCTCAGTTTGGCCAAACTACAGTCAAACATGTTCTCATAGACAAAGGTGATGTCCTGCATGTTGCCTCATTGGAATTCATTAGGGTTCTTGGCTACTCCATAGATAACATAAAATCTACGCTTACCACTTGTTAAGGGTATGACCGCCGAAACATTCCTCCTATGGGGCATATTTGGTTACCCATCATAACCCCTCCTAGTACTTTCCGTGTTAAATTCATGGTCTTCAACATTCCCCTATCTTATAATATCCTCCTAAGTTGGCCTTAGACTCATCGCATGCATGCAGTTACTTCCTCCACTTGTTAATGTGTCAAATTTTCTCACCAAGGAGCTATTTATAATATTCAAGGGGATCCTAATCCTTGGAATTATGAAATCTGACAAAAGGGGACATATAATCTCGCAGTGTTGGATAAGTTTTCTATCATCCCTTTTCGAGAGTGTCAACACTTCAACGATCCTATAGATTCTCTCTGCGATGATGTTGGTCATCTTGAATTAGTGGGGCCTATGCATCCTAACATTTTGGAGTCTGATGATGATGATCCCAATGAGATCACTCTTAGAATAATTACTTATGATCTCCTAGAGCTTATCATATCCCAGTTCCTTCCTTCCTTGTGGCCCCGTTCTCGTAAAAAGGAAGCCTCGATTCCTGTTGTCATCTCACATAAACCACATCCTCTATTAGGGTGCATGGTCTATCTAGAGACTATAGTCATCTCTTATGTGATAGATAATTTGACACTTGACAATGGTGAAGGTTATGTGTTGGATGATCCCCACTTGGCTAGTTATGCCCAAATTTGTGATAAGGAAGTCTTTCGTTACCAAGAAACTCTTCACACCAAATTCACTCACAACATAAACGTCATCTTCGTGTATGGTTGATAATTCTCTCAGTAATTTTTTACCTGATCCTCAAGCAGCTCCACTGGCCTCTTTTCTTCATACTACCCCTCCACACTCTACCATTGATCTCACTAACCCATTTTCCCTTATAGAAGTGGATGATCTATTTATTGGTTTTGACTATGAAATCGATGATCTCATAAGTGGTGATCCTATCTATTGTTCCTCAATTATTGAGTGAAAATTTATTCTATCAGTGCCATCTCTATCCATTACATTAGTTTCTTCCCCACATACTCTAAACAACCCTCTACAACCTACAAGACTTCCCTCCTTACCTCTCTCCCTTATGGCTCCTCAGTCTCATATGACCAAGTTGTATTACACATGCATGAGGACCTAGAGCATGATGTATTAGAATTTTGAGCTTATCGATGACACATTAATAATATCAAACCTAATTTCAAACACGACCAAACTATAAAACCTACATAACCTTTCACTTAAACTTCCCTCTTTTGTTCTCATCATGGGTATTACACACACACTGACAATGACTATTGACTTATGCATAGCAAGAGTGTGGTTTTTTGATCCAAAATTTAGGGGGGTTTTGAATTAAGAACATAATAATTTTTTTGTCAAATCTACATAGAAAAACTATCTCTCAAAAGATATGAATATTACTCAAAAGTCAGTGATTACAATAGCTATCTCACAGGGAGATTTGTGTGTACATCCATTGTGGGTTACATATACTTATATAAAAAATTTAGAAATATGAAAAAGATCCTATAAGAATGTGGAATTTCAATAGTATCGAGGGAGAGGAGGTATTTCATATTTCATGAATTACATATGAGCCAATTTCAGGAAATTACTATTTTAAAAATTTACTATCTTTAGATAAGACTACAAAATTTTCATTTTAAGGTGTTTAGAATAATATTTCATTGATCAAACTTTTGAAAATTTATCTCCATACCCTTCCACCATATTCTAAATGTTCCAAGATTTCTAACGCACTTTGAACGGATTCAATCAGAGCTACGGTGAAAAATTTATGACTCCCAGAAGTTGCCCTACGAGAATTGATGCTTGCATTGTTTTCTGGATCATTCCTCCCTCTTTTAAAATCAATGGTCCCTATTGCGCCAAGAGGTCCCAACTTTATTTATCCTATACATAGTGAGCTACTCACCCTTATGGTTGATATTTCCTTTCTTGATCACCCGATAGAGCTGAATAGGATGTCCTCTTATGGTTTTTGTCAAAGTGTCCACAATATGATCTTCTTTAGCTAGAGAAAATATTTTTGGGTTGAGTTTAGATATGTCCGACAGTTGTACTATGACCAAGGTATCCAAAATATGTGGGTGATATGATTTGAGGGGTTGCACATTGAAGATAGTGTTAGTGAAAAAAATTAGCACCCTAGAATATGACATGAAAGATCCCTACTTTTTGCTAACATTGGACCATCTCTCAAGTTGTGGGACTTGTAGACTTGAGATGGACCTCTAGAGAGGTCGGTTCCTCTATATAATCCTAGTACTAAACTACTCCTAATGAAGGAAATGCAGCTAACTACTCTAAACTATTAATTCCAAGGGACCAGGGAGAGAGAGAAAGGCTAGAGAGGTGCATGAAAGGGAAATCTTAAGCTAAGGGTGGTGATAGCACCAGAGAAAAGGTGTTAAAATACTTTTTTGAGGGAGAGTAGAGAAGGAAACTACAGTTAGAAGAGACCAAAGAGTTGTGACACAGTCCCAAGTATTCATTCACCATAAAATCTCCATGAAACAAAACGTCCTATACCTACAAATGAGAAACACACAAAAAAAAGACAACAATGAAACACAGAGGTAGTGAGATACAACAATAAAATAATGCAAGGGTTGAAAGAACACCACAAACATATATTTTATTGCTCTTGGAATATGCATAGTCCATTACATTATTGAGATAAAGGCATAAATACAATTTTCAGGACCAAGAGAAGGCTTGCAGCTTAATGGAATTGAGAAACATTTTTGTAAGATTTTTTCCATGTCCCAGAATATCTCCATCCAAAAATGAAAAGTGTTTACATATATAGAAGAAGATGGAGAAAATAGAAAGAAGTCAATCTCATATTTATTCTCCCACTCACCAACAACTTTCATTGAATGCTCTAAAAAATACATGGGCACCTCTAAAAACCCATCTCCTAATGTAATCTAGCTTTTGGAAGAATAAAAAAAGACCATACTTCATTAATGTTGGTATTTGGATGCGTGGAACTGTATTTTTTTATGTAGGATACATTTTCCAAATTTTTAGCATATATAACCTCAATAAAATTAATAAATCCAATTTTCATGTGTTAGAGGATGTTGAGACCTTTCCAATGATATAAAGTTCACAAAAATTGGAGCAATAGGTCAAAAGTTATGTCCATTATAAGTTCACATGAAAAAACCATTATTTTTCAGTTATACGTGGCTTTTGCAGTTATGCATGGATTTTGTAGTTATAAGTGGTTTTTCCCTTTGTTGCATGGATTTTTTATTTTTTCGTATCTTTAATATATTTGCACGGCTTTTACAGTGTTGCACGACGTTTGCAATTATGCATGGATTTTCCCAATATTACACAGCTTTTGCAGTTTTGCGCGGATTTTCCCCATTTTTCATTTTTTCAACAAGTATGAATTTCCTTAATCCTAAAGAAAATATAGATATGCATCCAAGTAATTCCAAGGTTCCCAAAATCACTGCATGTGCTCCAAAATTATGAAAATTTACCAGAAAAATTCATAATCAACCATGAAGCTTTATCAACTTCCCAAGTCCAGTTTCTCCCAAGTTGTCCATTTTTTCCAAGGGGTAAAAATGGATAACAATTTGGCGACTCACAAGGAAATTTTCTTGCTAGATGAGTTGACCAAAGACCTTAAAGCATCCATTGGGCATGGAGTCAGCTTGATACACTTGAAAACTGATCTAAACTCTGAAATCTTGGAGTTGATAAGTTATTGCTCAAATTTTCCAGCTTTTCATAAGAAATTCCTTAAGCTCTCATGAGTGGAAAATTGTTCTGAATCTAAAATTATCTTTTCTATAAAATTTGATACTATAGGATGAAGGATGAATCTCTAAACCTATCCCAAAATATGTTTTTTCGGCAAATATCAAGGACTGGAGAATAATTTCTTGGCAAGTATGAAGCATTGCATGATTTGGAGACACATTCTGATTTAGGAATGCACTTGGAACTGTGTTAAAACCTGATTTTTCCCATGAACACTGCCACTTCCAATGAACTGTACAACCTACAGTGTGTGCATAAACAATTCTTCTACTGAAATCAAACCTACCTACTCTACTCTAATCCGAGAAATGGGAAGATCAAATAAATCATGCAACAAGAAACAAGAAGTAGCTTCCCTTCCTCAAAATCTTAGACTATGTATTTGATTTGACATTGGACATTGCCTTTTTCAAGAGTGAAAAAATGACTAGAAGCTGATTCTTCACTCTAACCATTAAATTATCAGCAACAAACAAAATGATTACCTCCTCAAGCTAACTTTCACTATAGTCCTGGAGGTGTTGAGGTTGATCCTTGAAACCTTGAAGTTCTCCATCATGCTCTGAAACAAGCATGAATGGTGGCAACTCCATATTTGGCTCTAAAGAAGATAAATATCTAATTGGGAAAGGATTGATCCTTTTGATTTTCCCATTGCTATGAAGTTAAATCCTGCAATCGGGATCTTCATGTAGACTTTCTTCCTAAATGGAATTGTTTGCAAGCTAGTTTGGTTCTTGTCTTTCTTTCTCTATAAACAACTCTATTTCCATCTTGATGGCTATTTATTTTGAACTTGTTTCACCTTGAATATCCTCGTTCTCTATTCCATCTTGATCCTCCATAAAAAGTGTAGCAAATTCTTGACATTTAGATTAATGAGGATCATTGGATTCCTTTGAAATGTATTGCTCACTTTCAATATATTCTTCCTCAATACCCTGGGTGTTAATAGTGTTCAAAAAAAAAAAAAATCTTCCCCAACCTTGCTAATCTGATTTTCCTTCAAATATACCTTCTCTATTTTTGTAATGCTCAGTTAAACAACCCACTTGAGAACCATGAAACACCTAGGTTTAGTTAGAAAATTATGGAATAATTTTTTTTAAAGGTGTTAGGAGTTGACAACCAAAGTCTCAAAGACAAATAAATTCAACTGATAACCTTTCCCATTATAATGATTACTGATTTCACATTATAAAGCAATAAATGTAATAGGTCCACACCTAGCTCAAATCTCTCTAAGGATTAATTTAATTACTGATTTCATTGACATTTTAGCTAAAGATTTCCTGATTAAATTTTAGGGTTAAGGGACCCAAACAATTAAAAACCCAAGGTATTTAATTTCCACCAGATCAAGACAAGAGCATGGTTAAATTACAATGAGAAAGGAAAACATATTTAAAATCAACAGAGCAAGGTCTCACTTACCCACTCCCAGAACTTGTTTTAGAGTGTCTACCACCAAGTTGCAAAGCAACAGTTACCACAGACAGGTTCTGGAACAACTCAAATCCACAAGAACAAACTTCTCTTTTATTAACAATTCTCAGAGGTCACAAGGTCCAAAACTTAGGGCTAGAAGTTTTAGTTAGGTTCAGGGAGCAATTTTCCCCCATACCCAACTCTCTAACAGGCTCAGAGTTTCAACTAGATTTTCCCCTTCTTAACACTTCCAAAATTTCCCTAAACCATTCCCAATGGATAGGAAATTTTCTCACCTTTCCGGTGATATAAGGAAGTCCTCCTAACTCCTCCAGAAACTCAAGATATGAGCAAGCGGAGTCTAGGGGTCAAATTTTCCCCTAGGGGGACACGTGTCAAGAGGAGGGGAAATGCGCTTTGGCGGGTTGGTGGGTCATGGGGCGGCATAGGGAAATTTTCCCATCACATAGCTCAAACACACAAAACATTCTGCACCCCCGTGGGTCCCTAGGGGACACGTGTCACATCTTGAGCGCCAAGCGGAAAAAGGGAAGGGAAAGGGCGGGGCGGCGGGTGGATTTATGGGGCTTTGCACCCAATGGGAGGAAAGAGAAGAAAAAGGATGCGTGGGTCCATGCACCCGTGGAAGGACAAGGTCCTGAGGGGAAGGAGAGAGAAGCAGGCCGCGGGAGAAATTTAGCAAATTTTCCCAAGGCCAAAACAAACAACCAAAGGAAGAAGAAGGGTATGCCCTCCCCTCCACCCCCAAAGTGCCACGTGGCACGCTCTCATTGGTCACGGGCCGGCGGGGCCAAAAATGAGAATTTTTCCCAAAAGTTTTTCAAGGGGATAAGTGCAAAGGGAAAAAACATGCCTTTGCTGCTGCCTCGTGAGGACATGTGGCAGCCTCTGATTGGCTGCAGGGTGATGGAGGAAAAGGTAAAAAATTTCATGAGCCAGAATTTTCAAAAAAATTCCTAAGGATTTTTAAATGGGAAAATTTTTGTGCTGAGGGCCCGCCAAGGAAAATTTTCCCAAATTTTCCCGCCAAGGCTCATAAACTTCAAAGTGTCATAACTTTTGCTAGGAAGCTCAGTTTTGGGCAAACGAGGACTTTTTGGAAAGCTCTCGATGCCCTCTTTACATAAAAAAACATCAATTTTATATTTTGATAAGTTTTAAGGGGTCAATTTTACAAAAAGGATCTGCAGGCTTTTAATTAGCCAACTGACAAGTTTCCAACTTTCAATTTTGATTAAATTAGATCTCCTCCTTCACTCAACATGTCAAACAGACATGGAGGATTGGTCTAGGGAGAGTTTAGAGTGTTTTAGGAAAGTCAATTTTGTTCAATTGATTCCAATTTGGAATTTTGTCCAACAAATGACAGAAAACGGTTGAGGAAGAGATTGAGCTCGAATTTTCAATGGTTCAAGTTACTCTCTTAAATCTTCTTGTCAATTTGAGTTCATTACTAGTATATCATGTTGGATTTTAAGGTTTCCAAGTTGATTATTAAATGCTGGTCCAAACTGTGCATTTTATTTAGATTTACCAGTTTTAAAAGTCACAATGCCAGTGATCAAATTTTAAAAGGATCTATTTGTCAATTTTATCATTTAAGTGTGGCATAAAGTTTCTAAACTAATCCAATGCATTTAGTTGTTTACAACAAACCATTCTGAATCAAAAGCAATTACTAACTTTCATTTTTACACAACTCCAAAAATACAAAATACAACATTGTTTCCACGTGCATTTCTTCCTTTTCCATTTTCTAAACAAGATTCCAATCCCAATTTGATATTTCCAAATTTTTTTTTTTTTACACAATGCAAAGGAGAACTGAACTTGCAATTCTTATTGACTTCAATTGAACAACATTACATATTTCAATGTTGGAAACCAATAACAACATATAATTCATTTCTTTCCAATGTACAGAGCAGAATGTAAGTGTCTTTCACATTTCAAAAATATAACTTCATAATCAATTTACATACATCTTTCTTCACAAAATGCATATTACAATTTCATCCACATCACGTGGGAAAGGATTACAAATGAATGTGTTTCCACAAAGGACTGTCAAACTGTATTTTTCCATTGCTCCAGGATAGCAACATGCACATTTTCTCTTTCTCCAAGTTGATCACAACAAAAGAGGGGGAAAGGCAACGCTCTCCACCCAACCAAGACATCCAATGAAAGGAGAAGCCTTCCTTCATCATTGGCCCCCGAGCCCCAACCAAGATGCAATAAAAGGTGCAATTCAACCATGGCAACAACTGGCTTCCACACACAACATTCTTTCACATACACATTTTCTTTTTAAAACACAATGCAACACCAAAAGCAAACAGCAGTTCACAACTGCATATAAAACATATCAAATCACAACTCAGGCTTGATCATGCAAGCCAAAGGAGCAAGGACTATGGGGGAAGCTACTTATGCCTCCCAATTGGGAATTGGGCATCCACCAAATAATCATACCACCAATATAACATATCATAACCCATAAACCTTATGCCTCCCAACCCCTCCTTATGCCCCCCCCCCCAAATTTTCCCTTATGCCCACCAAAAGTAAGAAATGCAAGCTATTTCTTTTCCATAGTGGATCCCAAACCCAAAACTCCCTCCACAAAATTCTGATGCCCATGGCATTTCCCTTATGCCCCCCCACAATGGATTCCCCATAGCCTTCTCCTACACCATTCCTAAGGTAGTCTACCCAACCAGCCAACAAATAAAACAATGCATGCACCATACACACAACACAATAAGAAAATAACAACAATAAGGAAGAAATAAACTCCTACCTCTCCATGGAAGGATTTTCTCCACACAGCAAGCTTTGAATGTCAAAAACACAGTCCCAAAACAGCAGTGCCAAAGTATCAAATGCTCTCCAATTTCCTCCAAATCAACAAGAGCTCTAATCATAGAAAAATGTGCCCAAGGATGCATGCAAAACATAGTCCAAAACAGAAAGCTCCCAAGCATGCAAAGCTATCTCCAAAACTTCCTTCAAAAACCAGAGCTCCCACAAGAAAATGCGCCCCAAGGAAGAATGCAAAAAGGTTCAACAACCCAAAACAAGAAGAGAGTTTGAATTAAATAGAAGAGGGAGAGAAGAGGATGATGTGGATCCATGTAGGATGCCACATCACACATCCTCCAATTCAAACACAAAAGACAAAATTCCATTCTCCCAAGCACAATAAATGAAATGACAAATTAACTTACACACTCCAAAAGAGCCCACACCTCAAGGGACAACTATTTAATAAAATGTAAGAGAGTGCAATCCAAAACAAGCAACATGATGAATAAAATGCATTTAAAAGTCACAAATCACATCTCCATCCATAAGTATGGTTGGTATATTAAATTTAGAGGCATGGGACAAGTTTTACTTGTCCCACAAGTCTCCAAAAATAGCCCCCAAGGTCAAATTCGAATTTCCATGGAGGTGGAGTATTTCATACTCCAAATCTGACTTACACAAGCTCTTACAAAATTAAATACAACAGCCATCAACTCTTATAATTACTTCCCATATCCCAATTTGATTTATTTAAAGTTTAACTATATGATTCCCACATTAATCCATCACAATTTTAATTAATTTAAAGGAAAGGAACACATTACTTAATAAAATACATACAACAATAATAAAAGGAAACACATTAATAAAATACACAAACCCACAGTCACATGTAAAGGTAATCCCCCCCATGGGAATCCCTAACAAAATACAACACACACACAAAACAAGTTGCCATGGTGACCGTGTTGAATTCACCTAGAATTCCATTTTGGTTGGTCTCCGATCCCCCGATGTTTTGTTGTGATATTTTTAAACCTGCAAAACACAAATACCTCCTTCGGCCTCGTGGCCATATCAGAATGTCCAAAATGAATATATAATATAATCACAAAATCATCTATACATATGAATCACAACAGTCATCAAGGCAATCAACGAAATCATTTACAATTTATATCGACAACTATGTCATCATCAAATAATTTTCCTTTTCTAGGTTTATTCATAATCTCCAAAATCACATGTCTGAATAACTTCCATTAAACATCCATGCCAATAGTATATCATCATCCACATATGAGTGTCTCTAATAATCACCATGCATTATATATAATCAGATTCAACAATAATCCAGGATCTGACATCTAACACCATACTAAATCAAACTATAAAATATCTGTCATAGTCTACAGTATCATGATCAGTAATAAAAGGTGCCAAAGGAAAGACAGACAACAATTTGGAGATTCCATGAATAGTTCCTCGAAATATAGTTGCAAATTAGTGAAGCAAGTTACTAGACAGTCTAATGACATGTATCCAGTACAACTAGTCCTAATTTTTAGGAACTATTCCTTCTTTTCATCAAGTCACTAGGGTCCAAGTGCTATGAACTTATAAAGTGGTCCTTCAGTGCCTAGGAAAACAATAGCACCATAGCCATAGTTTCCAAGGTTCCACTCTCTTCATGAGGGCATAAGAATGTACCGAAAGATGTAGGAGAAGAATGAATCATTAGTGCACCATCGATCAAAATTGTAGATGGCTCTCTAGTGCCTTTCCTACAGAGAATCAATGGGCAATGCAAATTTGATGAAGTCAATATTGTGAAAAATCCTCAATAGTGAGGTTTGAATTTAGTCCTTAAATTATCAAGGGTTGATTCTTATGTCTCATCATGTAACAGAATGATTTTATTTGCTCAATGTTACTTTTACAAGTCATTGTAGAATTCATGTGCTTAGGAGGTGAGAATAAACCCATTCGTATGAACCTGAATCAAGGTCTAGTAACCTATTTCATTTCCCATGAGCATATTTATTCATTATAAATTTGGGATTTCATCTACAACATCAATCTTCTTGCATCCACCACTTTTAACTAAGGTTGCTAATTTCTTGTATCTCTCAAAGAGAATCCCCATGAACTGTTAAAGCATGAGGAATTTTTTATTGCAAGTTCATATTGTACCACTTAGCTTTATTTGAATCCTGCCTTGAGTTGAAATTCCACCTTGACCAAAGATTCTACCATAATAACATTTTCATAAGTCTTTCCATGGAATGAAATATAATGCTAAATATCACTTGAAGCCATATGGGTCAATAGACGAAATTGATCTCCATAACCATAAAAAGGAAACCCTTTAACATTAATCCTTAAATCCCACATAACATATCTAATTACACAAAAAGTGTGACTGTGAATGAAATAGTCCATGAGAGCAACTTTCACACATAGATCTAGGTGTGTGGACACACAAACACTGAATTACATCTTAAATGGACCTCACTTGAATCAGATGTATAATAGTGGGAATGATAAATTCCATCAATCTAATGTCTTAAATTCCTGAGATCAATGAAGAATTTGAATTCACAATAATCATGTTATTTTCTCATTTTACCATGTCAAGGCACCAGGTAGCCAAACATGTTATTTGCATGTAGTACGGTTATAATAGCATTCTTATGAAAATGCATACTACAATGTTTAGTATAAGATGATAGACATTCATCCCAAAATTGGTGCAACCATCATGTTTTAGAATGTTAGAAAAATGCATTTAAGCAAACTTATGGAAATGACGAGATCCAAATAACCTTTGCATGGGAAAAATGGGGACAATTCTCAAGTTGTGACTATTACACCTGAGACACACTCAATGCACTCATTGTGATTTCTCACCTAAAGGTACCACTAATACTATCATAAGGAATGATTTTCAGCCAACTTTCCATAAAGGAATCACATGTATCATTGCTAAAATACCTTATACAGTGCATAAAGATTGCATAAAACTGTAAGTGATTTAACCTAAGCCAAAGCAATGAGGAATTCATGAAAAAAATACCTAAGTCCTTCAGGGAATAAAAGCATCTAAAGAAATATGATAAATGCTTTGTGGTCCCATCATTAGTCTCAGTGATTAAAATATAGGCTTGCATCTCAGTATGAAAAATAAGATGTACCTAATAAGCTGATCAATTTTCGAAATAATGATGAGAGTAGGATAATCATTCATCATGTCAAATCTGCATAACAACCAGGTTGTAAATGAGTAAACTTACAAATAGAAATATATGCATAGTCCAGACAACTACAAAATAAATATGTGTAGGGCTCAACCAAAAAACCCAATACAAGGGTTAAATGAACACCATAAAGTGACATAGATTTTAGCTCACCTTTCTAATCAGTAGTCCCTCACACTAATGAGATCAACTTCCAGGACATGTTCTACACTTGTAACTAGCTCACCCAAGAGCTCCACGCTTCTTACATCAGATGGCCAAGTTGTAGAACATAGGTTTCAACAGAGTTTTTAGTGTTTGTGATATCCCCCGATAAAATGAAAAGGGTGTATAGTATACAGGTAAAACCCCTTATTGGATATTTGGTAGACCAAGAATGTAGAATGTTGAGTATTTTATTCCCAATTACTTCAAATAATGTTATGTCGCATTGACCCCATTCATCTAAAAAAACTCCAATGGTCTACCTATTTATAGGGAAATTCAAAACTAATTTACTCCTTGATAGAACTTTAAGAAAGTTGGCACATATCGCATCCACTACACTCCGTTTAATGCCTTTAGCAACACCTTTGCCTGAGAACTATCTGATTTACTTCATGGTCGAATGGGTATTACTATTGAATAAGAGTAATACCTAGGTTGAAAAACCTTTCTTTCACTAACATAAATTCTAAGAATAATCTATCAATGAGCAGTAGGCCATTAAGTTGCACTATCCCCACCTATTCTTGAATTTATGGATAACTCTGTACTTTCTCCCTTTGTCCACAGGTTATGCATGCCTTTTCAGATTATGGTAAGTTTTTACTGTTGCGATAGATCATTTTCTAAGACAGTAAAGGATCATTGAATGGTTTACCAAACCAAATCCTCTAATTTTGCATTAATTTTTCAATTATGACTGCTTTACCTCAAATTTAAAATTATGCACAGGTTTTCAAAGTAGTTTACAGTAAAACTTTGCATTATCCATAATGTGCGGCTTTTCCATTATCAACCAGATTTTTCACATGGAATGACATTGAAGATTTTGCTCATTACACAAAAAATGAAAAATCCCTTTTCAAATATTTGAATTTTCCACCAATGCCAAAATTTCCTCATTTTAAGCAAGTTTATAGATTTAGGTTTGAGTCAAACTGAGAAATCCTAAAAATACGAATGGAAAGAAATTCAAGCTAACCTGAAATTATGTAAGTCTACCACTCCAAAATGATAAAATCATTACGAGCGATAACTCTAGATTGTAACCATGAAGCTCTATCAACTTCCCAAGTCTAGTTTGCTAACCCACCATATTTTTCATTTTTTCAATGGTTGCACAAAAATAGGATAACACCATATGAATGGAGAAGCCATATAGTGGTGGAAGATTTCAAGGTTTAAAGCATTGTGACACACTTGAATTTAGTGAAAGGTGTAATTGATCAGCAACTTAGAGGTCAAATTTTGACATTAATGATGATACTTTACAAGCGTTAGATCCTTTTGAATCATAATAACACCTTATACTTAACTTTAAAATGATGTAAATCCTTATGTTAATGTGTTTGACATTGATTATTAATATTTTATTCATCTCTCTATTTAATACCATGAATGGTATCTACACCATACTGTCTTCTATTTCATTAGGCTATATTGTATTACAATTTGCTTCAAATACTTAAGATGACGAGCGTGTAAATGCATTTTATGCATTCACTATGAAATATTAGATCAATGGTTTGGTATTGACTCGGAATCTGTAACCCTAAAATTTCAATATGAGAAGGATATTAGCTTCAAAGAAATGTTTAGTAATGTTATATGTATGGGTGTTCCCATTCTATTCGTTAAGTGGTATATTTAGCATGTGATATTAGATAAAAGGTAGGATGGATAAATAAGGTGATTAACCATTCAATGTAGTTTTTGTTTGTATGTGGGTCTAAAGATCTGTACTTGATCTTTAGGGATTACTTTAGGAATAGATAAGGTTTACCGAGAAGATGAATCTGTGGAGACTGTCTATGGAGACACCAAAATGAGATATAATAGAATTGTGTTAAATGAACCTTGATAGTTGAGCCACTGGTGATAAGATAGTTTATAAGTAAATATCATGATAGAAAATTAAGAAAGTAATTAACTAGTTCATTAGTGTAAGCCATCTTTCCAGATAAGTTGGTCACACTAAGCCAAAAATTACATTGACTTCAAAAAGTGTAGTTGAATTTGCTAAAGATGAGGAATGATTATTCCCAATAGGCATTATAAATGTCTTGCAATTGGTTCAGAAAATGGATATGTACAATCCTTGATTTCATTATCATTAAGACTAAAGTTGCAACTAAAATACATGTAATATTTAACTGTAAATAACCACACTCATTGCATCTTATTGTTAGACTATTATAACTTTTTGGACGTTGTCGAATGAAAGTTTCTTCTCTAAATTATTTCTACGCTATCTTGATTATACATTGACTTATATCAATTGAAATTCACATTAACTAGATTTCTTCCAACTCTTACATCATGTACATTAGACAGGTTACTCTGTATAGTTATGATCAATTTTAAATATCTATTCCTATATACATGTCTTATCGTATCATTGCAAACATTTAGGATCTTTACAAGACTAATTTGAAAGAGTCATCTGGAAGGGATCATCATATAGAGGTCAATTGATACATGTTATGCAATCAGGATGGGTGCATTAAGATGAAATTTACTAGGGTATAGAATACTTTCACTTCTTAATTTTTATTATCAGGGATAGAACTCAGTTGATAGTTATGCATGAGCATACCACTAATCTGAGTCACTTTTCATTTCTCTCAGTTTCCAATTTTTCAAAGGATTCTCAATCACCATTTCACTTCTGTGTGGATGGACATTTATGTTATCTTCCTTAGAATGTAGTCTTTTCATTGCTCTACAGGATTAAATGATGGCATATTTTTTGTCTCATAATTTTAACATGCTTGATTTGTTAATGAATTTTTCAAGAACATATGCAAGATTCCATGTCTCCCATGATAATCCATATTTTAAGAGAATACATTCAGTGATGAAATTCTTCACAATTCCTAGGAAGATTGAGGGTATACATAGGTTTTAAGGTGAGCAATAGGGGTTGAGAATAATATTTCTTGCAAACCTTAAACACTCTAACCTTTTGTACACCTTCCCCATCTTTATGTTCAGCGTTATGTAAAGTGCCTTTGAAGCCACTTGTAATTCAATGCCTTAATATTTATGTAAAAAGCCCATTTTGTTACAGAATCAGTGATAGAAACTGGAACATTTCAACCCATTTTCCACCTTACCATTTCATATCAGTGTCTTTAAGTGTTATGAATTCCACCTTCTTCATCAACTCTTATCACTCATTCTCTAGATTAGATATTGACTCGCATCCTCATCCACTTTAATCTCTCTTCCACCTTACTGAACCATTCCTTTTCCAAAATGTGCATTTGAAGTCCCTAGATTTTCATTTCACTTGTACATTATATAGTGTTTCAGGAGTTTACCTCTTTTACATGATTTCATCAATCTTATCGCTCACGTTTGACTATAGATGATTGATCACGTCTATATTGTTAGTAGCCTCTTATTCCTTAACATCAATTTTTGTTATGGACCACAAGAGGGCATCTAACCTCATTTAGTGACCTGTTCCTCTTAAGCTTTAATTTTGTCTAAGAGATGGGCAATCAACTAACCATTTGAATAGACCTTCTTCCCTAATAAGCACTGAATTCTTCTAGACATAAGTGGTTACGCTTTTTCGTCTTCTAGTCCCTCTTCCAATCTTGAGCATTCACTTTAATGAAGAGCTTGTTTTTTCTATCACACCTCTTCTTGTTCATCATACTCTCTCAAAAATGTCTAGAACATGACATCGATGATTCATAGTTATTTTTTCGATGGCCGAATAGTCAACATAAAAATTCCATGTTCCATATCAACTCGGATGTCAAGAAAATTTGACAAAGACAAAGGGTAAAAACCTTGACCTATTGATGGCACTTTACGAAAAAGCAAATTTCTAGAGCTTCCTTCTTCATCTCCTCGAAATGGGAGAAATATTTACAACTTAGAACTACGATGAGGATAAGGTTGAAAGCCTTAAAGGAGATTCTGGGACCTAAATCCCTTACATGGGTCACCACACACCTAAGTGGCAATCCTAACAATGAATGGAATAAAGAACCAAGTAAAACAAATGCCATATGATAAAGGTCCATATAATGCTTCCTTCTCTAATCCCAACCAAGGATTGCTGTGATAAAATCAATGCAATGACAAAATAATTGGCTCATCTTGTTAGGAAATATAAAATATGCTTTGAAAAATACCTCACAGAATCTTCTTACATTGCTAGAAACTGATGATGCAGAAATAGATTACAGATCTAAAATGACCTTGTGTATCCAATAAAAAAGAATCACAACATAAAGAGATAGTATTTAATGTTGTTCACACCAATTCAAGGTCATGACGTCCACTAAGAATCACTTGCTCAATTTTATGTGACATGGATGGCCTAGGATCTCATCATCAATATCCAATGGACCAAGATCTACATTAGATATATGCATCATGGAAAACTCTACATAATTGACACTTGAAGTCACACACATGTGCAATGTTACATAGAGACATCTACCATATGCACAAAACCACTTGATACTTTATGGTTGAGGATGTGACTAATTAGAGGAAGTTTTACAATTTTCACAACATCAGCAAAAATCAAAACCATGGGCCAAAACCATCCCATTAAGACTAACATGGGACAAGGCTTACCCTTTACCCAAATATTGGAGTGAAAGAGCTTGTTTCCTTCAAAATATCAGGCATCTTATTGACTTGTGAAGTGCCAAATAATCAAATCTCGGGGGCTACAAAATATTTAATTTCATCTTCTTCATCTTTGAACCACCAGGATCGGGGCATCGGTGGAGCACTAGGTACTGAAGATGATCATTTGGTGAGTAAGGACTTGATGGTTTGAACATTCTTCCAGTGGAATGACGATTCATTTTACTGGAGGTCACACTACTTCCCTATCATTTCCTTAAGTTTTTTTATTTCCTTTTGGCTCCTTTTTTTATAGCCCTAGTACTCTTAGTGTATAGTCTTCAACACGGTCCAGCACTAGGTGCTGAAAATGCTCCATTTGGACAGTAACAAATATGATGGCTCTACAGTCACTAACAATGGAATGCCAAAGGTATCGAACACATGAAGAAGAGTGACAACACCTTCAAAAATCTTTTACTTATGATTTTTTATAACTTTGTGGCTCCTTATTTTTAAAATCATGGCCTCGAGTGATAGTCTTCCTTACCATTTCTTCCCACAAAGGTTGGTTCACCATATTTCTCTTTCTAAGTTTTTGGGAAATGATGATCAGGAAAATTGTATGCCTTGATGACGGCATGCAAAAATAATGCAAAACAATTAATTTCCTATGAATGTACCATTCATAGGCCACTATTCATACATGAGACATCTTGTGCATACCCTTCCCATGCTCTTTTGAGATTCCTAAATCTTGAAAAATACAGAGGGAAAAACTAATCCTAGAGACCATTATCAAGGAATTTTTCATGGCATGTCAAGAGATGGCGTTACAACGACTATATTTCTCTTATGCCTCTTTCATAAGAGCTCTAGGTAGGACAGTATTCGTACTGGATTGGATTCATAACACCTTCTAAAGTGGATCTATCTCTGATTCCTAACTGTAGTCCCTATTCAGATTATATTCTTATTCACCCCACAATTTCTCTTGACAGGACCTGACAATCTCAATACAACATAATCTTATGATTGGATCTATGCAATGCCATTAATTGAATGAAAAAGTGAGGAGCTTTGCACAATTCTTCCAACCAGTTGGTGATGAATACGTCGGAAGTTGATTTTTCCGTTGTATATATCTTCCCCCCGGGTAGATATAGACAAGCGGAAGAATATGGAAACCAAAGAAATTCAAACCTCAGCCCATGACAATGAGTGTCGACAGCAAAAATGGCGCACAGAAATGGCGCATAA
Organism: Taxus chinensis; assembly: GCA_019776745.2. NCBI lineage: Eukaryota > Viridiplantae > Streptophyta > Pinopsida > Cupressales > Taxaceae > Taxus > Taxus chinensis. The sequence continues at coordinate 77,207,449 of CM034157.1, forward strand.
CAATGAGTGTCAACATGAGAATGTATGCGCCAAGGCGCAGGAAAGTGGCGCACAGAAATGGATGTCGACAATGTAAAGGATGCGCCCTTGGCGCACGGAAATGGCGCACAACAATGAGTGTCAACAGGGAAAAAGTTGCGCCTTGGCGCACATAAGAGGATGTCGACACAAATGTAAATGCGCCCTTGGCGCACAGAAGAAGATGTCAACATAGAAATAGACGCGCCCTTGGCGCACAGAAAGGAATGTTGACACAGGAAAAGTTGCGCCCTTGGCGCAGGTAAAGTGGCGCACGTAAACATGTGTCGACATAAACATATTTGCGCCTTTGGCGCACAGAAAAGAGTGTTGACATGCAAATGAATGCGCCTTTGGCGCACAAAAAGGGTTGTCGACACAAACATATTTGCACCTTTGGCGCACGAAAAGGATTGTCAACATGCATATGGATGCGCCAAGGCGCACCTTCAGGAGGCGCAACATTCTGAGCGCTGACAGGAAGCAGACCCTGACCCAGATATTCAGATGGCCATAACTTTTGACTGGGAGCTCCGATTCACACAAGGTTGGACTTTTCGGAAAGCCTACGGCGTCCTCTACCTAACTACGACTGGATATCTTTAATTGGGTGGGAACAAGTTCTTAAAAATGCAAAATACAGTTTGCCACTTTTGGGGTTTGATATGGTCCTCACCTACCACCATAATGAGATGAATTAGATACAACCTGAGGTGGTTGGGGTAGATTTGGACTTTCTCTCTCTTCTCTCTCTCATTCTTCCTATAAATTGTAAGGAGGGGCTTCTTTCTAAAGGTTGGACATTCTTGTTTTGCCCCTCCCTTCTTCTCTTTGGCAGGTGAATCTGTGGAGTTAAAACCTCCCATTTAAAACTGTAATGCAGCTTTGCCTCTTGGCATTTTGCAGTGTGTTGTATCAATCTTTGGAGCAAATTAATGCATGTCTGTGGATGATTATCAACCCTCTCAGTGTTTATTTGCATCTTCTTGATCTTTCACTGTAAATCTGGTTATCTGTGCATGATCTTGCATTACATTTTTTTGGTCTGTGTTTATTGGCAAGACAGGTGTTCTTCATTCCTCGGTGCATCACCTCTGTTAGTTTAGGTTTTATTTTCTGCATTTTCTTACCCCTGTCTCCTTGGAAAATTAGATTAGGTTTTGAGTAGACCCTCTGCATTTTTACGTGTGCATCTGAACAGAGGAATAGGAACCGGCCTTCATCCGGAGAGCTTTTCCGATTTCGCAAGGTCCCACACTTGGGAAAAGCTCCATGTTGTGCAATCGCACTGAGATTCTCAACCCATCGAGTTGCAGAGTCCCAGGGGTGCTGTGATTCGACATCAACAGTTTTGGCACGCCCGGTGGGACCAAGAGGTCATTCCATAGATTTGAAGGAGTTTTCATGAAATTCGGACCAAAAAATTGCAGGTTTTACAATTCCAGATTTTTCACCTTCCAGGCTGAACTTTGAAATTGATTTTCAAGGACTTAACTTGCTCGAAACAAGTCAAAATTTCATCAGTTGATAGATCGGGGGGTAATCTTCAAAAGGGTATTCCTAGAATTTTGAGATTTTGACTTTCAAAATTTCATGGTTTTTTGAATTTCGGATTTCAGGTTTTCAGAAATCTGGCGTTTTTTGGGTTTTCGGGACTGTCATTCCAAATCAAATTCCAAACCCTAAAATCTCAAATGTGCAGGTCTTTTAAAAAATTTTGTGTTTAAATATTGTCAGGTTTTGGTGTGTAACTTGGCAAAATCTAGTCTTTTGAGGCTTGTTCTCTAACACATCTGGCGACTCCGAAGGGATAGAATTCAGTGGTGTAGCAGCACAAGTTGCCTAGGCACATGAGAAGAATTCGAACCAGGTCCAATACTCAAGAAGAAGGGCTATTTTTCCACTTGCAACTATCACCAGGCAGAGGAAGGAGAGGAAGAAGACCACAAAGATCACCATCTCCGCCTAACAGGACTTTGTCTACACCTCCACCTGGTAGGCCTTTTCTCGCATCAACCAGGGTTCTTAGGCCAATCATAATGGCGCATCTACCACCGAATCCCTTTGTCAATTTCACGGGCAGTAGTCCACTTGCCCTAAATGCTCAGAATCAAATTCCAGTTGCAGCGCTAAAGAATATCCCCTACTTCACAGGTGAAAATCATACTACTCCTATTGATCACATCCAGGATATTGCTAATGCATGTGCAATCCACGAAATAAATGAAATGGATGTTGCAGTCAAGCTGTTGGCTTCATCTTTCAAAGGCAAGGCCTTACAATGGTTTAGGAGCCTTACAGCAGGCTCTATTACGAATTGGAACCAACTTTGTTCTGCTCTTTGCAGCCAATTCGGGGAGAGGGCGGACAATTTATCTTTATTGGAACAGCTGACAACAATCAAAAGGGCTCCTAACGAACAAATGGCAGATTTCAACTTTAGATTCCAACGGACATGGGACAGGATCCCAATAGCTGTTAGACCAACTGCCGAAGGAGCATTCCTTTATTTCTTAAAGGCTATAAATTCAGACATAGCCATGATGATCCAATCAATGGGAGGGACAACGCTGCCAGGGTCCTATGACACAGCGATCAGAGCAGAGAACTGTTTGATCCAAGCCGGAAAGCTTGCACCAAGGCCACCAATGCCTCTCTATCCAGACATGGGAAATCCTACAACCAGTCAAGCACCAGAGTTGAATCCCATTCCAACTCCTAGAAATCAAAGCAATAATGAGGCGTCGACTTCTTCAAATACTTCAAAGGAATTGCAGGAGGTCATGAAACAATTGCAGAACCTTGGAAATGAGCTTGTGACTATCAAAAGACAGCAAGCTCAAAGTGCTAGACCGTATCAGCCTCAAGCACAGTACCAAGCTAGGCCCCCATACCAACAAAATAGACCACCACCTCAGGCTGCAAATCAAAACCAGAACCAAGGACAGCCTCAAGCTGCCAGGCCATTTCGACCGTATGATCCAAATGCAACGACGTCCTCAAGAGCCTTGGTTCCAACACAAAATAACATGGCACAGGAGTACGACTGGTGTTACCCTTGCAATCTACCTCACAATCAGTCAGCATGTTTCAATGGTGCACTGAATCAGGCCTTGATGGTGCAAACCATTGGTGTTGCTCAAGAACCAAGCCAGGAGGAGAATCAACAGCAACAAACACAACAAGAAGGACCTCCAACAGAAACCACATTGGCAAATTGGCAAACGGAAGACTTCTGTGGAGTTAACCAACAGCCTTTTCAAGGCGTGGCTGCCAACACACGGTCAAAGAAGAGAAATATAGGAGAGGGACAACCATGTAATCCAGTTGTTTCTCAACCCACTCTTACACAACAAGGGGTCAGTAGACCAAACGCAGCTCCAAATGTGCAGAATCAACCTAAGGTACCTGTTGTAGCAACACATGCACCTGTTCAAGCTCCAGAAAAGGTTGCGCCAAGCAAGGGACAGCAAAAGGACAATTCATCCCCCTTCAACATCATCGATCAAATGAAGAAGACACATGTGAACATTTCCATGTGGGAATCACTGGCGATCCCAGGGCAACGAGATTTATTGCAAGCTGCAATGGCTAATTGGTCTGCCACAAATGTATCAAACCAGGGACATGAGAAAGTTCTCACTAATGCAGTGCAACATGATGGGGGCCAGACAAGGAAAAATTTGAAGCCTCCACCATTCTATGTTTCGTTGATTGTTGGAAACCACTTGGTACACAACTGCATGATTGATTCTGGGGCAAGTAGTTCAGTGATGCCGAAGCAAATAGCGGATCAGCTGGGTTTGAAATATGAGCCAGTGCTGAAAGGAGTAGTACAGCTAGATGGAACGGCAGTAGGAACAGTTGGGGTCATCAAAGGGTTAAGCCTAACACTACATTCCTGTCCTAATGTTACAGTTCTACAAGATGTGTCTGTGATTGACCTTCCGCCACTCTTTGCGTTGTGTCTATCAAGAGACTTCACTGCAAAAATCGGTGGATATTTATCTGCAGATTGGTCGCACATGATTTTTAGGACAAGGTATGGAGCCAAAGCAACAATCAGGTCAGAACCAATTGCCCATTTCCATATTGAGCCTCATGTACCAAATCCTATCAATGCAAATTGCTCGGTTTTTGATCAGGAGGAGTGTTCAAGTGATCTAGAAACAGGTACTAAGGTCGAGGGAATTCCTGATTTAACTTTGGATGAATGGGCAAACAAGAGTCATGAATTTGACCCATACAAGGAAATTGAAGAATCTGAATTGGGCGTGTATTGTATACACGAAGAAAATTCACCCATTCCCGGCATCATTCAGCCTGAACAAAAGGATGAAAACAAAGTTTGGAAATTATTTTTCGATGGTTCGAGAAGCAGACAAGGTGCTGGAGGTGGTGCAATGTTGATTTCACCACAAGACATCAAATATTTTTCAGCTTTTCGTTTCCAGTTTTCCTGTTCAAACAACACGGCTGAATACGAAGCATTGATTCATGGAATTCATTGGGCCAAGAAAAGGGGCATAAAGAACTTGCAGGTGTTTGGAGATAGCGAGCTAATCGTCAACCAAGTTAGGGGACAACATGCTACAAAGAACGACTTGCTAAGGAGCTACAAGAATAGGGTATGGGACCTCATTGAGGATTTCAAAGCTTTCAACATTGTATCCATACCCAGGAAGAAAAATGAAGCCGCAGATAGGCTCGCAGCAGTTGGAGCGACATTTGATGTGGTTGACAGCATCAGGAGAGAAAAAACGCAGCCACACATCCATGTGGTTGTGAGGCCAGCAGTTCCAGATAACAACACAAGCTGGCAGGTGTTTGAGAACGATCAACAGATCGTCAATTTCTTACAAGAAGAGGCTGAATTTTCAGCTAGGAATCAGGACAGATTAGAGCAGCAGTATGGGGATCAAGTAGTACAGCTGCGGACAAACAAGCTTCCTAAGGGTTTGGTAACATTGGAGTCTATCTTCAACCCTAACGACCAGTTTCGTAAGGAAAAGGCAAACATACAGGTCAAGAGAGAAGATTCAGAGCCAATTCCGGTTGGGGAAGACAAAACACTTCAAATTGGCAAAGTGGCCACTGAACAGGAGAAATCAGATTTCATACAACTTTGCCAAGAATTTCCAGATGTCTTCGCTTGGAGCTACGAAGACTTGAGAGGATTCGATCCAAATTTGGCACAACATACCATAGAATTGGATCCAGATGCTAATCCCGTCAGGCAGAAACAGAGACCGGTCAACCCTCACATTGAGCCTCTAATGAAGAAAGAGCTAAATAAGCTGATAGAGGCAAGCATTATATTCCCGATCAAGCACTCAAGCTGGGTTGCAAACTTGGTTCCGGTCAGGAAGAAGAGTGGAGAAATCAGGTTGTGTGTAGATTTCCGAGACCTCAACAGGGCATCTCTCAAAGATCATTACCCACTTCCTTCAATGGAACAAATATTGCAAGTAGTATCCGGTTCAGAGAGGTTCTCTCTCCTAGATGGCTACTCAGGGTATAATCAGGTGATGGTAAAAGAAGATGACCAGTTCAAGACAGCTTTCACCACCAAATGGGGGACCTATGCCTACAAGAAGATGCCATTTGGGCTATCAAATGCTGGGGCCACTTTCCAAAGGGCAATGGATATGGCATTCAAGGGGTTGATCAATAAAATAGTTTTGATATATCTTGACGACATCACTGTATTCTCAAAAAATGCAGCGGATCACCTCTATCATTTGAGGCAAGTATTTCAGAGGTGTAGAAGATTTGGGGTATCATTGAATCCCAAAAAATGCATATTCTTGGCTCACGAGGGAAAACTTCTAGGCCATATTGTTTCAAAGGAGGGGTTGGCGATTGACCCAGAAAGAGTTGAAGCAATTCAAGCATTGCCATTGCCAAGTCACAAGAAGGCTCTTCAAAGCTTCTTGGGAAGGATCAATTTTGTCCGCAGGTTTGTTCCAAACTTTGCAGCTCTTGCGAAGCCAATAACACTGATGTTAAAGAAGAGCATGGCATTTAAGTGGACATCTGAAGGCAAGGCAAGTTTTGAGGCAATAAAAGAGGCTATATCTCAAGCCCCAACTCTCGTCAATCCAGACTTCTCTAAGGAATTCATGCTATATGCCTTTGGTGGTGGAGACACAATTTCTGCAATCCTGGTACAACAAAACAAAGAAGGGTTAGAACAACCAGTTGCTTTCTTCAGTCAAAGCTTGGAGGAATACGAAACTAGGTACTCTTTCATTGAAAAGCATGTCCTTGCGGTAATCAGAAGCTTAAAGAAATTCAAGCACCTAGTCTCAAACAACAAGATCCAATTATTAGTCTCTCATGCGGGAGTCAAGGACTTCCTTCTAAACAAGGATCTGAATGAGAAACGTGCAGGATGGATAACTCGTGTCATGGAATATGACATCGAGATCAAGGTCACCAAACTAGTACGTGGGAAGGGACTATGTGAGCAGCTAGCCTTGAGTCAGAAAGTTGAAGCTGGTGATGAAAAGGAGACTACCTTGGTACTACAGGATGATCAAGAACAAGAAAATGATGACGTGCCTACTCCTTGTTGGACTCAAAATATGATACACTTCCTACAGACAGGCCTATGCCCTCCAGAAATGAGCAAAGCAAAGAGGAGATACTTCAGATTACAAGCCATTCCATATGTGCTTGTTGATGGTGTTTTGTTTAAGAAAGACATCAATGGAGTTCTATTGAGGTGCATTGGGATAAGTCAAATTGAGAGGGTGTTACGAGATTTTCATGATGGAGATTCTGGAGGACATTTTGCCCCACGAGTAACAGCTCTCAAAATAATGAAGGCAGGGTATTATTGGCCGACAGTCTTCAGTGACTGCTATACATGGATAAGAAAGTGCAAGAAATGTGCACTCTTCACAGGCAAAGAAAGACAAGCAGCACTTCCATTGCACCCAATTCTGGTTGACCAACCATTTATGCAATGGGGATTGGACTTCGTCGGGGTCATTAATCCAAACTCAAGCCAAGGCCACAAGTGGATTCTCACGGCAACAGACTATTTCACCAAGTGGACCGAAGCAGTAGCGCTCAAGGAAGCAAATGAGTCTAACATACTAGACTTTTATGAAGGAATAGTGACCAGGTTTGGTGTGCCGTCCACTATCATATCAGACAATGCATTGGCATTTATAGGTTCCAAAATTACAGAATGGGCTGTTAAGAATGGAATCTACTTGAGCACCTCTTCAAATTATTACCCGCAGGGTAATGGACAGGCAGAGTCCACAAACAAAAATTTGCTAAGAATCATCAAGAGGACTCTGGATGAAAATCAAAGAACATGGCATACCAAGCTAAAATCAGCATTATGGGCTGACAGAATAACACCAAAGAGGTCTATAGGTAATTCCCCTTATAAGTTGGTCTATGGAAAAGAGGCAGTATTGCCTATATCATTAGAACTACCTGCATTAGAATTCATGAAGCAGTTGGAGTTGGCTGAGTTCGAACCAATGGAGGCTAGGTATGCAGAGTTGATGGAATTGGAAGAAATTAGAGAACATGCAGTTCAAACAATTGAGAAAGATCAGGCCTTAGTGAAAAGATGGTTTGATAAGAAAGCAAGAGCAAGGACCTTCCAGGAAGGGGACCTAGTTCTGAAATGGGATGCAGATCGGGCAAAACCAGGAAGGCATTCCAAGTTTGATGCCATTTGGAGTGGCCCCTACATGGTCACGGGATGTAAGAGTAGTAATGCCTTCCAATTGTCTACATTGGACGGAGAAGAACTTTCGATTCCGGTCAACGGAATCTATCTTAAACATTGCTACTGAAAAGAGAAAATTTCTACCCTTGTAAATATTAGCTTAGATTTCAATTCCTCTAAGTGCGTTTGCACATTGTCTTGTTGTAGTTAGGTTTCAGTTTCCCTAAGTGCTTTGGCACAGGTTTCGTTGCTCTCAGGTTGTTTCTACAGTTCAAAGTGCTGTCGGAGAAGGAGTTGCGGTTTCAGGCTCGGGATCAGAGATCAAGTTGGTTTCAAGTATTGCTTATGACTCCATGCCCAATGGATTTCTAAAAGGGCCACTGATCTTCTACCTAGCAGGCAGGTGATCCCGTTGAGTCGCCAAATTGTTGTATATATCTTCCCCCCGGGTAGATATAGACAAGCGGAAGAATATGGAAACCAAAGAAATTCAAACCTCAGCCCATGGCGCACAAAAGGGGCGCACGACAATGAGTGTCGACAGCAAAATGGATGCGCCCTTGGCGCACGGAAATGGCGCATAACAATGAGTGTCAACATGAGAATGTATGCGCCAAGGCGCAGGAAAGTGGCGCACAGAAATGGATGTCGACAATGTAAAGGATGCGCCCTTGGCGCACGGAAATGGCGCACAACAATGAGTGTCAACAGGGAAAAAGTTGCGCCTTGGCGCACATAAGAGGATGTCGACACAAATGTAAATGCGCCCTTGGCGCACAGAAGAAGATGTCAACATAGAAATAGACGCGCCCTTGGCGCACAGAAAGGAATGTTGACACGGGAAAAGTTGCGCCCTTGGCGCAGGTAAAGTGGCGCACGTAAACATGTGTCGACATAAACATATTTGCGCCTTTGGCGCACAGAAAAGAGTGTTGACATGCAAATGAATGCGCCTTTGGCGCACAAAAAGGGTTGTCGACACAAACATATTTGCGCCTTTGGCGCACGAAAAGGATTGTCAACATGCATATGGATGCGCCAAGGCGCACCTTCAGGAGGCGCAACATTCTGAGCGCTGACAGGAAGCAGACCCTGACCCAGATATTCAGATGGCCATAACTTTTGACTGGGAGCTCCGATTCACACAAGGTTGGACTTTTCGGAAAGCCTACGGCGTCCTCTACCTAACTACGACTGGATATCTTTAATTGGGTGGGAACAAGTTCTTAAAAATGCAAAATACAGTTTGCCACTTTTGGGGTTTGATATGGTCCTCACCTACCACCATAATGAGATGAATTAGATACAACCTGAGGTGGTTGGGGTAGATTTGGACTTTCTCTCTCTTCTCTCTCTCATTCTTCCTATAAATTGTAAGGAGGGGCTTCTTTCTAAAGGTTGGACATTCTTGTTTTGCCCCTCCCTTCTTCTCTTTGGCAGGTGAATCTGTGGAGTTAAAACCTCCCATTTAAAACTGTAATGCAGCTTTGCCTCTTGGCATTTTGCAGTGTGTTGTATCAATCTTTGGAGCAAATTAATGCATGTCTGTGGATGATTATCAACCCTCTCAGTGTTTATTTGCATCTTCTTGATCTTTCACTGTAAATCTGGTTATCTGTGCATGATCTTGCATTACATTTTTTTGGTCTGTGTTTATTGGCAAGACAGGTGTTCTTCATTCCTCGGTGCATCACCTCTGTTAGTTTAGGTTTTATTTTCTGCATTTTCTTACCCCTGTCTCCTTGGAAAATTAGATTAGGTTTTGAGTAGACCTCTGCATTTTTACGTGTGCATCTGAACAGAGGAATAGGAACCGGCCTTCATCCGGAGAGCTTTTCCGATTTCGCAAGGTCCCACACTTGGGAAAAGCTCCATGTTGTGCAATCGCACTGAGATTCTCAACCCATCGAGTTGCAGAGTCCCAGGGGTGCTGTGATTCGCCATTTGAGGTCTCTGACAATGAGCAATCAAGTATTCTTAAGGATCTTGTGTGGACCACCCAAGATTCTTATATCCTGACTTATTTCTGGGAATCGTAAACTCTCAAAACAACTTCTATCTGATATAACTGATCCAAAACATATGGGGTTTTGGAATTGAGAACATAATAACAAGTGTTCCGTATGTAAATAGAAAAACTATTTATGAAAAGAGATGTATATTTCTCAAAAGATTGTGATTACATTAGCTATCTCATGGGGATATTTATGTGTCCTTCTCTTGTGGGTTACATCTACTTATATACAATTATTACAAGTATGAAAAGGAACATAGAATAATGTGTAATATTTATAGTCTTGAGGGATATGAGGCGGTTCATCTTCCGTGAATTATATATGTGCCAATTTTATTCATACGGGATTACAATTTCATTGATGGAGAATACATTTTATAATGTTTGAACTCCTACAAAGGTGTATTCGAACTTCATCTTCAATCCTATATTCTAGTATCTCTCTCATCCGTCATATTTCTCTAGAAATCCCCAATATATCTCACACTCCTAAATAGCTATGTGAGTTGTTTTTACAACTCACTCACACAACTCTAAATATATTCCAACCTATATTATTAATAATGAGTTGTTTGATAACTCATATTAATAATATTACAATATAAAACTATATTAATTTCCCACACAATAAAGTGAGAACTAATCCAAATATTATTCTTAACATTCCCCTTGAGTGTGAAGATGGGGAAAACATTATTATGTACTTTCTCATGTTTTACAACTTGGATAGCCACCAACCAAAAAATGAAGGTTTTCTTTTGGAACCAATAACCACTTTGTAGAATGTTTTCTAGTGGAACCAACAACCACCCTATAGAGGTTTTCTAAGAGAACCATAAACTCCCAAGAAGGTTTTATAGTGGAACCAACAACCACCATATAGAGATTTTCTAAGAGAACTAAAAACTCCCAAGGAGGTTTTTAAATTGAACTAAAAACCATAGAAGGTTCTATGAGAACTAAAAACTCACACGGGGTTTTTCTGATGGAACCAAAAACCATTTCATAGCAGCATACATATTTAGTTCACATCACATATATTCAGGGGAAAATACTAAAAATTTCTCACACATTACAGTACTTAAACATGAATGATCCATCTGTTATTATTTTCATAAAGTAAAAAATAAAACACATAACTAAAATAAAATGCCACAAATTCATTGTGTGGCCTTGTCTCTTGTGGGTGGTGAGAGGTCACTGATTGACCTCCTTCCTCATTTTCTTCCTTACTCTATCTTCAAATTTTTGTTTCTTAACTCAACAAAAAGTCCCTTTGAATATTAGTTTGAAAATCCCCACCTTGATTTGAACTTGGAAATCTTGAAACACTTACTGAGAATGTAGGAAAAAACTTGATTTCAAGTTTTAAATAGTGATCATTGGTGATCAAAGTGAATCATTGTCAATTCGTAAAGACTCTGTTAATCTACAGGTAGAATCAATAGCAATTAAAAGAATCATTGGTGATTGGTGCAATGGTCAAGTGACTAGAGGAAAATGTTTCTATGACAGATGAGATCATTGGTGATCCTTGTGTTATGACTAATTACAAATACAACAACAGAAGCTCCAAAAATCATATTTGCATGGCTAGCTTGTAGTTTTTCCCCCAATAAAAAAACTACATATAATTAAATAATCACTCGACTAGAGCACATAGTCACCACGTTAAAAATCCACATGGATGTTCGCATATATTTGTGAGATAATTATATGGAATTGTTCTCTAACATATGTCAATGCTACATATTACACCAAGGAAATACTCCCATGTTTGCAAGAATAATGCAAAAATGTGAAGGCTACATGTGGAAGACTACATAGTGTAGAGATAATGATCTACCAGAAAGACGAGGTTGCTACGAATATAAATTTATAGAAAAGGCATCCAAATCAACATGGTCATTTGGATGGAATGTCATCCATAATTTCCTCTATAATGCATAGTCACAGATCTAACCAATAGACCATATGAAAATCAGAATCACGAGTATACAAATAAAATTTAAGTAGGTAGAAGATTATTCTCAAAGAAGACTGTGGATTCCTCTAAAGAATCTCATGGATAGATCCTTATCTCTTTGATACCAAATGAAATATTTGGATCATATTTAATTCTGGAAATAATAAAATAGAACACCATAAAATATGCACAAATAATATAGTTCAAATTTTATTCATATGGGATTATAATTTCATTAATGGAGAATAAATTTTATAATTTTTAAACTCTTAAAAAGGGGGAGTCAAAATTCATCTTCAATTCTATCTTCTAGTATATCTCTCATCCCTCACATGGTCTAGTAATCCCCAAGATATCTCACACTCCTTAATATCTACGTGAGTTGTTATTACAACTCACTCACACAACTCTAAATATATTCCAACCTATATTATTAATAATGGGTTGTTTGATAACTCATATTAATAATATTATAATATAACACTATATTAGTTTACCACACAATAATGTGAGCACTAATCCAAATATTATTCCTAAAAGGGCTAACCACCCTGTTTGGATCTATCATCATGTACAATCAAGTTTCTCCTACCATTGGAGTGCATCAATCTCGATTCCACCTATTTTGGATTTCATACGCCCCAATATTTCCTCTTTGGATCTCCACGGTATTTGTTTCATCCTCACTTAGGCTTAGGGCCTTACCTAGATTTATTCATGGGACAACACCTTGACTCCTATCATTAGATGTCTTGGCCTTTTTATGCCCCTTAAATTTTCCACATCGTGTGGGTTAGGGCCTATCCTACTAATTCCCCCTCCCTATGAGATTACCAGTCTAATAAACATTATCGTTATTCCTAAGTACCATGAATATAATCATATACATAATGTTGAAAATAAGAAAGTGATAAGTAAAATACACATATAAACATCCAATAGATGAAATAGCCATAATCATATATATATATATATATATATATATATATATATATATATATATATATATATATACACACACACATATATCTATATATGTATGTATGTATGTATGTATGTATATGTCGAATAAATTTTATACATCGACAAAATCATATACATAGCTCTAGCCCTATATAACAAGGCTCAAGCACCTTCACCCCTTTGATAGGGTCTTGAGATGATTTGGGTCGATGGGGCCATTTTGGTAGCTTGGTATGTGCAAGCTAGAGACTCCACCCTAGATCCAGATCTGAAGGCCTCTCCCTGTGCTCTCACCGATTGTGTCTCCAATGCAGTCATCCTCTCAGAATCCCTCTGAGCATATGATAAGAAGGTCATCTTATCCTGTACTAGGGATTTTTATTCATGTAATAATATTTTCATCATCACATCTATGATGCTTGTAGCACCTAGTGCATGTGCATCCATGTACCTCTATAGTGTAATGGATTCCTCTCCAACTAGATGGAAGAAACCAATTGAATCTCTAGCCATCAGTGTTTCTTGATCATCCATCATTATAACATCCTACACATCTAGAAATAGATCCAATATCTCATGGTGAGCATTTTCTATCAAGGAGTCTCACTCCTCCACCATCCTCTCTATAAAATTAAATAAAAAGGCACATGTTACTTACGATACAAATAGGACTTAAGAACCATTTCTCAAGAATCATCTAAAATAACATAATATCATGACATAAATAGTTTCTCGAGCCTCACCATGACAGTTTCATCATCTTTTCGACCACCTAATACCTCATCATCACGACAAGGTATAGATCATATATATTGTGCCCACATATCTCAGGGCACCAATATCATGTCCCCTCTATGTTGTGGAATAGGCCTTTGTCTCATGTGACCAACTACCAGGATCCCAATGGGAATCAAGTATCATCCTACTGTCTGGCATATATTATGTTCCCTTAACCATGTTGTTAATTTTCATGTTACTCCCCCATTGGTTCTAGAATCAACTCCACCTATGCCTCCGCCATGTGGGATTATTTTGGTGGATATTTCATCAGATCCCTACTCTGATTCATTTACCGCTATGTTCTGTAGTGGGCCCTGAGCATCCCCACCATGCCTGTGTTGCCTCTGAATATGTTCCCATGTTTCCCATACCCTACGATGTCATAGTGATGATGTCATCACCTCTCCTCGTATGACCTCTTTGGCATGTCATTTTTGGTAGGGTGGAAATGGTAATACCACTACGGGCATTGGTCGCCTAAAATACCTTGGAAATATTCTCACTGAGTGGGTATCCACATAATCTAAATAGTTCACTGTCACCTCAGTGATATCCTCTAAGTACTTTGTCCTTGGCTAAATGGGCCATCGATCTAAATTCCTTACATAAGGATAACATACAACATCATCTGGACCAGCTGTGCTAATTGTTGAATTCAAAGAGTGCTCTCACTACCAGCCCATACACCCACTAGAGTACTCTCGATGCATCTGATGTTACCACCAATGGTGTCCCTATCATCCAATACATCAAAAAACTCTCATAATTCTAGGTCTTCAATAAAATTATGGGTCCCACGACCCTCTAACTATAACACCTGAACCTATATAGATCATGTGCCAACTACACCCATATGGTGGGGGCCCAATTGAAATATACTCCATGATCTACCACATCCCTCCAACAGCTATCAGAAACCATGGGATGACCCCATCTACTTTGTGTCACACTATTTATGCCACAAAAACTTCCATGAACACCTTCCAAATAATCCAAATCCCTTAAGCATATATTTCATTAATTCAGACCACAACATACCCTAATCGAATATATCACTCTCAATAACCCATATGGTTATGGATCTCTTCTCTGTGACATCTATAGTCAAATAACAATACATACAGCTCCCTCCAATGGGTAACCCAAAAATCCCATGAACATCATGTAATGTCAGGGCCATCTCCATGGTCTCTTGTCCCATCTACCACCAAAAGGTGTTGGACCCCGTCTCCCACATGGCTAAAAGCATTTGAAGTAGGTCCAAATCTAAAGGTATCATAGGCATCTGCATGGTGCCCACCAAAACCCCAACCATGTAACTGGGCTATCTCTTCCTGATTCAATCCAATAATCAATCCACTAATCCAAGATACATCAATACTCCTCCATAGGCATATCCTATGATCTCCCCACATGCATAAAAGGAAAAAAATCCTTAGAAATATAAAAATTTAAAATTTAAAATCCATATATGCAAACATACAAATGGCATTAGACCTCTAGCCTGTGCCATCATGCCCTGTAAAATTTGTACATACCCCAACATGATTGTCCCTCATGCTTTAGGGGGCGATAGTGTGTCGCTAAACACAGCTATGACTATCTAAAATTAAAATGAAACAAATGATAAAAATAAAAAATAAAAATCAAATCCCTCCCAAGCCTACTTGTATTTTGTCTTATCTTACCCTATGACACAAGTTTGGAAAAAAAATGACACACTAATGACTCCAAGAACATAAAATAACTAAATGAAACCTAATCAAACCAACAACATTAAATGCAAACAACTTACCTATAGTCATTCCCCGCCATGTTCTCTATCTCATTGTCCATCACCTCTAACTCATAGTCGTGTCATCTTGTCAAAAAGTTATGTTCTCTCAATTCTAAAAAATAGTAATAAGAAAATAACAAACTAACTCAACTAAATCAAACTAAGATTTCCATTCAAATTTGGGCATGATAACCCTAAATATTCCAACGATGGGCATTTTTACTCCTGAGCTCTAATAAGTGTGCCGTTTATTGCATTCCGATCCTGATCTTGTACCATTCACTTTTAACTATCACACTTACATAGCTAATGACTTTTAAATTTCACACATTTTTAACACCATACGATATCTATATGACACTATGATATGACATCCACTCCATCTGCCCCTAGTTAGGTGACTTATGCCTTATTTTACTGATAATTCTCCAGCGTTTCTTTTTGTCTTCCCAAAACACCTAATGGGGTCTAATTTTGACCCCCCAACCCATAGGTAGGGTTGGTATAGAAATTTAAGAGGTGTGGGACAATTTTGACTTGTCCCAAAAGCCTCCAAAATTGGTCCTCTAAGGCCAAATTCGAATTTCCATGAAGGGGTAGAGTGTACAACACTCAAGATCCCCAAGCACTCAACTTTCAACACAAAATCCAAGAGAAATCTAATCTAATAAATGAATTCCTTTGGTCACATCTATTAATTAGTTTAGGACAAGATTAAATTAGCTTTAATTAAGACACTACAACCCATTAATAATAAATGGTAAAATACGTACCCCAAATTTCAAATAATTAATACAATGAATTAGATCACTAAAATCACGTACTAACATCAATTAAAGGGAAACTAAATAAAAGACAAAACATAACCCCTTGGTTATAATTTCCCCCCCTAACAATAATTTCAACACACACACAAATACATGTTGCCATGGTGACCCTTGTTGAATTCACCTAGAATTCCAATGTGGTTGGTTTCCAATCCCCCCTAGTTTGTCATGATATATTTTCCTGCAAAACACACAATACCCCTCTGGCCTCATGGCCATATTAACAATGTCAAAGTAATAAAACACTTACATCTAACTATCAATTTCAACATCAATAATCATAACTACTATTGCTAAGACCAAGTAATTTAACAATTATTCCCATTTTCAACATTTTGATTCTACTCATACATCAGTTTGCAACTAAGATCAAAGACCAACTGGATCATCAGATTAAAGCAATACTTTCACTCGTTCACAATTTCACCAATCTCCAATATCAATTAAATCACAAAAATAACTTTGAACATCATAATAAAAACCAATACGAAAATGATTCGAAATATCAACATATATTTATTTGACAACACATCATTTTCTTCCATACTGAATGTCTATCAAAAGTTAATTAGTTAGGTTACAATAATGTCTATCCTTCAATTCCCTAACACAATGTGTAAATGTCATTTTTCTATTAACATCTTCCGGTAATAAAGCACAATAGTGTCTATGTGTCCAGTCACAGAGATAAACCAAATACAACAAAACAATATCGAAGAGTAATGCTATCACAATCAAATTACGACAATGCAACCATTCTAGCTAATTGTTTTATCCTTAAATTCCCATCAGGGTCCACAGTACGACATATAGTTAAAATAATAATAATCAAAACGTAATGGATTCATGATGCCCCACACATCTTATTAGTATGCTAATTAGAATAAAGCAGCAAGGTTTACGATTATAACAATTGGAAAAGATAATCATGTTTCATTTAGTGTTGAAGAGAAGTGGGCATTACATCCCCCTCCTCTTAGATTTGACTTCCTCCCGGAAGTCACGGAGAAAGAGTTAGGAAACAAAGAAAAAGAAATAGAATCACATCCTTTGTGGAATTCCTTTGCTTCAACAAGTGTGGGTCTACAGAACTCAAGTTTGGTTCAATGCAATTTACCAAGAAGAAGGGAGATTGAAAAGGGATGAGTCCTAAACTTTCTTTAAGTAAGGTTGAAAACATATAAATCTATAGAGTAACTCTATGTGGTCAACCAAGTTCCAACATATAAGCATCAAAACATTAAATGGTCAAGGAGTCTCAAAGATAACCACCAAGAAAAGGAATAACCAAAGAGAACTTCGTGAACTCAAAATGACCATATAGTCTCCCATGGATCCCACATACTACAACAACACAAGTTAAGGCTTCCACTGAGGTTAAGTTACACTTTCAAAGTTTGTTATTTAGACAAGGCTAGCAAATATCAACCATGACCATCAATTTATACGAGAAAACATGTCTACTCAAAGGTCTCACAATTTTGAGATCACACAAGATGAGGTTTAACAACAAGGAAGGACACTTAAGTTAGCCAACACATTTACGATCAATAAACTATTCATGGGAAGCACTTCTATAACCCAAGAGGTAAAATAAAATCTGCATGGAAAAACTAAGGAAAACATGACCTTAAGGTTTTATATAACTTGATTTTACATTCAAGAACAAACACACAACACTAACCTAATTTAGAAATGTCAAACATTTAGAAGGAATTTACACTAGAACTAACATATCAATAAAATAGGCACCACTCACTCTACATAACACAAAGGGATTTATTTATCTTAAACCCTGCTCAAGTTTGAAATAGCCATAAGAGAGCACATGCATAATTCATAACACCAAAGAGCACTCAAGGGAGCTAGAGAGAAGAAACAAGTAATGAGAGGGGTCCAACTGCAGTCCAAAAGTGCATCATACCAAAAGTGAATAAAAAAAACCTTACAGAAACAACTTGCACTTCCCTTCCCAACGGAAAAATGGAAACAACCACAAGGTGACTTAAGAAAAAGAAGAAAGAGGATTTCTCAAAGTTATCTCATATCCTTAACATATGTTTCCTTAAAATTACAATGACCTATGTCACCAAGGACTAAATCAACACACAAGGAGGTTTTTTTCTAAAAACAAGAGATAAGACCTAATCCTAAAGGCCACAACTCACACTCATCGAGATACGAGGCAACAAGGTTACGATGAACCAAACTCCTACAAGGGAAAGGCACATACATCTATGAACAAGGGAGTACTACGCAATTTGAACACATCACTATCAACAAGGTGTTTCACAATTCCGGGTAGGTGGCAGAACTAAAGGTTCAACTATACATTGCACTCAATACATAAATCTTAGTTGTTTTATAAATTGACTTATTAAGTCCAAAGTTATAGTTTTCTTGTTAAACACAATCCTTACAAGTTTTCTTAATTAAAACTTCCTTTTATTATGACATCACAAGTTTGTGTTATAAGGAGCACCACTAAGGTGGCATGATCTCTCGCCATTCTGAATAGGTGGAAACAACATTTATTTTACTTCTAAGGAAGGTAAAATGAGAAAATTTTCCTTTCTATTTTCTTTCCACATAGTTTGATTTCTTTTATTAATCTACCAAGATTATATCAAGAAAACATATCCTTTTTCCTAATGTTCTATTTTATTTATTTACTTTTGTCTCAAAATCCAAGTTCCTCAATTAGGGTCTCGTTATGATCAATTAATCATTTTACCAAATAGATTTTAATGAGAAGGAAGAGGCAACCAAATCACATTATTACTTTCATGGGAGAGAGAGATGAATCAACACATCACATTTTTAATTCTATAGGAACAAGAGACATTCAACATAGCAAACACATCATTAATTTCGTAAGAACTAGGAATCTATCATTCAACATGTACCACACCAATATTTCAAGGGTTTACCAAATAATTACAAGCATCATTAAACATTTCTAGTGGGTCTCTACAAATTTCAAATGAAGTTACAAGGAAGACTCATTAAAGAGGCATATTTACTTTTACGAATTTACGAGGTTTAACAATGTTTGTTGTTTAGGTTCAAACATTTTACTTGCATAATAAGACAAGGAAAGTTTTCAAATCAACACCCATATTTCCACAAGATACTACCAGCCAAGCAACAAGATGACTATGCAAATTTTACTCCAAGGACACCACATTCCATTAGAAAACATCAAATACAAGAGAACAATCAATTAATCTATCCAAACATGGACTCTACGACCAAGAGTTATAGTTTAAAAATAAGGATCACAATATAAGCACCACTGAGATTAAAATATTAAGATCTACCAAACTAACATCTCTAAGAGCAAGGTTCAAAAGACCCAACAACATTCATAAGTGTCTCCACGTAATCCAAAGATTAATAGGTCATAAAGGTTTTATTCATAACAATCTAAAGGGTTAAGACAAGGGTAGCCTTATTCATAGGTCAATGAGATCAAGACAAGCAAACTTAATTAAACACACTTTCCGAATGGGCTTAAATCTAACCATAGTTACCAAATACATACAATCCACAAGTCAATACTTTCCATAAAGAAACAAGGAAACCATGATAAAACTTAGCATGCCATCATGGAACATCACTACCAAACAAACACTTATCCAGCAAAATATACAGTCAACCAAGAGTCAATCTGACCTCACACAAACCATAAGCTCATAACCAAACACATCTACTCTGACGAGGAGGAAAGCTCTTACCAGGTTGTAAGAGAATCACCACCACAACTATCAAACTGCCAACAAGACCACACTGAACCATGAACTCTCTCTCTCTCTCTCTACAAGACTGAGTAACGAAAGAGTCACTCCAAGATCCTAGGCACACTCAGGTTTCCATCTTTCCAAAACCAAGACATAACTTAAGGCACCTAAGAAGACATTCAAGGCACCTAGGGTGTACCCCCATATGATGGAATGTCACAAAAAAATAGTGTAGAACCAGCTCAACAACATGCAAGAAAGAGTCACGTAACATTTAGCTAAGTAGCCAACAGATAAATGAGCTCTGAGTCACCAGTCAAAGTAAAATCCAAGAAATATTGGCAATCAAGGAAAGTGGCTAAGTAGCCGCATTGCAATGTCTGAAAATTCTCACAAAAATATAAATAACTAAAAGAGTCTCAGAGCTTCTCAATCCAATCATAAAATAAGGTGCTGGTCCTTGATAAAATAACACAAGTTTATGAATATAAAAATACATAAAGTCCACATCACAGTCACTTCGCAGCCCTCCATGGCCACCAATAGGGGTACTATACCTCGAGCTCAGTTATAAGAATGCATACGCAAGGCTGGATCAAAAGTGACACCAAGACCTAATATTCATTTACTCATACGGGGATTAAGTCACCAAAGTGGCAACCAAAACTAACTCGTCCAACCACTTGAAGGAAAGAGGGGAACTTTAGATGACTAAACAACTTCTATTTTACTCTTTCTGACCCCAGCACACAACCACAAATGCCAAATCACAAGACTCACACCATACAATTTATCATTCCAACAAGGAAGATTCCAAAAGGGTTTATCGCATCATATGACTAAAGAAAAAGTTATTACTCATCAAACAACATATTTTCAAATGCAAAACAAGTTCTTGTTACACCAGAATTTCATAAGAATATCCATTTAATTTTAACATTTTTAGTTATCCAGGTTCGACAAAATGCCACTAGGTGAGTTCAACAATTTGAACAATTTTATTATTTTATTATTATTTTAATCACGAAGGTTCAAGTCTTGATAGCTGGTTTTATGTTTTCAATATCGGCCCAGGGTCCAAGCGTTGAACCCATGGCTCTGATACCAAGTGTAACGCCCACAAAAATGATGTTCTAGGAACACGTTGAAACCCTAAACACTTAACCTGAAAGTTGCGACAATTTTTTTTTTGGTTTTACTTATAAGAAGGTTACAAGGGTGTCAACCCCTAGGGTACATTAAATTAACTTACACCAATATTCTCAACCTTATGATTGGGGAACCAGGTCTAGTTCAAAGATTAAATATTTTTAATTTATCTCTAAAGTCAATTAATTAACATTTGTCTAGGAAGGTGCCATAATTTAATTTTCTTGGTTAAATTATTTCTTCTCTTTAATCAATGATCAATCCCAAAATGGTCAACCTTATACTTAGTCATTTTGTTTCATTATCCTATTAGCTTTAATATTCCACATTTCATTAATTTACTAAAACATACTAGGAACTAGGAAAAATACTTGCACACCAAGGTAAATAAATGGCCCCATTCATTCATCTACACATACCTTTAATTTTATTTAAACATCTATAAAAATATATTCCTACCAAATAAAAGTAGGGTTGATCCTCAACCCTTAGATCAAACCAATTAGAGCCATTAGATCCTAGGGTTCCAAACTAACCCTAAAAATCCTTAAGCATTCTTATTTAAACCTTTCCTTTATTTTATTCTCCTCATTTGGTCTAATTTCTTTTGTTTAAAATTGCAGGTTGGAGAGAAGGAAGCCATGGGAGCAAGAGAGGAAGAACTATGGAGGATTTTCTTCAAGATCAAGCTTAGATTTGTTTAGTTTGAAGTTTTAATCATTGTAATCTATTTCATTCAAGGATAGAAGGAGGTTTTCCTTTCCAAACTAGTTTTATTTCAAGCCATTTGTATTTGGGGTTCTCCATTTGGGGCAAACCCTACCCCCATTAACATAAATGAAAAAGAGTGCTTTTAATTTAGCATTTGAATATTTTATTGCTTAAAACCATGAGATTTAACCATTGTTTTTCTTGCTGGAGGTTTCTTAGTAAATTTACAAGCTTAAAATTTTAGTTATTACAAGTTAGAAATTTACACAGACATGGAACTGGAATTTTTCTGTCGTAAGTGACAGGACCGCCACCCAGAGCAGGCCAACAGGTCCTGGGACCGCCGCCCTACCTTGGGTGACAAACCATGAACCCCACCTTATGGAGTGGCGGTTCTGAGACCGCCACCTTGCCTGAGTGGTGGTTATGAGACCGCCGCTCTGCACAGGGTGGTGGTCCTGTTTCTTAGAAATAGAACCATCAAACCTGAGATTTCTAAACAAAAACAAAAGTTTCTAAAGTGTTCTAAAATTCATTCTAACTAAATTTTATATGCCTAAAGTTTTCCAGTTGTAAGATTTAGCTTCATTTATTCATTGCTTAGTTAAAACTAATCATTTTGAAAGTATTTCTTGTTTAATAATAATAACAACAACAATGAATCATTTTGTTCAACTAATTTTCTTTCAATTCCTAGAGTAAAAAGATCTAAATCTACTTTAGTATTGTTATTATTATTATTTTCCTTACCACAAAATGTAACATTTCAATTATAACAACATACTTCAAATTTGTAGTCTTTTTCCATTTCCACTACAACTTCTTAGCTCAAATAACTACTCTACATACAAGTTTACTAAGCATGGATGTTTTTACATATTACAACTTCTATATTTCTTCTTTCTTATTTTGATACAATAATACAATCTACAACAATGAAGGTAAACTTCCTTTCTCACAATACAACTTTCAACTAAACTATTACACAAGCTTTCCATTTTGAATATTTTCTTTCCATGCTACAATTGAAAGAGAAGGTAAATTATACAACTCTTCAATGAACTTCTTCAAATAATATTGCAACTTACAAAACTACATTTCCTTTAAACAAAATACAATATTACAATCTTCCACCTTGAGTGGGAATAATAGGAAGGCTTATCACAAGGAAGGATTTCTTGAAGGCACCAACAAGCTCCAACTTTCACATCACCAACAAGAGCTCCACCAAGCTTCATTTGATCACAACAAAAAAGGGGGAGAGGCAACACTCTCCACCCAACCAAGAATTCCAATGAGGAGAAGAAGCCATCCTCCTCATTGGCCCCCAAGCCCCAACCACATTGCAATGGAAAATGGATTCAACCATGGCAAAAAACAATCTTCCACAACACAATCCAAGATTTCACAACCAATCCAAAGAACACAATTCAACTCACACTACAACACAAGAAGGAAAAACAAAATATACAAGGCTTCTAAATGAAAGCCAAAGGAGCAAGAACCTATGGGGAGGTCACTTATGCCTCCCAATGGGAAATGAGTTTCCCACCTTAAAAACCTCCAATAAACATCTCAAAACCCCTACACACTCTTATGCCTCCCTCAAGAACCTCTTATGGGGCCTCCCACATTATCTTATGCCTCCCTACAATCTCTTATGGCTCCCTCAACAAAATAACCAAGTAAGAACGTGCAGCCTCTGATTTTATTTGGGACTACAAGGCGATGGGGAAAATTAGGAAAAAATTTCCAAAAATTTTCCAAAGTGCTAAGGGAAAAATTCAGGCATGCGGGTCAGCTAAGGAAATTTTTTCCAATATTTTTTTTTACCGCCAAAGAAGAAAAACTTCAAAAGACCATAAAGTTACATAGAGATCTCATTTTTTGGAAAACGAGGACTTTCTAGAAATCTCTAGACATCCTCTTTACTAGAAATGATAACTTTTTTTTATTAAAATTATTAAGGAGTCAATTTAAAGGTCTAAATTTTAGGGTTAGAAATTTTAACTTAGGTAAAAGAGGGTCAATTTCATCATACCCACTCTCTAACAAAATGTCAAATTCAACTGGAGATTTTTCTTAGATGGATTTAAGAAGGATTTCAAAAATTTCCTAAATGATTTACCATTTGATAGGAAATTTCATCACCTTTCAACAAAATGATATAAAGGGTTGAATTTGTTCCTCCTAAGTTTCCTAATAATTTCCTTAAGTGGTTATAGTTTTCTTTGGGATCCTTTTGGCAAATTTTCCCCAAGATTTCGGTTTCCTCTTATCTATTTGTAGGTTTATTTTAACAGGGGATAAAGCAATTTTACAAAGTATATAGGGAATTGAAAGGGCATATCCAGAACATAGATTAACTATCTCTTTTGCCATGAAATAAAGAATTTAATTCATTCCATGTTGGTCTTAAATAGTTTCATTTCCTTCAATCAAACATGGTAAAACAAGAACACAATTTTCTATTATTTCCAAAAGTTCATATATTTTAAACAAGGTAGAAAAGTCCACATTTTCTTCTCATGTGTTTCACTTTTCCACTTTCCAAAAGGGATTTCATAGTACACATTAAACACATATTTCTAATGGGAATAACATCATAGGGAAAAAAACAAAACACTTCCATTAAGGGAAAAAATGAAACTCTTACACCCTTCCTCCATTTGATTTCAAAATACAACATGCAAAATACGTATCATTCTTTCACATTCTTTCAGCGGGGAAAAATAGAAAATAGAGTATAACCCTTTTAAATTTTGAATTTCAACTTTCATTGTAAATACAAAGTATCTTTCCATTACAATTAATATATAGATCATCCAATTCAAAGTGGGAAAGGGCTATTAATAAGATTTCATTTCACAAGGGACTGTCAATTGTCTTTATCTCAGCTCTAGAACAACATGTATATTTCTCATTTTCCAAATTTTGAACACAACAAGAGTAGGGGAAAGGAAATGAAAGATCTCCACCCAAAAAATACATATAATGTAGAGGAGAATCCATCCTTCTTCATTTTCCCCCCAAGCCCCAAGCACAATGTAGTAATATATGTGATCAAACTCAAGGCAATAACACGCTTCCACAAACACACAAGCAACATTTTGACAATAAAAACATAATCCAAAATAGAATTTAGTTTACAACTACATTAAAACATGACAAACATTGCTAAGGATTCATCCAACAATCCAAAGGAGTAAGAAACTATGGGGGATTCTTCTTATGCCTCCAAAAGGGGAAATTTTAGGTATCACCACTTGGGAAAACCGCCAAAATATAGTATATCAAACCCTAAAATTCCTTATTCCTCAGAAACAAGTACCCCTTATTCCTCACATTTCCTTATGCCTCTGACAACCTTTATGGAACCCCATAATGAGTAAATAAAGGCAATCTATTTGTTTGTAAGGTGGAACCCAAATCCCAACTCCCTCCACTCTTATACCTCCCTAAAACACACTTGTGCCTCCCACAAATTTTAACCCCTTAGTCTCCTCCTACACCATTCGTAGGCCATCTACCCAACATCCCACAAACATGAAAACACATTCACATATAAACATTTACATTTGTAAAAGAAGAGCATTTCAGGAGCCAAGCTATTACCTTTCTATGATGGAGTTTCCCAAGTTCCAAACAATAGTTGTTTCTAAGAAATCAATACAAAAATCCACCAAAAAACAAGCATGCAACAATCCTCAAACTTCTCCAAAAGCAATAGCTCTCAAAACAACAAGGAATTCACCCATGAATGAAGTCTCCCA
This sequence comes from Taxus chinensis, assembly GCA_019776745.2. NCBI lineage: Eukaryota > Viridiplantae > Streptophyta > Pinopsida > Cupressales > Taxaceae > Taxus > Taxus chinensis. The sequence continues at coordinate 77,232,863 of CM034157.1, forward strand.
AGTGAATCAACCCAAAACAAGGAAAGGAATTCAAATTTTATAGAAGAGGGAAGGGAAGAGGATGAGGTAGGTCCATGTAGGATGCCACATCACACATCCTCAACCCTAACCCAAAAGTCAAATTCATTCTCTAATGTATAATAAATAGGTGGGTGAATAATATGACAGTTTACTTACACACTCAAATCCAACCCACACCCCAAAGGACTGAAATTAAATCATGTAAGAAAAGTGCAACCAACACCTACAATTTTCCTTCTCAAAAAGCATTATAAAATTCTAATCTCAACTCTCTCAACCATAGGTATGGTTGGTAATTAAATTTAATAGTTATGGGACAAGTTTAACTTGTCCCACAAGCCTCCAAAATCAGCCTCCAAGGACAAATTTTGAATTTCTAAGAAGGTGGAGTGTTTCACACTCAAAGGTTAACTTACACATCAGTTACACATCTCTTACAACACTTTAATTCAAGGCCAACAACTCTATTAATTACTTTCTCATGACATATTTTAATTAATTAACTTAACAACATGATTACTCACAATATTACACTCCATTTAATGACTAATGAAAGGGGTAAAAGCACCACAAAATAAACACATGAAAACATAAATAAAGGGGACAAAATAAAATAAATACATAAAACCCCTTGGTCACAATTAAAGGTGATCCCCCCATGGGAATCCCTAACACACACAAACATGCACAAACAAATACTAGTTGCCATGGTGACCTTGTTGAATTCATCTAGAATTCCAATGTGGTTGGTCTCCAATCCCCCGATGTTTGTTGTGATATTTTAACCTGCAAAACACAAATACCTCCTTCGGCCTCGTGGCCATATTAGAACATCCAAAATAATATAAATATAATTCCCAAAATCATCTAGATATATGAATCACAACAACATCAAAGCAATCTAACAATATCATTTATAGTTTTATCAACAACTATATCATCATCCAATAATTTCTATTTCTAGGTCTACTCACAATATCCAAATATCACATGTCTAAACAACATCCATAATATAACCATGTCAAACAGTAATCAACATATAAAATGCCTCTAATAATCATCATGCATCATAACTGAATCAAGTCAACAATAATCCATGATCTAACATCTAACATCATACTATAATAAAGTCCATAATCATGTCCATAATATAATTAGCAGTATCATGATTAGTATCAAAAAGGTGTCAAAGGGAAGTGGGCACTACATCCCCCTCCCCTTAGACTCGACTTCCTCCTGGAAGTCACTGGAACAAATGTGGAAACTGAACTCGTAGCAAAGTAGCATCCTCCCATGTAGTGCAGTCTCATCATATCTGTCCCACTGCACTCGGACCTAATCAACCTCTCTGCCCCGAAGGCCTAGGGTCCTGCGATCTAGGATGTGAACAGTTTCCACCATCACCTTCCCCTAATCCTACACCTACAATGATGTCCAATATAGCACATGAGAAGGTTTTCAACATATCTCCTAAGAACTTGAAACATGAAACACATCATGTACATGAGATAAGTTGGGTGGTAATGCTAGACTGTAGACCAAAGGGCCGATATGCTCAAAGATCTCAAAAGGACCAACGAATCTAGGAGCTAACTTATAATGTTTTCCATAATAGATAGGGCTCTTATGTGGCTTGACACAAAGGAACACCTTCATGCCCACAAGAAAACTATGGTTAGTCCTATGCAGATCTGTATACTTCTTCTACCTGTCCTGTGCCTCCTATAGTCTTTGTTTGATCAAAACCACCTACTGCTCCATGTCCTGCAACAAAGCTGGTCCAAGAGAAACCCTATCCTCTAACCTATCCCAACTAAGAGGTGTCCTGCACTCTCTACCATACAAATCCTAAAAAGGAGCCATGCCTATAGAACTCTGAAAACTATTATTGTAGGAAAACTCCACCAAGTATAGGTACTCCTCCCATCTAGACTGCTGATCCATCACATACATTTTGAGCATGTCCTCTAAAATTTGATTCACCCACTCAGTCTATCCATCTGTCTTAGGGTGATATGTTGTTCTCAAATTGATATTCATCCCAAGGGCATGTTGCATAGTAGTCCAAAAATGGGAGGTGTACAAAGGATCACAATCACAAATAATCTTTCTGTAGAATCCCGTGTGCAACCTAACAATCTCATCCAAATATACTCATGTGCCACTTCACTAGCTTTATAAGTGGTCTTTACTAGAGAAAAGTGAGCCACTTTTGTTAATTTATCAAACGTGACCATGATGGCATCGTGGTGATATCTGGACATCGGTAGCCCAACAATGAAGTCCATGGAAATGGTGTCCCATTTCCACTCTAGTATAGCATGTGGAAATATAAGGCTAGCCAGATGTTGATGCTTAGCCTTCACTTTCTAAAACTCTAAACAACGTGACAGAAAATGAGCCACGTCTCTATGAAGTCCTCTCCAATGATACAACTGTCTCAAAGTGGTGTGCATCTTCTTCACCCCAGGGTGGGCTGAATAGGGTGCATGATGTGCTTCTGTCAATATGTCCTGCCTCAAGCCTCCATCTCTAGGAACATAAATATGACCTCTATTCCTGAGAATACCATCTACCTCTAATGAGAAACCATCAAACTTCTCCTCGAGGGGTCTCTGAGACTCAATCTCTACTTGAACTGCAATGTAGAAGATGTCAAGAGGAAGCTGCTGAAGAATCTTGCTCCACAAATCTATGCTCACTGAGGTGGCCATAGCCACATGTCTCCATCTGCTGAGAGCATCTACCACCACATTTTCCTTCCCCTTCACATGCTCTATCTCCATATCATACTCACAAAGAAACTCCATCCAATGCCACTGATGAGCATTGAGATTGGTCTATGTGAAGAGGTGACAAAGACTCAAGTGATCTATCCTGAGTGTGAATCTTCAGCCAAGAAGAAAGTGCCTCCATCGAACCAAAGTGTGCACAACTGGAACAAGCTCAAGATCATGAGTCAGATAATTAAGCTCATAAATCTTTGATTTTTTGAGATTCAAAATCCACTACTCTTCCCTCCTACATCAACACACCTCCAAGCCCTGCTAAAGAAGCATCCATGCAAATGAAAAACTCACCCTGTGGATCTGGCACTACAAGAATAGGTGTTGTAGTGAGACATTCCTTTAGTGTACTAAAGGCCTGCTCGCACCTATCTCGACCAAACAAACTTCTTCCCTTTCCATTGAAGGGAAGTGATGGGGTGTGCAATCCGAGAGAAGTCTTGAACAAATATCTAGTAGTAACCTGCTAATCCCATGAAGCTGCACACTTCAGTCATAGTAGTGGGTGTTGGACAATCCATAATAGCTCTAATCTTGGAAGGATCGATAGGATGATACCTTCCCCATTTTGTAAATGATATGACCCAAATTTGCACCTTCGTTTGAAATAATGCACACTTCTCCAAGTTCTCGTAAAGATGCTACTCCGAAGACACCGAAGAATTTGGCAAAGGTGCCCCTCATGCTCCTCACGTGTATGTGAGTAAATCAGAATGTCATCAAGGAAGATGAGCACGAAGTGATCTAAGAAAGTCCTAAATACCCCATTCATCAAACTCATAAACACTGCGGGGGTATTCGTCAAACCAAAAGGTACCACTGTGAATTCATAGTGGCCATATCTCGTATGGAAGGTGGTCTTATGAATGTTTGCCTCCAAAATCCTTAGCTGATGGTAGCCCGACTTAAGGTCTATCTTCGAGAAATTTGTGGCTCCCTTCATCTGGTCAAATAAATCATCAATGTCGGAAGGGGATAATGATTCTTGATCATTACCTTAGTGTTCAGTTGGCGGTAATCAATACACAACCACAAGGATCCATCCTTCTTCTTCACACAAAATCACTGGGGGGTGCACCCCAAGGGGATACACTAGGATGAATAAGGCCCTTTCTCCAAAAGGCCCTCAAGTTGTGTAACTTGAGCTCATAGAGCTCTAGGGGTGGTCATCCTCAATAAGATGCTCATGAGATAGGCTCAAATGAACTAGATCTATATGAAAATCAATCTGACATGGGGGTGGTAATCCCGGTAGCTCCCCTGGAAAGACATCAAAAAAATCTCTCAAAATGGGATGATCATCTAGCAATGGTCCACTAGACCCATCCTCTAATTTTTCACTGACTATAATAGCATACATCTGACAACCCCATCACACACACTGCTTAAGCTGCATAGCAGAGATGGTGGGAATAGAAACGGGTCTCCTAACCCTGTGAAATCACTACTCAACTCCCAAATCATCTGCATAAGATATAATCTTGTGGTAACAATCCACTCTAGCCCTGTGTGTAGATCAACCAATCCATACCCAAGATGACTCATATGAGCCCAAAGGAAGGATATCAATGCATCCAAGGTAGTGGTGATAACGATTCTTAATCCACCATTCAGCTGGCGGTAATCTAATACTACAGACCATCTTGGTCCTTAAGCCTTCTCAAGGTCCCAACTAATCCTGGTGCCTAACTGCCCAAGCCTGCATACTCTACTATAGATAAGTGCAATTTCTCCAGAATCAAGCTGCAACTTGAGCTCACACAGCTCTGGTGTGGGATAATACTCATGAGATAGGCTCTAGAACCAGTTCTATATGAGGTGCTTCCTGGCGGGTCTTAACTGCCGATCTCCCCTATTGTTATGTTTGTGGAGCCTACACACTCATGTGATACACCTAAGCGATGTGTTACACTAGACTATTTTATGGATCGGTCCTCCTCGACTCTAACTAACATCAGAGGGCAAATCGCACAATTGCTATAAGCCCATAGCAGAGATGGTGTCAACTAGGAAACGGGGGTTCAGACCCCTGAAGATTATCGACTCAACTCCCAAATCATCTGCACAAGATATAACCCATTGGGTATCCACTGTAACCTTGTGTAATAATCCATACCCAAGATGAATCCATATGGGCCCAATGGTTTTACAGAGTACCCATGAGTTAGTGGTAAAAGGTCCCAAATCACCACATAGATCCTTAACTAACGGTCTATAGAGAATGCATCCAGAAGCCATCTCAACTCCCAACTATGACCTTGTAAAACTGCCAAAGCCTGAATTGCTCTACTAAATATGGTGTCTTTTGTTCTATATGATTAGAACCACTAATCATTTCAAGATGTAGGAACTACCATGTTACATTCGGGTGTGAATTCTATGATTAATGCTCTGCATAGCACCTAACATCAACTATGGGATATCACCAATCTAGTAGGCTCTGAGATATTTTTGTCTTACCCTTGTTATTAGATGGTTATGTGGGCAGTCTCTCCAAAAATGTCTAGTAACACCACAACCCAAAACAACCACCTGATCCTCTCCCTTGTGTAGCAGGTCCGACTTGTACTCTGGAGGTCTATGGTGTGGATCCTAATGATTTGGCTACAGTTTGCTGAGGTCTCGATTCCTAGCAAGATCCTACTAAGTGAGTTCTATAGGCACCTTATGTCCTAATGGGACCACTAGGAGGAGGCCCCATAATCATTCCAACCTCTCTGTGCATCAAATCTCTGTGGATCTCTATAAGGTGGGCGGGGACTGTTGCTGCTACTACTACTTATGGTCTAAAAGATTATTGTGTTGAACCCTACCCACCACGAGGAAGAGGTACTGACCCCCTTAAAATCTGTTGTCCTGAGGCATCTACTATATGCAGCTCCGAACTCAGCAATCTAGCCTGATGGGTCTTTCCCCGAGTATTCTCTACTATATAGGCCTTCTCAATGGCCTCAACTAATGTTTTTGGACAATGGATCTGCACTGCACCTCCAATGTCTAGATTCAGGCCCCAGATGAACCTGTGGATCCACACCTCATTCATCCTTGTATGTAATCAACATACTGGAGTAGATCCATAAATCTACTCTCATACTCAGCCACAATAAGAGATACCTGTCGGAGGTCATGGAAGTCATCTATTCACTATTCTATGAACCTCCATTACAAATATCTTCTCCATAAATGCTCCTCAAAGATCTCCTCAGGTAACTATATCAAATCAACATGGAGCTTCTACTCCTCTATCCACCACTAAACACCAGCTCCATCCCTTAGCCTAGATGGATCATCAACACTGAGCTTTCTATGTTGCTAGATTCTAAGGAAAGATCTTGAAGCATATGCTCAAGCTAACTAAGGCTATGGCCTCTACTTGAAATCCACCTATGTCACCAGAATAAGCTTGATGTTCAAAGCTTCAGGATTTCCTTGATGTGACATCTGTAGATGTGGTCTGACAGCCTTAGGCCTCTCATATGCTCATCCCTAAGCTTAGGGCTCTGAGACTATCTCTCTATGATTCTGAAACTTGATCACCCTGTCCCCTCTGTGGTGACTCTGCCTCTCGCTGACTCCACATGTACAAAGTTCTCTCCTCCATGCTCCTCGATTCTAGTTCGAGGAGATCCATGACCCTCAATGGAAGTCACTCTATCATGTGTAGACTGACAGGGGTCAATCCTATTGATCCTATCCGCATAGATTTTTGGCATTGGACATCCTGAAGAGTTTACAAAATATGGGGTAGGATGGCTATTACAACATCCCCCATCTGGTGGTGGTAAGTCTAGGTCTATATGAAAATGCACCCCTGACGTTCCACTCTGCGCCTCCTATGCATAGACCAAGGTGAGAGTTAGTTCATCTTTCTAAGTTTTATTCAGTTTCCATGTTTACTAAAATATGTAATTTGGATAAACTAAGTTGTTTTCTAGATTTAAAAGTGTCTTAGGTTTAAGTTTCATGTCTCAAGTTTTCTAGTGGTGCCCAATGGCCCTATATTTTGAACCAATACTCTGATACCAAGTGTAATGCCCGTTAAAAAAACCCACTTGAGACCCAAGAACAACCTAGGATTAGTTAGGAAAATTATGGAATAATTTTTTTTGTTTAAAAGAGTCTACAACCAGCGTTACAAGGACAACATTTGTCACTAACATGTTCCAAATCAATTATAATCCACTGGAATATACTTTTATTTTATTAACAATAATTAGAGTATCACAAGGTCCTAAAATTTAGGGTTAGAAAGTTCAACTTGTTAGGTTCATGAGAGTAATTCCTCACCATACCCACTCTCTAACAGGATTTAAAGATTCACACTTTAATTTTTCTCAAACATAATCCTTCATTCATGGGAACTTTTACTATCGCATCATTCCCATTGGATAGGAAATTTCCTCACCTTTCCAGTTGATATAAAGAAGTCGATCCTAACTCCTCATATTTCTCAAGTTATGGGCCAACATCCCCGGGACTATCTGAAGAATTTTCCCCAATGATCATTTAGGTATGGATATAAACATCAAGTGGGGAGGAATCATGTTGAATAAACCCATGCCATGAGGTGAATACTGTGAGGCCTTAGAAGAGAAATTCGTTCGTCCCATCTAGCCAGGTGTGTATTGGATGAGGCTAATGGGATGATGCTCCTTGGAAATATTGGATCCATGGGGCAGGATAAAGCCACCTTTGACACCCACAAACATGCAAAGTCATGCAAGGGAGATGCGTCATCCTAAGCCAAAGCGGGAGTGCAGACATGAATTATAGGAGGCTGACTCAGAAGGTCTTAGAATCCAATCAGTCCATCATTTGCATATCACAACTTTCAAATTGTTACCAACACCTTCATCATGCTTCGAGCATTGTAGCGACACTAATTGAGCAATTGGGACCAGTGGGACTGTGGGTAAATATGAAGGAGAAATCTTACCAGAAATCTCTTATCTCCACCAGTGCATAGGCCATTTATGTGAACCTGCTACATTTTATCCGATATCCAAAAAAGATACCATGTTTTAGGGGCATGCTATAGCACATGATGGATGTGTTAGGTTATGGAGCTTGAATTTCTTCACATTTAGCATGCAATGAAAGTGACTGGTAATAGCTAGCAACTGTCATCGGTCACCCAGAATTGTCATCAATAATAGGCCCGACTTCGGTCAGAGCAAGTGGGAACCTGATGTCATCGGTCAGACGGATAGACATCGATCAGAGCAAGTGGGAACTAGCCATCGGTTAGGTCTAACTGGAACCGTTGGTTACCTGTGCGATGTGTTTTATTTTAACTCTCGGGAATTAAATCTATATTTTAGCATTAAAGTAAATCTATTGGATGTAATTGCATGGCTAAGGTGCCCTAAGTTTATATATTTATATATAAGCATGAAAGCTAGGGTTGAATAAAAAGGGAGAAGAAAAAGAGAAGGATCAGCATTAGATCCTTGATTTCTCTCCTAGATTGAGAGGATGAAGACGAAGAAGAAAAAGAGAAAGAACAGGTTACATGAAGACATAGTCTCCATGGAGAGGAGATGGACAGAAGGAAATAACAGGTACGGTCTGAATGGTGAGAAGAGGGTAACATCTTCTACTGTATTTCCTTTGTATAGTTATAGTCTCATGTAATGGCTTGCATAATATGCAAAGCACATAGGGTTTTCTTCTTGTAGATCCACATGTTGGTGAGATCTTGTATTATAGATCTATGTAGATCTAGTCTTGTATTGTAGATCACATGAGATCTGAGATATTGTATTGTTGATCCATGTAGATCTAGATATTGTAGATGTCTAGTGTACAGGTTATGCAGATTCACAATTTTTGGTGCACAGTCTTAGTTGCACATATGGTAGACCCAGATGCAGAGGTAGCTTTGTATGTGCAGATCCATAGAGAACTTAGAGGCACGGTTGTAGATGCACTGCAGGTAATTCTGGTTAGAGATGTGAGGAGACACAAGTGGTGGTATGGAGGCATGGTTTAGTGCACTCACATAGATCTAGTTGGAGATCTGGGAGGAGATACTCTTGTAGAGATACATGTACTCTTGTGTAGAAGAGTTGGTTTGTAATCTCTTGTTATATATATATATATGAGATCTCTATCTTTGGTGGACATAGCCCACATTGGGTGAACCACGATACATGCTTGTTATGTGTGTGTACTTTTGTGTGATTTGGATTATTCTAGTTTATACTTCCACTTCTATAGATTTTGTGGGGAATTGTTTAGATCATGTGTGCATGATTTTGTTTGTTATTAAATCATAGCACTATTCCGCTGCCCCTAAAATCCCAACATCTATGGTATCAGAGCAACATTTTTTTTCCTGATGAGAAGATCACAGGAAGAGATTTAATCTCAAGTGGGAGCTGGAAGAGTAAGGTTGTTGGAGAATCACAGTGAACCGACGTCAGTTAAGTGGCAGCCAACATCGGCAGTGTGACCGTGGTCGGTTACAGGGTAACCATGGTCAGATTACAGGGTGACCTGTGGTCGGTTACAGGGTGACCGTGGTCGGTTACAGAGCAACCTGGTTATAAATATAAAATCACATATCTAAAGAAATGAAAGATGCATGGAATGTATCTTGTTTGCTGAGGTGTCCCCAGTTCTTAGAGGCACAAGCATGTTGGTTAGATTGTAGATCCGGTCATTGAGGTATGGTTTTACCTTGGCATTGCAGTGCTTATATTATTTTGGTTGCACATGCATGTTTGGGACTGCAGATCTAGATCTGAGAATTAGAAAAGGAGCAGTTATGCATCCTTTGGTGTAGTTAGATGCATGGGCTTCATGGTAGAGAGGCTGATTAGTAGCACAGAATGAAGACAGGGCTTCCATCAGAGAAGCATGTACTTCAGTTGAAGATGTGGTTGAGTGTCTTAGTCCTGGTAAGGTGATGAGTTTCATCTTGATGCATTTTATTGCATGGATTTGATTTTAATTTTTTTGTACGAGATTTGGATGCTTCTTGAAATGGTTGGCTCAGTCAAACTATCGGCTTCGACCGAAGTAGGCATCTGGTGTGGTGTGCTATGCCAAATTGTGTGGCGTTGGGTTCGTTCCAGCAGCATTGACATAGGTCTGAGAACTAGAGGTCAGTCACAGAGGAACCGATACTGGTCAGCTACCATGGTTAGCTGACCGTGGTTGGTCCTTGTGGAAACTTATCTGTACAGGGTTTTTTCCAATAAGAGAGGGTAGTTGGTTATGTGTCCTGTTTTGGAGGATCTAGTTTCTAGCACAGTGTGTACAGGAAGAAACAGTGTTGATCACTTCAATGTTTGGATCAGAAAGAGGATGGAGTTGGCTCAGTTAGTCCATTGAGACTTTGAGTCAGGTATCTCTATATGGTTCATGTTTTATTTATTTCTTTTGGAGAAACTGATATTATGTTTGGATATGTGTGCACAGATTTACACCATGGTTTTTGGTGTTGTTTGACTTTTATTTCCCTAGTTGTGTGGAAACTTGAGGACAAGGATATCTAGTCTAAGGATGAGATCCTCAATGAAAATTCATGGTTAGACACAGTTGAAGGTAATGAAATATGTTGAGTACATAAGATGAAAAGAAGTTGATTCACCTATTTCACAAGAAGTCCAAACTATCTGTGATGTAGGAGTATTCTTTGATAAGAAGGGAATCATTTTATATTTTCTTTCATCTAGTTTTATTTCTCACTGACATATTAGCTTTTGAGCTTCATGTTAGAGGCAGTGCAAGGGATTTATTTTTAAGTGGGAGCAAGCCATGGTTGTTTTCAGTGCAGGATTGAATACATGATGCACATGTAGAGTGAGAGGAGAATGCTACTATTCAGAGTAGCAGAGGCACTAGTTGGTTTTGAGGGAATTCACAGATTTGTAGGTATATTGAGTTTATTTCTTTGTGATGTCACTTCTGGTTTATTTTGTGGTGCATGGATATCCCTATAGGATTAACGTTGATGGTTAGATTCAGCTGGATGAAGATGATAGAGCAATTTTTCAAAATTTTAAGGGTTAAAAGAGAAAATATGACTGTTACATAGACCTGTGTTGGTTAGGATTAACAATGGTCGGTCATCTGGTAACCGTGGTTGGTTAGGAAGTGACCAAAGTCAATTAGGGGAAACCGTGGTTGGTTTGGTCATAGGTTTGACAGTAGTGTTTATTTACCATTTTTATATGGTTCCCTTGTTTTGTTTTCATCTTGGTTGATTGTGTAGAGTATGTTGATGACATGTATGCTGGTATTTACACTATTTATTAGTAGCATGGTTTATCCAGGTTATTTTTTATTGACATTGATGAGCACATGATTTATATTCAGCTTTTAGAGTTAGTTGGTGATAGACTTGGAACTTCTGGAGAGCTGATGATATGGATGGATGTACATGGTGAGTTTGTACATGTTGGATAGATTAAGTTTTGTGAGTCTATGATGATGCAGATGTTTGATTTACACATGGATGCCTATGAGAACAATTTATATGTGTTGAGCATGAGTAGGAGATGTTTGTATTTCCTCTTATTACTATGTTACTCCTTGATAGGTATGTTATCTACAGATGAATGTCTTTGAAATGCTAGTTGTTTATGTAAGGTTAGATTTTTAGAATGCAGTATTTGGATTCTTTGAGTTGTGATGGTGTCGTGGAGTAATTAACCACGGGTTACATGTAGAATGCATTAGGGATGTCTTGACCCACGATCTCATTTTTCTTACACATATTCCAGTTTAACTTGTCTCTGGTCAGTTGCATTGGTGATTGCATGGAGACATGGATAGAAGGATGGAGAACATGTTTGGTTTTATAGGTATGGCTATGGTTGCAGTTGAAGCTCAATGTTTTAGTTTGAGTGGGAGATCTTGCAGGTATGTTAGTCATGATGGCTTGGTTGCATGTGGAGCTTGGTTGGCTTGATTTCCTAATACCAACAATTGGTACGGTGTTATGATTCAGTGGGAACTTGTGGCTCAGTTATCACGGATCAGTTGTAGCTTCATGCAAGTTTGATAAGTCATATTTTTATCTTCTTGGTTTGAGAAGATAGTTTGATCTTCCTGATTTTATTTTTGAAAGAATTGTTTAAGGAAATAATAGATGGTCTTCACGGTGTGAAGAGGATGGTAATGTACAGGTCTAGGTACAAAGGTTCAACAATTTATCTCCAAGTAGGAGATTGTTAGGTTGTGGAGATAAATATCTTCACTAGAGCATGCGTTACAAAGTTGTTGGAATATACAGCAACCATCATCGGTCAAGGGGGAACCGACATCGATTACCCATGACCGACATTGGTCAGAGCAAGTAGGAATCAGCTGCGGTTGAAGCTAACCGATGTCGGTTACCTGTGTGATGATGTTTTAATTAAATCTTGGGAATTAAATCTATCTTTAGCATTAAATTAGATTTATTGGATGTAATTACATGGAAAAGTTCCCTAAGTTTATATACTCTTATATAAGCATGAAAGCTAGGGTTTAGAAGAAGAGTTAAAGAGAAGGTTTGAATTAGATCCTTGATTCTCCCAGATTGAGAGGATGAAGAAGAAGAAGAAGAGAAAGAAAGAACATATTACATGAAGACAGAGTCTCCATGGAGAGGAGTTGGACAGAAGAAAATAGCAGGTACATCTAAATGGTGAGAATAGGGTAACATCTTCTATTGTATTTCCTTTGTATAGTTATTGTCTCATTGTAATGGATTGCATAGTATGCAAAGCACATAGATTTTTTTCTTGTAGATCCACATGTTGGTGAGATCTTGTATTATAGATCTATGTAGATCTAGTCTTATATTATTAGATCCACAAGTTGTGAGATCTTGTGATCCATGAGATCATATTGTATTATAGATCCATGTAGATCTAGATATTGTAGAGGAAGTTGTCTTCATGTTTGCAGATGTAGGTTATGCAGTGATGGAGATACAGACTTACTTCTTGATGTATAGTCATAGTTGCACATATGCTAGACCCATGTGAGAGGTCTTGTTTGTAGATCCACAGAGGAATTAGTAGCAGTTCAGAGATGTAGTAGTTCCTTGTTATGTGATATTTGTTGGTGGTGTTTGGAGGCACAATTGTAGTGCCCTCATAGAGATCCGTTTAGAGATATGGAGGAGAGGAGATACTCTTGGAGAGATACATTGTACTCTTGTATTGGAAGAGTTGGTTTGTACTCTTGTTGTATTATATATATGAGATCTCTATATTTGGTGGACGTGGACCACATTGGGTGAACCATGATACATGTTGTGTTATGTGTGTGTACTTTGTATTGATTTGGATTATTCTAGTTTATACTTCCATTGCTGTAGATTTTGGGGAATTGTTTAGATCTTATGTGCATGATTTTGTTTTTTTTTTTTAAATCATAGCATTATTCTGCAATCTCGATTTCCCAACATACCATAACGAAGTATGGGATTCCTTTCTTTCCCAACAAGGAACAACACATGGAGGCATGGATTTTGTAGTAGAACCCATTATTGTTGCAGGTGAATTCAATGCGTTTCTTAGGTAGTTAAGGGAGGATTTTAAAATTATTTTCCGCCCTTCTCTTTGTTTCTTACTATATATTGTAAGGAGGGGCATTTTTCTAAGCGGTTGGTCATTTTTTATCTCTTGCCCCCCTCCCTCTTTCTTCTCTAGGGTAAAATGTGGAGTTTAAGCCTCCTCTCTTTTCTTTGTAATGGTTTTTTCTTTCCTTTTTCCCACTAATGATGTACTGTGTGAACTCGTGGAGCAATAAAATATGTTTCATGATGAATTTTATCCATCCTTTACTTATTTTATTATCTCTTCTTGCCTCTTAGCATTGCAAACGGTATATTGTGTATATCTCTGATGTATATTACATTTGTTTTACTCTCTCAACATGTCAAATGACATGGTTGAAGTGGTTTCTTAGGTGAAATTTAAGAAATTTTGTCTATGATTAAATCTTGTCTATCCTCTCCATTTCTCACCTCTTGAAATTTTAGGCATTGGATTTTGATCAGAAACTTCCTAACAGGTTTGAGCCCTTGTGTATGCACAGCTTTTGTAGGCTCATATTTTCAAGTGCATTTCTCTAATTCTCATTGATCCCTTGGAAGGTTAGATTCATTTTAGATAGTTATTACTGCATTATAGTAGCTTATGGTAGGTAGTTTAGGAAGAAGAAGTTGGCTTTCTCCGGAAGCCATCTCAAGCATTTACAAGTCCCACAACTTAAGAGATGGTCCAATGTTATGCAGGTTAAAACTGAATTCCCCATTCAAAATCATGCCATTTCAAATAAATGTTTAATTTCACATTCACTAAATATTTAAAGGGTTAATGGAATTTCTATGGCCATCAAATCCACCCACCTCGAGCCAAAAAAGGAAATAATACAAAAAATTAGTTAGCATTTCTACACCAAACTTAATTCCAAGCACATGGTACATAATGATTCAAAAGAGAGAAGCAAGGTCAGTGGGGTTATAAACCTTAAATTCAAATGACAACCTTACAACTTCCTTAGCATTTTAAACAATAAATACATGCATGAAAGGATTGGTCAGCCATTTCATAGTGCATGCTGAACAAGCTGGGAATACATAGTGATAACTCTTTAATTAATTATTAAATTTCAACACCAATCTCAAACCATCTTGCCAATTACAAAACAAGCTCCTCCTGTTTTGTGTCATCCAGGTTCAAGTGCGGAAAGGGTTACAATAAATTTCATTTCACAAGGTTTAATGATAATTCAAACTATATTTAACTCGAGCTTAAGAAATAATAACATATAATTTCTCATTCTTTAAAATAATGATCACATTAAGAGTAGGGGAAATATAATTATTCTATACCCAACAATAGACATCCAATGAAAGGAGAATCACATCCTTCTTCATTGGTTAAGAGCCCAACCAAATGCAATAATAATTATTATGATCCAACTCATTTTAACTAGACATAGGATTCCACAAACACACAAATCAACATTTCACTTAAAACTAGGATTCGAAACATGAATGTAGTTTACAACTACATTAAATCATAAAGGGCATTACTATGGAGGCTTCATAGAAGCAAGCCAAATGGGGAGACAAGAAACTATGGGAAGGATGCTTCTTATGCCTCCCAAAAGGGGAAAGGTATCACCACCTGAATTACAAACACCAAAATATAGTATATTAAACCCTCAGACATTCCTTATGCCTCCCCAATGGTACCCCTTACAACAACTCACATTTAATTATGCCTTTCAACCTCTTATCCTACCCCATAAAGAGTAAAGAAATGCAAGTTATTTCATTTGTAAGGTGGAACCCAAATCCCAACTCCCTCCACACTTATACCTCCCTAAAAACACACTTATGCCTCCCAAAAATAACCCCATAGTCTTCTCTTACACCATTCCTAAAACATCTACCCAATTTCTTTTAATCATGACCAAAACATTCACACATTAACATTTACATTCATAAACAGAAGAGTCATTTCAAGAGCCAAGTCTTACCTCTCCATGATGGAGTTTTCCAAGTTCCAAAATAGCAACTTTACCATATAATAAAATCCAATCATCCACTCAAGTGGGAATAAATGCAACAATCTTCAAAACTTCTTCAAAAGGCAACAAGCTCCCAAGTCTTCAAAGGAATTCACCCCAGAATGAAGTCACTCCAAAGTGAAGCAACCCAAAACAAGGCAAGGATTCAAATTTTTAGAAGAGGGAAGGGAAGAGGATGAGGAAATTCCATGTAGGATACCACATCACACATCCTCAACCCCAACCCTTAAAGTCAACTTCATCTCCAATGCATAATAAATAGGTGGGTGAAAAAATGACAGTTTACTTACACACTTCAAATCAAACCCACACCCCAAAGGCATTGAAATTAAGAAAACATGTAAGTCTTCTCAAAAAACAAATTCAAAAATAAGTTTGCACAAATTTAAATTTTCCCACAAGCCTCAAAAACAATATTTCCAAAAGGTTTGAATTTCAACTCAAGATAACCATGAAGGGCTATGATTACTCACAATATTTACACACCATTTAATGATTAAGGAAAAGGTAAAAGCACCACAAAATAAACACACCATAAACAAAGTAAAATTATGCCTCCCAAGTGAAGTGGGAGTCTTACCCTAAGCATCCAAGTGCACACAAGAACCTTATCTCTCCCTTGTATTCATGCAACAAAAACTAATTTCCTTTTCACAGCCTCCATAGGTAATAATCCCATCCAAGGATATAAATCCAAATTTCATGCCTCAAGAAAACTCCATTTTTCCACACCACATGAAATCTCCCAATAGACTTCTCATACACAAAACTTAAAGGAAATATGTTCTACCCAACAACCAACAAGATTTAACATCATTTCCATGTCCATAATAAAACAATAACAATACTTAACAAAGCATATACAACATTAAATACAAGCATAACATAAACAAGGTAAAGATCCTACCTTTCCATGGTATAGCTTGTTCCAATCTCCAAATCAAGCTTCTAAGCTCCTCAAATCCAACAAGCTCCCTTTAATCCACAATGTCCAACAATTTCACAAGAACCAAACTCCTAAAAATCCAAAACTCTCAAAAATGCAAGAGTACAAAAGATTCAAAGTAACCCCCATTCCAAGAAAAAGAACCAATAAATAGAAAAGGGAGAGAGGAGGATGATGTGGCTCCATGTATGATGCCACATCATTTCTCTCCAACTCCACATCAAGTCAACCTCATATTCCAAAGCACAATTAATAAGTGGTTGAAGCAAATGACATATTACTTACACACACAATCTAAGCCCACATCCCCTAAGGACAAAATAAATTTCAAGAAGGAAAGTGCAATAAACATTTTACTTTTTTATCAATTCCCAAAACACCTAACGGGGTCTAATTTTTACCCCCAACCCATAGGTAGGGTTGGTATAGCAATTTAAGAGGTGTGGGAGAAGCTTGACTTGTCCCACAAGCCTCCAAAAATGGCCTCTAAGGCCAAATTCTAATTTCCATGAACGGGTAAAGTGTACAACACTCAAAATCCCAAAGCACTCAACACACAACACAAAATCCAAGAAAAAATCAAGTCTAACAAATAAATTTTTTTTTTTCACATCTTTAATTAGTGCAGGACAATATTAAATTAACTTTACTAAGACACTTAGACCCATTAACATAAAGGGGAAAAACATACATCAAAATCTAAATAATTAAAATAGGTAAATTACATCACTAAAAAAAGCACATGTTAACATTAATAAAGGGAAACTAAATAAAAGACAACACATAACCCCTTGGTCACAATTTTCAGGTAATTCCTTAACTAAAATTCTAACACACACACACCGTTACATGTTTCCATGGTGACCCTTGTTGAATTCATCTAGAATTCTAATGTGGTTGGTCTCCAAGACCAATCCCCCGGTTATTTGTTGTGAATAAATTTACCTGTAAAACACATAAATATCTCCTTCGGCCTTGTGGCTGCAATAAAACGTCTATGACAAAATATACAATATAAATCTAGAATCATCTATATACAAATCAAATATAATCTAGACAAATATGATATCATTTACAATTTCTATTTTCAACATTTCTATCCAACGTTCCATCCATGTCAAAATGATCACAACATTAGTTCAATTATCAAACCCTACTCAGTGTGATGAAAGTATATCACATGTCACTCAATATATTTCAATAATCTTGTCCAATAGCATATTAAATCATAAATCATGTCAATATAAACATCATATATGTCTCTAATAATCCACAATCATATATGAATTGAAATCAACAACAGTCTACTATCTCTAATATCTAATTATTATGCTAAATAAAAAAGCTACAATATATCCATAAGTGTAGTCAACAGTCTTGAAATCAACAACAAAAGGGTGTCGAAGGGAAGTGGGCACTACAAATGTGTATATGTCATTTGATTTATTAGGGATAGTTATTTCTTTTATAGTTGATGCAAAGGGGTGTGATTGATTTGATCCAGTTTGGATAATATAATGAACCACTTCATTTAAAAGTTTATTATTACATTTAAAACTTGTTACAAATTCATACATATAAATTTGAAAATATTTATCACGAGTGGTTGAATTTTGCGGAGTAGGTATGTTTGAAAATAACATATAACATGAAGACTTCAATGGACATGTGTACAATTTTATATCATGAATGGTAGCAATTTTGTGGGAATTTAACAATTTGCAAATCTTATATCATGAGTTTCACATTAGTGTTGAAGAGAAGTTTATTTGAATTAAACATGAAGTACATGGAGAATTTCGTACATGTAGGAGATATTTATATCATGAGTTTAGCATATGGTGAAAAAAGGCCATCGATGTTGCTTGCAAAATGTGACGGTAAAACTTGCTTTGAAACTAAAGGATGACAAAAAAGTTGGAACACACTTAAAATTTTCTAAGATATCATAAAATTTTGATTCCGATGTATTCTACCTCAACCTTTAAAAAATTTACCCACATAGACAACCTTAAGATCCTCATATAGCCCATCCTTGAGCTGCAATTCAGGTAATCCTCATCCCAACTGAAACAAAAACTCTTACCTTCAGGATTTCTACGAGCTCACAAAGGAATATGTTTAGCCATAATAATCATTTGCATACAAATTGACGAGGGGCATCTGAGGTCACACTATAAAAGCATTATCATATAAACTTTAATGATATTATCCTAGGCAATCATTACCTGGGGAAGTCATCTCAAGTTTACTCAAAGTAAGGTATAGTTTCTTGAATCAAATATAAGAGGTTTGAACATGATCTGGACATACCATGTTAGTCTTTAAAGTCCACCCTACATGAACTTCAATTATTATTATAACATAGTTTGTAAATTCTACATAGATTCAATGTTTGGTGAAAATTCACTACAAATAAGAAAACCTTTTGGTGACTTAACCAAACCTAGACTAGTTTTCAAGTAAAAGCTATAGAAATTATCACTCTCCAAATTATTATTTAGTTTTTAGTCAACTTTGTGGAGTTTAATTAAAAATTAATCTCATTGAAAAAAACGTCAAAACGGCCATCAAGACGTTGAATTTAACACAGTCGGATTAAACGATTGAAAGGGACTTTCCCATAGGGGCAATGCCTTTGGCCTGATAATCTGTTCACATATTAAAAATAGTATTAAAATAGGTAAGGAAGTTTTTATATAATCTACTTTTTAAAAAATTACAATATTCAACTAGAATTCTAGCATGTAATTGTTTACATTCTAATCATGAAAGACACCATTGTACATCAAATTTAATTATTTAATCTAAAAGTAATGTTTTAATATATGTTAGTTTTGATCTTATTCTAATATTAATTTGTGTTATTATATTTGATTATCAAGAGGAACATACTCACTTAGCATATAAGTAATTTTGTGAATAATTATTATGAAAGAATAATAATAATAAGTTATTATTTATTTATTCTTTTATTTTTTAATTCACAATAAAGATTTTAACTATAATTTATAAATATTTTATATTTCACCTTATACACTAATTATAATTATTATGCTATACATATAATGTATGAAGTGAATATTTTTATTTTATAATTGTAATATATGAAACTAATTTTAACTCATTAAGTAGGAAAAGTGACAATATTTTGAATGTAGTATTTAAATTTATTCTATAAATAATCTTGTTATTATCAAGATTATTTGTCTAGATTTTTTATTTTATTTTTTTCTAAATAACAGTTTGCTCGAAAAATATTTTATGTTTTATACTGAGAAGATCGAATGTGAAGATTGCATCGGAAAATTTTTTTGTAATTGTAGTTTTCTAGAAATTAATTTTAATGTATTGTAAATGTATGGAGGATTGAGCTAAAAAGTTATAGGTTATGAAATTATGAAATGGGTGGTTTAAAAATGAAAGAAGTACTAGTGTTAAAATTGGGCAAATAACAAAAAAATAAAAATTGGCAATAATATATTATCAATTAATGGTGTTTGAAAATTATTTATGATTATATTTGTTATAAGGGTGTATATTATCTATAAGTGTGTTTTAGACATGATTTATATATTACTTAATTTTAGATGGTGTGAACAATTCATAAAATTAATTTTAATATTTTTTAATTGCGGAAAATTATTTGGATTTTATAGATTGTTCACGATTATTTTTAGATGTGTTTTATCTACAAATCAAAATTTGGTGATGTGGCTAATTCACATGGTCAATATGCCTGAATGTTACATCAATAAGTTAGTAGATAAATGAATTTTTCAATCTTCAAAATGAAAATAAATATAATATTTCCATGGTAAAAAGGTAGAGAAATAACTATGCGGCAAGAAAGGTTTGTTTCAAAAATGTAATCTAACAATTCTTCTTTTTCAAATACATGAAAATGAATATATTAGAATATTTCCATGGGAAGAAATGTTAGAATATGAATTTATGCACAAATAACAATGTTGTTCATGATGTAATGTTGGAATTTTTCAATTATTTGAAACTATTTGTTCCGTATATTTTTAGAATTAAATATTTCCTACATATGTAATATTATTCATTGCATCAAAATTGTTGATAGAAAATATCATGAAACTCCTATTTAGTAGTAATAAGAAGCATTTAATTCTCGTATATGAACATTTCACAAAGCAACCGTCATCGTTTTTATAGTTACATAACTCCAATAAAAGTGGAAATTCAAAGACATATAAGTTTTTATAGAAATATTCTAGGTGTATATAAAGTGCAATGATTTTTACATAATGTTATAACAGTTGGAAGGGAGTTCAAGTAATCATATTTATATTATGGTTCTAAATAACAGTTGCCAAGGAAAATGTGATTGTTTGCGATGGATAAATTTTTTGATATATGCATACATGCAGTTGAACAACTTAGATGTATTGTGCTACATGTGTATTTGTAAATTTATAAAGATTGAAGACATTGCATGAAAATATAGTATGTAGCTAAGAAGAATGTCGTGTTATGAGAAATTTTCCCGTATGTGTTATATATCTTTATATTATTCGCATTGGGTAACATTTGCGGACATTTTTCTAACTTGGAATCTAGCATTAGAAACGTTCCTTTTTTGCTACCAGGAGTTGGTATTTACAAATGAGGTTATTTCCTATATATGCTCTCCTAGCACGTATAAATTTAGACGTTATCCCATGTTAAATTCGAAAAGGTTTTTAAAGAAACGTAACGAGGGACCCCCCAATGAAATGTTAAACATATGCATCTTGTGAGTATACAATTTTTCTATAAGAAACGTCAAATCATAAATGTTTGCATTTTTCTATAGTGAAACTGAGAAATCGTATTTTGTGTATGTTTGGCATGATTTTTGTGTGTACATTCATCATGAATTATGTTGTCATATTTTTTTCATTCTCATGAATAGATGAGATGTTATTTTATTGGCATTTATATGTTGAAGTTTTTACCAAGATAAGAAATGATTACGTGAGAATGTGCAATTGAACATTTCTTTAAGGTTGTGTGTGTTTCTTTTCTCGAAGAAAATGGATATAGTTGATTTTTGAATATGCAATTGAGATTCTTTGTTTGATACTTTTGTGTTTGAAATGTTTTATTTATGAGAGGAACATTGTTGACTTGTTACGACTTGTCGTTATAATAGCCATTATTTATACAAGGACGTCGACGAAGACTTGTTGTGTTAACAAGAAATTGATGTACTATTTGTTTTTTTGAAAAATGGTGTGATCATTACTAAAAATAAAAAGGTTTTTGTTTTCACTATAGTTATGTTCGTTGACTACTGGAGTTGTGATCTTTTTTAGATAATTATTTGCGTTTGATCAAATATACGTGTAGATTATTGTAAAATTTGAATTTGAATGTGTTTTTTGTTATAAAATATATAATGTGGTATATGAAAAGAGTCGTACCCTAGCATAATCATCAAACTATTTGTGAAAGGCCCTATTTGCCAAAGATGCAAGAGAGAACATGGAGGTCATCGGTTTTTGAAGTGGAACAATATGGATCCCGGGGATCAACCAGATGTATTGTGTGCACTGACGCAAGTGAAGGAAATGTTGATAGTGCGAGTGAATCACATATTGAAAGTAACTCATGTGTGCGGTGGCCAGTACAAATATAGTGGACACATGATTTGCTTTCCCCAAGACACATCTTCTGTTGCGAGATTATTTCCCCACCGAGTTGAGGATGTGGATATCCTTGTAGTTAAAATACATGACACAGAGCAGAGGGAGTACGAATGTATTCTTAGTCGATCACGTGTTCTCGATGCTTTGTGTTACAAGATTCGTAATGACATGTATTATATAGATGTGGAGATAGACTATGAAACATTAAATGATCTTCTCAAAGAAGATGGAGATGTGCAGATCCTCGATGAAACCATCAAATCTTCTATAGTGAACACAGTGAAATACAGGATAACATTTTTTTTTGACTTGCTTTGACACATAACATGACGCAACATGTCGTCACCAAGGATACAACTAACACTGTGAACAACTTGATACAAGGATGACCATAAAGGCAGCACGGAAACGTTCACACCTATCAAGGACAATTTACTTTTCTCTTGTGAAAGGACATGGCAAAAGACCAACCACATTACATAGTTATAGCTGAAGACATCCCACCGTGAAAATCTTCTTAAGATTACTGATTTACTAGAGACATCTTACAATTCTTAGCTTACGTTCTAGAAGGTTCATGATATGTTTCATACCATTCTTCTTATAGGAATAAGTTTCTTTTCTTTTATATAACTTGAGGACTATCCTAGGATCACCTATAATATGAAAATTCCTTGATTAATTTGTTTACAAAACCAGGAGGTAAGCAATTCCACAAGGCTATCTATCTAAAACCCCACTACTGAAACTCGTTTCATACCCACATTGCATAAGGAGGCAAGCGTAAGATCAAAAGGAGAGGAGTATCGTTAAGGTTCAGAACCCTAATCATCTTTGATCAAGAATTAAAAATTTATCATAGCTTAGACAAGGACTACAAGGTACCATGGTAATGGTTAGAGAGAGAAGATAATTTATTTTATTATGATCTATTTAGTTATTAACCGGTCTTTTAATGAGTCTTAAGAGTTCAATTGAATTTTGGTAAAAGTTTCATTTAGAAATCATCTTGATTAGTTCGTCGGGGGATACACAGGGGTTCCCAACATGGAAGCATTATACTTAATGTGTTTTTATTCAAACTCCTGTACTAGATAAGATCTGCTGATATCCCCAAAATCTAACAGTGATAGTACTTTTTAAAATTAATTAACGTTTCCCAACAAGAGGACAATGTTTAATCCATAGCTTAAGGTTAGCAATGGTAGGTATTTTTTTTTACATCGTTAGATAAACACTTTCTTTCCAATTAAAGACTCTTAATTTTATCAACCAAATACAACTTCATTATTATCTTCTTTATTTATTCATCTATGTATTCCTCTTCTTTTATCTTTGATTATCTTTAGAAAAAGGGGGTTTCAACCCACTAAAATATGCCTAGAATAACATTGATACTAGTACCATGGAGGGTTACTAAACCAATAAGCATTATGACCTGAAAGAAGAAATTATCATTATTTAACAAGAACGCAAACCACGGTTATAACATTTCCATTCAACATGGCACATGAACCAAAGGAGTCAAGAGATTGGATTTCACTTTGGTCAAGAACAAGAAGGTAACAAAATAAGCCAAGCCATGCTACAAAATTTCCATGACTGTAAATGATATCACCAAAAGAATACTCATAACAAGGTCAAGATTGAATATTATTTCTCACAGAGGTAATTTACCAGTTAACCTACAGAAGGACAAGACAACATCATCACGAAATTTCAGAACAACCCAAGGCAAGAGGTTTTCTAAACTCCTTTGCAAGCACTATTACAAAATTTACCTCACATTGGACATTTTTACAAGGAACTTCATAAATTGCACTGATGAAACCTTTACAACTCTTTCCTTTAATCTACTCGCATAATCCATCTGCACAAATACTAGCTGGAATCAGTTCGCGAGAACTGAGCATGTTAAGGCTACTCATTGCAACAGTAAGCTAACATTTAACAATATCAAGAAAGGAAAGTTCTAATTCAAAAATGGATTAAAACACAACCCACAACTCCAAAATTATTCACATGAGAAAGAAATCTAAACCATCCAACAAGGAGAAAGTCAAAATACCAGTAAGAACAAAATTACATAAATCAAGGCAAGACCTTATGGGTTAGGAACAAGAAGGTCAAGAGGGTTGATATTTCCTTCATGTAATCCTATGGTTTACGTGATTGGAATCCAATACTCAATCCATCCATCTAAAGGGGTCCAAGAGAAGACAAAACATACTAATTATGATCGTAGGCGTGAAACAAAACGACGTTATCCAATTCTCCCAGGGGGAGGCTTCATAGTAATAATGGGTTCGACGCCCTAAAAGAAAAACAACTATAGTTTCAGTTTTAACCAAGGAGTTTACCACTACTTCCTTATAGGATTTCTTAAACGTAGTACTAGTTAACAAAACAAATCCACCCTTCCAAAGCATACAAATGAGACACAAAAAGGGCCATTATTCTACCAACAAACCTTATCCTAATCGTCAACTTCTCTTCATAATGTAAGGGAAGGCTAAACCCAAAAGTCGTTAATAATTTTTATATATTTCCGACAATGTCAATAAGTATTTTAAAATAAAGATAAAAATTGATTTCCTTAACAAGGCCACAAAATGGGACTTTTAGTAACCAAGTTTGAAGTATAAGATATTCGAGTTCGAAAACAAAGGGATTCGATACACTGTGGGTAATACACCAACGATGCCCCAGACTCAAAGGACCTTACCACGAGTACAAGCACAAAATAAGAACCAACACACATATCCATCAGGAAGGTTACGCAGTGCAGTCAGGCCTAGAAGTTCTATGAGCTCCTTGCCAATGGTATAGAAGATGGAAATTTTACCCGATCCATGTGGGCTTATCAAGGAAAAGTCTAGCAAATATCAAACAGATGAATATAATAGCCACCTATTATATTATCACTGTAATCAGCTGTCATCTAACAGGAAACGAGTTCACGAGTCCAATACCATGGATTCACCTACAACTTTTGTTTCAGTCCAGCTATTAATAGGTTGCTCGCGACCCTAATAAAATTTGTAGAGATTTCATTCAATAAAACTTACAATGTTTCCCCCTTACTTTAATCAAACAAGAGTTTGAACCAGGAAGTAAGGTAAAGTAATTCTCTCAACACGTAGAGGCCAAAATAGATGTCAGGTTATTCATCCTCTAGAACTGGGTACAACAGTCAACCATGTACAGTTCTAAAACAAAACCCTAATGCCATTTTCTAATTAAACAAAAAGTAAGGAATGCCCATAGGCTTAAACAAGTTTTAGAACACAATGTCACTATTAATGTACCTTTTAGCAAAACAGGAGAGCCCTAAACAGGAAATACGTATTTATTCAACCAAATAGAGATATGAAGGCTTAACCTTCCATATAGTAAGCCTTCAATTATAAATACCATCAAAGAATTCTTTTAAAAGAGAGTCATATAAGCAAACGAAACTCTATAATGTTTCCTTCCCTACGAACTAGATTGCATCACTCAAAATTGCAGTAGCCCATTTAGACAAATATGAAATAGAGTAAGCTATAAGAGAGGAAAGAACATTTCAAGAAAAACCAGCGAAATTGGAGCGAGATTTAAAGGAACAACCAACACAATCAGGCAGCGATATAAACAACCACGAAAACATTTGTCTAGGCGCTATTCAATAGGAAAGAAAATTCATTTCAAGATACTGAAAGAAGGTAGAAAACTATTACAAGGAGTAGATTTAACATGCCTGTTTTAAACGTTATATCTCATGGCCACAAGCACGTGACCAGTCCCCTTCTCCCTGCAGTCCCAAAATTAATTCTCCACCAAACTCACGCTTCTCACCCTATTAATGGCCATGTCCCAAATACCACGCAAAAGAAACAATAACCATTCTGGTAAATTGCATAGACACAGTACAAAGGTTTTTGAGTTTGGCCTCTCATTGACCAATTCCGATTTCTTGAAAAAGCATCAGCGCCTCACAAATTCCCATTCTGGCTGAATCCCGCAATCATTGCTTCCCAAAGCATGAGGCATTGCCATGCAATCATTGGTGTTTCTGTAAGAAGGTTGTCAAAACATCTGGTTGAGTTATTTCGTTGAACAGTTGCCGCGCTTTTCCCCAAACACATTTTACATACATGTCAACCAGGGTATTTCCACAGCTTCCAGACACAACCCCAGTTATGAATGGATCTCCAGGCCCTGTTCTATACGTGCCAATTTGGAAAGGCCGAAACAAGCTCTTCTGGAAAAAAAAAGCAACTGATTGGCTTCAACACCCTAATGAAGGAAGATGCTAAGCGCCTCTTCCTCATGCCTTGCATAAGCCGCAATCTCAGAGTCCATGAGCAGACATCTCGTTTTGACATCCTTTCAAACACTTTCGAGCATTTCTACCAGGAATGGCACTTGACACGGCATGTTTATCAACATATTTTCCACAAACTGCTCTTTTCCACCTCCAATAATACCCGTCTGAGTCATAGTGAATGTGGATTCATTTGCAATGATAATAATTCTTTCTTTGGAATGCAAACCTTCAAGAGAGAAACATATGTAGTAGAATCTATGTTAATCTGGCATATGTAAATATTGAATAATTCCCAGGTGAGACTGTTCAAAGGACAGAGTCCCTCATATTAATATTGGGTTGTGCAATAGATACAGTGGAAAAGTTAAAAAAAATTTCACATGTGGAGATCGACCATGATTGGTTGAAAGAGATTGCAGGCTTTCCAAAAATTGACATGTCTTCAACTGCTGATCAAATGTCAAACTTAACCTCTTCCTTTATCCGGAAGGTACCTTTTAAATAGCGCATCTTCAACCTAAAAAAAACAAAACACAACACACCATTGGATTCTATAAATAATTCAAATTGCATGAAGAATCGTAAGTCTAAATTAATTTTTTATCCGTGACTGAAAGCATTGTGCCTCTAAGTTTCCTTCTTCCACTCTCACCGTCACATGTCGATTTTGGAGGAATATCTTGAAGGAGATTTCTTCAGAATTTGAGGTAATTCGCCAGCTGAACAGATAAGCGAAGTTGGACCAAAATGCTTGTTGGAGACAGCTCAACTAAAACTTTATCTCTACTACAGCTGCAAGATTTTGCAACAACTGATCACGACTGACTGGTCGCGTGCAACCAGAACATCAGGATCAACACCAACAGTTCCTTGGGATCGCCCTGCAACAGCTGTCGCACTTAGCTCTCTCTGGAGGCCACTGGTTTTCTAGGATAAGTTTACTTCTTTGCCCTGTAGCTGCTGCATATAGCCAAACATTTCCTCACGGCACTCTCCTAGGAGGATTTCAGTTCTTCACGCTCCACAAACTGCCTGTACAACAGAATTTTGAGAATCCACACCAAACCACACAACATCAGGGTGACAAACCTTCATTTCACCATCAATGAATCCACTATCTAGAAAAGGACCTCGTTTACAATTCATCTGTTGCAGCAAATGGAGCGCAAACAAGCATTCGTGGTTTTGGGTATCAAAACAACAAGTAGACCTGTCTGACATCCAGCTTGCATTGAAGTCAAGAATTTAAAACATGAGACAATTAGGTGTGGCCACCGACTCCCGTCTCCCTCACGCAAGGATAGTTGAACATGGCTAAGAAGAAAAGGATTGCAGGTTGGGTGGTTAGGAGGCCAAGGTGGCATTAAAGCCAACCCACCTCCAGCCGATGCAAGGTAAACAATCGAATGGGGCATTACATTCTCCTCCCCTTAAGAAAGCATCGTCCTCGATGTGACATAACACAAGGGAAAAGAAATGGTTAAAACGCAACCAAGGGAACAGATAAAGAAAGTACACACCCTATGGTTTAAAATTTTAGTTGATTAAAGCATGGCCACAAGGTAGCCTTAGGAACATTTGGTAGAAATTTTAACTTTCAAGGTTCTGTGAAGATTGGCAGTTCTTTCTTATTCATTATTTCATTAGTCTCTTTCCATTATCATTATTTCTTAGTTTTAGTTTCTTTTAAAATTTCATCATTGAAGAGTTTTGGTTTATTCCTTATTGTGGGTGCCCAACATGAACTGCTAACACAACACCCTATCAGGTTCACAAGACACTACAGATTCACAAGCACACAAGTATATACTTCAAGATTGTATTACACCACAAAAGGTTACTCAAATACGGAATGGAATAGGCACAGTCCACATAACATAGTACTCGTCACACATCAATGACTGACATACAAAATACTCAAACAAAAGAGTACTACAATCCACCAGACATTTCCTCAATTTGCATCGATGAGTTTCTTTTCACATAACACCAAACCATGCTACAGGTACATAGTGTCCACAAGGGAATCAATGACATATCCACAACATCACAACACATATCCATCTGACATGAGTAACACATACATCAAAATACCACTACCAAACATCACAATAACTCAACATATATCCCAGAACATCAACCATATGCATCAATGAAAAACTCACAAATATCATAAGCCTCCCTCAAACTCTTATGCCTCCCTCAAGTCTCTTATGCCTCCCTCAAACTCTTATGCCTCCCTCAAGTCTCTTATGCCTCCCTCAAACTCTTATGCCTCCCTCAAGTCTCTTATGCCTCCCCCTCTTATGCCTCCCTCAAGTCTCTTATGCCTCCCTCAAGGAGGCTGGTTGACCCTATGGTCCAAGACACATAGAGTTCGAACACTCCTAACCCAAGTGACATAATAACGCGTGGTTCAACAACCCGCTAGTTATATGTACTCCTTGGGGCGTACCCCCATACAATGAAGCGGGTCCATAGGTCCAACCATTCCATGGTGCATCCCATGACCCTATTCCACACATCACGACAATAGAACCAGCACAACAATCCAATCAAAGTGCCAAGTGGCAAAGTACAAGCCTTGGGCAAGGCGGTAAAAATTCCAAATTTAAAAGAAGACCCAAAATCAAGCAAAAATAAATGGCCAAATAGCCATAGTTAGTATCAAAATCCCCATGTTAGTGCCACAAACCAAGGAAATGCCCAAACTTGTAAAGCATTGCAATCAAGAAAAGCTGCTGGTCCTTACAAAATAAAGTAAAAAGCTCAATTTACGAATAAAATCAACTTATAATAATGTCACATTACGATAACTGTGTGGCCTTATCTAGCCACCAAGGGGTACTCAACGAGTTGCTAGCACTCGGAACATCAAGCCTCAGCTAGTAAAATACATATCAATAATACAACTGTCATCACCTCCATCTGAATCATCCCGCCACCACTTCGACAAGGCTAAACATAGTCATAGTTACACTTAGGTTGCATACATACAACCACATAGGGAGAGAGGAAAGAATCACATGTTATCTACTAAACCGAGTTTTGGCTCGAGTTATTGACCCATGGTACACCATTCCTCACTCTCAACATACACTTCTACCGATTTCCCTCAGGGTCGGTTAGCGTAAGGTTCACAACATAACATGTAACTACATCACTAACATAATGGTGGCACACAAATAACTACCATAACGTCTCACGTATGATATGTATCCAGGGTAGATCATAATCATACATCCACAGGGTGTAATACATCACTTTACCACATTCTGCACCCAAAGTGCAATCACCATACGATAGGGTTCATACACTCACCGTATGACCAAAAATCACAACATGAAGCATTACATATTTGCACAGTCATACATACGATGAACATAGTACATCACAACATAACATCCATTGCTACATAACAAGGTGGTACACACATTTATTCAGAACATGGTAAAAACATCATGATACAACTCATCTCTTTTAACATCAATCTAGTCATACAACACATTGATACACCTACATATCACAATATGTCACAATGCTCCAACACTATGTCATCCACATTAGAATTCTTTTCACACATCACAAAAAGTAATTCACACGTGAACTCTTCATAGAATCCACAAGAAGGAGAGAGAATACTCCCATTCCCAACATATCAACATGATCACAAACACGCACAAGGTGACATACACATCATGTGCGTTCACAATATCACAATTACGACAATAATCACATCACGTTTAAAGCACATTACTCTTCCAATATCTACCACCATCATGCAACATCATCATCATCATGCAGTATCATCATGTAACACCACCACCACCATGTAACATCATCATATAACACCAATCCGGCCCATAGGTTCGAGAGCATGAACCTATGCTCTGATACCAAGTGTAACGACCCAAAAAAAACAACACAGTGAAATACAGGATAATTTTTTTTGACTTGCTTGACACATAACATGACGCAACATGTCGTCACCAAGGATACAACTAACACTGTGAACAACTTGATACAAGGATGGCCATAAAGGCAGCACGGAAACGTTCACACCTATCAAGGACAATTTACTTTTCTTTTGTGAAAGGACATGGAAAAAGACCAACCACATTACATAGTTATAGCTGAAGACATCCCACTGTGAAAATCTTCTTAAGATTACTGATTTACTAGAGACATCTTACAATTCTTAGCTTACGTTCTAGAAGGTTCATGATATGTTTCATACCATTCTTCTTATAGGATTAAGTTTCTTTTCTTTTATATAACTTGAGGACTATCCTAGGATCACCTATAATATGAAAATTCCTTGATTAATTTGTTTACAAAACCAGGAGGTAAGCAATTCCACAAGGCTATCTATCTAAACCCCCACTACTGAAACTCGTTTCATACCCACATTGCATAAGGAGGCAAGCGTAAGATCAAAAGGAGAGGAGTATCGTTAAGGTTCAGAACCCTAATCATCTTTGATCAAGAATTAAAAATTTATCATAGCTTAGACAAGGACTACAAGGTACCATGGTAATGGTTAGAGAGAGAAGATAAATTTATTTTATTATGATCTATTTAGTTATTAACCGGTCTTTTAATGAGTCTTAAGAGTTCAATTGAATTTTGGTAAAAGCTTCATTTAGAAATCATCTTGATTAAGTTCGTCGGGGGA
The DNA here is from genome assembly GCA_019776745.2 of Taxus chinensis. NCBI lineage: Eukaryota > Viridiplantae > Streptophyta > Pinopsida > Cupressales > Taxaceae > Taxus > Taxus chinensis. Next base: position 77,263,800 of record CM034157.1, read on the forward strand.
TACACAGGGGTTCCCAACATGGAAGCATTATACTTAATGTGTTTTTATTCAAACTCCTGTACTAGATAAGATCTACCGATATCCCCAAAAGCCAACAGTGATATTACTTTTAAAATTAATTAACGTTTCCCAACAAGAGGACAATGTTTAATCCATAGCTTAAGGTTAGCAATGGTAGGTATTTTTTTTTTTTACATCGTTAGATAAACACTTTCTTTCCAATTAAAGACTCTTAATTTTATCAACCAAATACAACTTCATTATTATCTTCTTTATTTATTCATCTATGTATTCCTCTTCTTTTATCTTTGATTATCTTTAGAAAAAGGGGGTTTCAACCCACTAAAATATGCCTAGAATAACATTGATACTAGTACCATGGAGGGTTACTAAACCAATAAGCATTATGACCTGAAAGAAGAAATTATCGTTATTTAACAAGAACGCAAACCACGGTTATAACATTTCCATTCAACATGGCACATGAACCAAAGGAGTCAAGAGATTGGATTTCACTTGGGTCAAGAACAAGAAGGTAACAAAATAAGCCAAGCCATGCTACAAAATTTCCATGACTGTAAATGATATCACCAAAAGAATACTCATAACAAGGTCAAGATTGAATAATATTTCTCACAAAGGTAATTTACCAGTTAACCTACAGAAGGACAAGACAACATCATCACGAAATTTCAGAACAACCCAAGGCAAGAGGTTTTCTAAACTCCTTTGCAAGCACTATTAAAAAATTTACCTCACATTGGACATTTTTACAAGGAACTTCATAAATTGCACTGATGAAACCTTTACAACTCTTTCCTTTAATCTACTCGCATAATCCATCTGCACAAATACTAGCTGGAATCAGTTCGCGAGAACTGAGCATGTTAAGGCTACTCATTGCAACAGTAAGCTAACATTTAACAATATCAAGAAAGGAAAGTTCTAATTCAAAAATGGATTAAAACACAACCCACAACTCCAAAATTATTCGCATGAGAAAGAAATCTAAACCATCCAGCAAGGAGAAAGTCAAAATACCAGTAAGAACAAAATTACATAAATCAAGGCAAGACCTTATGGGTTAGGAACAAGAAGGTCAAGAGTGTTGATATTTCCTTCATGTAATCCTATGGATTACGTGATTGGAATCCAAAACTCAATCCATCCATCTAAAGGGGTCCAAGAGAAGACAAAACATACTAATTATGATCGTAGGCGCGAAACAAAATGACGTTATCCAAATCTCCCAGGGGAGGCTTCATAGTAATTAGGGTTCGACGCCCTAAAAGAAAAACAACTATAGTTTCAGTTTTAACCAAGGAGTTTACCACTACTTCCTTATAGGATTTCTTAAACGTAGTACTAGTTAACAAAACAAATCCACTCTTCCAAAAGCATACAAATGAGACACAAAAGGGGCCATTATTCTACCAACAAACCTTATCCTAATCGTCAACTTCTCTTCATAATATAAGGGAAGGCTAAACCCAAAAGTCGTTAATAATTTTTATATATTTCTGACAATGTCAATAAGCATTTTAAAATAAAAATTGATTTCCTTAACAAGGCCACAAAATGGGACCTTTTAGTAACCAAGTTTGAAGTATAAGATATTCGAGTTCGAAAACAAAGGGATTCAATACGCAGAGGGTAAAACACCAACGATGCCCCAGACTCAAAGGACCCTACCACGAGTGCAAGCACAAAATAAGAACCAACACACATATCCATCAGGAAGGTTACGCAGTGCAGTCAGGCCTAGAAGTTCTATGAGCTCCTTGCCAATGGTATAGAAGATGGAAATTTTACCCGATCCATGTGGGCTTATCAAGGAAAAGTCTAGCAAATATCAAACAGATGAATATAACAGCCACCTATTATATTATCACTGAAATCAGCTGTCATCTAACAGGAAATGAGTTCACGAGTCCAATACCATGGATTCACCTACAACTTTTGTTTCAGTCCAGCTATTAATAGCTTGCTCGCGACCCTTAACAAAATTTGTAGAGATTTCATTCAATAAAACTTACAATGTTTCCCCCTTACTTTAATCAAACAAGAGTTTGAACCAGGTAGTAGGTATAGTAATTCTCTCAACACGTAGAGGCCAAAATAGATGTCGGGTTATTCATCCTCTAGAACTGGGTACAACAGTCAACCATGTACAGTTCTAAAACAAAACCCTAATGTCATTATCTAATTAAAGAAAAGTAAGGAATGCCCACAGGCTTAAACAAGTTTTAGAACAAAATGTCACTATTAATGTACCTTTAGCAAAACAGGAGAGCCCTAAATAGGAAATACGTATTTATTCAACCAAATAGAGATATGAAGGCTTAACCTTCCATATAGTAAGCCTTCAATTACAAAATACCATCACAGAATTATTTTAAAAGAGAGTCATATAAGCAAACGAAACTCTATAATGTTTCCTTCCCTACGAACTAGACTGCATCACTCAATATTGCAGTAGCCCATTTAGACAAATATGAAATAGAGTAAGCTATAAGAGAGGAAAGAACATTCCAAGCAAAACCAGCGATCTAGGAACGAGATTTAAAGGAACAACCAACACAATCAGGCAGCGATATAAACAACCATGAAAACATTTGTCTAGGCGCCATTCAAGAGGAAAGAAAATTCATTTCAAGATACTGAAAGAAGGTAGAAAACTATTACAAGGAGTAGATTTAACATGCCTGATTAAAATTCTTCTCATGGCCACGCAACAAGCAGTCGACCCTTCTCGGCCCGCAGTCCCAAATTTACCTCTCCACTTCAGGCTTCCTCACCCACTCACGGTGTCCCAAATACCACGCAAAAGATACAATAACCATTCTTGTAAACTTCATAACAATCAATTGTATAGTCCGAAATGTGCATCTCTGCCCATAGTTCGGTTGGGTCGCATTGACACCCGATTATCATTCCCTCGCTGATCCATTCTGGTGAACACCCTATCTCCTGCTTCCCTGAAAAAGATTGTTGCCATGCATCCCTGGGTTTCTCAGAAGTAGATCCAAAATCCTCCGAACACTGATCCAAATTAGCCCTTAGCTCAATCCACCACATACTGTCAGTAAACAAGTGGGGTTCATCCCGGACAGCGAGCATGAAAATCCTTAGAAATAGAGGCTTTTATTTTGTGAGTTAAACAAGCAACTTCTCTGTCATCTTGCATACAAGATTAGTAGCCATCAACTAACTAGATTCAATGAGGCCGCAATCCAACAAGTGCATGATCTCAAAATCCCTTTTTGTTGGAGATCCTATCTCTTTTCAAAACAATTTCTGTGGAAAAAACTTTTGAGCAGTCTACTGGTTCCCTTACTCTGATACATTAATCAGCAGTATCTTTACACAGAAAAACAGTGCTCAAAATTGGCCGAATGACATAGTCCAATTGAGTAATGTTTGAGGTGGATTTTGTATGGGCTTGATGAAGGAAAAAATTCCTGATTTCATCTCTTTGAGGCTTCCCAAATTTTTTGGACCCCAAATGGGTAGTCAAGCATCCAAATGAAGATGTCTCGGCATTACTGTTATAATATTGCAAAGTCCCCTTCAACGAGCAGTTCACAGTACCCCTGCTTATTAAGGCTCTTGCATGTTATTGTGACGATTAGATGAAGTGGCAAAGAACGCTAGGATCAAAGTTTACAGGAAATCATTCCAATACCTCCAGAAGATCTGGATACAGGATTGGAAGGATTGATTTGAGAGCGACTGCTTCATCAAAAGTTTTGAAACATTCAGCAAACTTAGGCATAAAGTTAATCATATCCGGATTGAAGACCTGTTTGGTATATGGCATGCCAACTTAGTTATTCACTTGAAGACGGCCTTCTATAACATTGCATAGCAAATTGTGCTTCTGAATGAGGGTGTTTATGATAAGACAGAAGGCAGGGATAAGTAAGAGTTCTCAGCTTCCATGGAGTCTACACTCGGTAAAACCAACAAGGTCTCATTTAGAGAATCTTTGCAAGGAGAATTTCGAGATTTCAAGGTTCTTCCATGTATATATTCTCCACCTGGAAGAAGAGACTTCCCAAATTGAAAAGGAAAGATAGCTCAACTAAAACTTTAATTCTTCTACTACAGCTGCAAGATCTTGCAACAACTGATCATGACTGTGGTCGCGTGCAACCAGAACATCAGGATCAACACCAACGGTTCCTTGGGATGCTCTGCGGCAGCTGTCGCACTTAACTGCTCTGGAGGCCACTGATTTTCTGAGATAAGTTTACTTCTCGCACCCTGTAGCTGATGGATATAGCCAAAATACTTCCTCACGACACCTCCTAGGAGGATTTCAGTTCTACGCTCCACTGGAAACTGCCTGTACATCAGAAGGAGAACTTCGACTACACAAACGCAAACCTGAAACTCCCTCCATTCTCCTCAATGGATCCAGCGCAGGAAGAAGGAAAGCGTTTAGGAGGAAAGAAGGAGGATGCCTCAACATGCCTGCTTCACTGGCTTGAAACTCCATCAAGCCGTCAATTCTGTCAAACCAGACTGTGCCCAATGCATTGAATGACAGAATCAAAAGGAGATCCTGGTGAAGAAAAATGCCTCCACCGACTCCCATCTCCCTCACGCAAGGACAGACAAACGCGGTGGTCAAAAGTCAGCAGGTTGGGTGGTTGGGAGGAGGCCAAGGTGGTCATCGAGGCATATAAGGACTATCCAGTATAGTTGGAAACCATCTCATTGATTGATGTTCCCAAATCGTGGTCATTTAACTCGAAGAGAAGGAAAGACAAATGGAAGCCAAGGGGCATGCCTTGTGTCATACGCGTATGGCTGCGATATTTCTCCATTCCTGAAAGTGGTTCAAAGGATCACAAGATCTTTTTTATGAATTTTTTTAATTTTTGATAACTTTTTAATTAATTTTTAAATTTAGCAATTAGAAATTATTATTTTTTATTTTTCAATTATTTTTAAATTTTTAATATGTTTTTATTTTTAATAATTTTTTAATTTTTGGTTAATTTTTATTGATTTTTTATTTTTTCTTAATTTTTCATTCATTTTTAAATTTTTCATAGCGGTCCCACCACTGCCAGCGCAACCCCCAATCTCCAAAGTGGGTACATCAGTTTGAAATTTCAAATTATCTGGCTTCGTTCAACCACTTACGTCAACCACAGATATACCTGACATAGGTATAGAGACCCATATGCTATTGCCATCCACGTGGTCCTTCATGTTTTGGCCAATATTCAAATTTGAATTGTGTGATGAAAGTGTATAATTGTAGGATCACTGCTTTTGGTCAATTGCTTCTCCTCTCTAATTTTATGATATACAATGAAAAGCAACACTCCTACAATTATACACACAATCAATACAGACCTTTCCAGTATGAGTAGAGTGAGCTGATTATGTAAGTGAAAGTTGATTGCATAAAATGTTAGAGAAACTCCCATGAAACCCAACACGCAATTGATGTACTTCCATTTCTCCTTACGAATAGCTTTTATTCGGCTGGCATTTTCAGGGGAATGTTCCAAACCCGCAGGATCATATGCATCACCACTTCCAACTGTAAGAATCACTGCAGCATGAGATGCATGAGATCTAGAATAAGAATGAGGCTGGTGTCCTTCAATAGTTGTATCTGTAGTGTTAATATTAGTAGCTTGGACAGTTGTTTGTCCTCACCCTAATATAGCAGCATTATTTATGGGTAGTTTGGACAGCTGTTCGTTCTGGCCTAGAATTTAGAAAAATAGTTGTTAGGATAAAAAAAATTGTTATTTATTATTGACTCCTTTTAGGTGACACCTCATAACCAAGGTTGTTAATGGTTATTGAGTTGTCTTAATCTCAATCATTCACTTGTATCAATCTCAACCATTGATTTTCAACGAGAGTAGTATATAAGGGGGTCATTGGGTCATTTGTAATAAGGAATTTTTGGAGAGAAACTTACAGTGTTAGCAAGTAGTCTTGCAGTGTTAGCAAGGGCGCAGTGATAGCGTTAGAGATAGTAGTGGAGGAATATCAGCAGGAGGAATAGGAGATTGTTGAAGCTCTGCCAGTAAGAGGCAAGCAGTATTTGTATCTCTTGATTTGCTGAAGTTTAATATATTTCTCATCTGTAGTACTAGTTTTCCCTATGGGGTTTTTCCAGGGACAATTGTCTGAAAATATTGTGTTCACCTTGTTGGGTATTTTTTGTGTTTGTATTTGTGAAGTTACAGTTGTGTTATTTTCCAATATTTGTTGATCAAATAATCTTACAAGATAGGAGGTTAATAATTAGTAACTGTAATAGATTATTCACATGGTATTAGAGCTAAGTTCGGGTAGAAGAGATTTACCCTAGGTGAAAGAAAGTGAGGGTTTATAAAACCCATTTTAACCTCTTCAAAATTATTATTATTATTTTATTTTAAGATGGCCTCAATAGGTTTAAGAGATCAAGACAGATTGGATGGAGCCTCAGATTTTGGTGTCTGGAAAGACAGAATTTCTCTATTGCTAGAAGAGAATGTTATCAAGGAATATGTGACCACTGTTGTACCTGTACCTACAGATGCAACACAACTATTATCATATAAGAAGGAAGATGCCAAGGAGAGGAGGCTGATTCTTAATGGTGTCAAGGATCATATCGTTCCACATATTGTAGAGTTAGATACTCTGAAGGTGATGTGGGATGCCATTATGAATCTGTACCAGAATGCTACCACTAACCAGAAGCTGATTCTCAGATTAAATTTGAGGAATACCTGGATGAATAAGGGAGAAGACATCACAAGTTACCTCACCAGACTTAGACTTGTCAAGGATGAATTGACAGCTATTGGAGACAAACCAAATGATGACAAGCTAGTGAGAATAGCCCTAAATGGGTTTACTAAGCATTGGGATGTCTTTATTCAAGTCATCAATGGACGAGACACCTTACTGAGTTGGGATCGACTATGGAGTGATTTCACTCAGGAGGAGCTTAGACTAAGTCTTGTCAATGGAGCCAATAATAAGAGTCAGAAAAGTGAGGTGGAATAGGAAAATGTTTCCCTACCGGGTAAAGGGAAAGCAAATAAGGGGTCTAGTAAAGGGTCAAATTCACAAGGTGAAAAGAAGAAGAAATATTCTTCGAAGATCAAGTGCTATGGCTGTCACGAGTTTGGCACTATGTCAGCAATTGCCCAGAAAGGAAGAAGAATGAAAAGAAAGGTAAGAAGCAAGTTGCGGCTTCAGTAAGTGCAGATGAGCTCTCTAGTAGAATGGAAGATGAGTTTGCACTCATAGCATGTATGGTTAGCTCAACCTCACAGAGTGTTTGGTACATAGATAGTGGGGCATCATATCATATGATAGGAGTTAGAGAATACTTCTCCAGTTATAAGGAAGAGAGCACCAGAATCCAGATCTCTATGGGGAACATGTCCAAACTCAACTCAGTTGGGAAAGGGACTGTTCAATTTCAGAGGGAGAGTGGTAAGATGATTCCCCTTCATGATGTGTTACATGTTCCAGGCTTACAGATGAATTTGATTTTTGTATTTGTCCTTCAGGACAAAGGGTACAATGTACTCTTTAGAGGGGCACATGTGTTGATCAAGCACAAGGATTGGAAATCACCCATAGCTATTGGAGTTAGGATTGGTCGGCTTTATAGGCTGCAGTTTGATATTCCTAAGGCACTCATGAGAAACAGTAAGCTTAGAGATCAGGGAGAGCTATGGCATAGAAGGATGGGCCATATCCATCATGGAGCCCTTAAATTACTTCATGAGATAGTGACAAGTGTTCCTGAGGTGAGCACAGAGCATGATGATGTATGTAAGGGATGCGTGTTGGGGAAGTTTGCTAAAGCATATTTTCCAAGGAGTGACACCATATCCAAGGGCGTTCTTGATCTAGTACATTCAGATGTATATGGACCAATGTCGACGAAGTCTCTTAGAGGGTATGAGTACTTTGTTACTTTTATTGATGATTTCTCCAGGAAGACATGGATATACTTCTTTAATACCAAGGATGAGGTTTTCAGTCGCTTCCAATAGTTCAAAGCTCTTGTGGAGAATTCGACAGGAAGGAAGATAAAATTTCTTCGGTCAGACAATGGAGGCGAGTACAAAAGCAATGAGTTCTAGGAGTTCTATACCAGAGAAGGAATCAAGAGAGAGTGGAATGTTCCTTACAATCCGCAATAGAATGGAGCTGCTGAGAGGAAGAATCGGTCTATAACGGAGGCATCAAGGGCTATGTTGCATGACCAGGATATACCCCGTTATCTATGGGCAGAGGCATGCAGTACAAAAATATACATACATAATAGAGTTCCACATAAGGTACTAGGGAAGATGACACCAAAGGATGCATTCACTGGGAAGAAGCCAGATGTTAGTCACTTTATGATCTTTTGGAGTTTGGCATATTTTCACATTCCTAAGTACACACGTACCAAGTTAGATCAGACTGCAAAGAGAGGGTACTTTGTGGGGTAAAGTGAAACCTCAAAGGCATATTGGATATTCATTCCGGGGACTAGGAGGATTATTGTTCAACGTGATGTCAAGTTCATGGAGCACAAGGCATTTAGAAGGTCTAGAGATTTTCCAGTAGATGATCAAAGTGAGCAGCCAACAGAAGCTCTAAGGATCACTCAATCGAGTCAAGGGCAGCAAAGCTTGAGTACAGTTACTAGTACAAGCATAAACTCTAGAGGAGAGAGTTTTCAAAGTATGGAGCAACAGGTGCAAGAAGAGATGCATCAAGAAGACATGGATGTTGATCTTTCATCCTCTACAGTTGGCAGTAAGAACCGTGAGGTTCAACAGACACAGAAGAATACTCAGGAGTTAGTGGGTACTCCTAGGAGGAGTAATAGACAACAAATACCACTAGCCAAGTATGATGACTATGTTGCATTAGTTAGTATGTTGGTATATAGTGAACCTTATAGCTATCAGGAGGCTGCACAACATCAAGTGTGGCAAGAAGCAATGGCTAAGGAGTATACTTCAATTATGCAGAATGATGTGTGGGAGGTAGTGCCTAGACCAATAGATAGGGTAGTGGTTGGATCACGCTGGATCTATAAGATCAAGCATGGTGCATATGGTAGCATCGAGAAATATAAGGCAAGGTTCGTGGCAAAGGGGTTCTCTCAGAAAGAGGGAATAGACTACGAGGATACATTTGCTCCAGTTGCCAGGTATACTTCTATACGAGCTGTAATCTCAATTTTAGCACAGATGGGATGGAAGATCCATCAAATGGATGTCAAGACAACATTTCTTAATGATGAGTTGAAAGAGGAGGTATACATAGAACAACTAGAAGGCTTTGTAACACACAGCAAAGATACCCACATGTGTAGATTGAAGAGAGCGTTGTACAGACTCAAGCAGGTTGCCAGAGCATGGTATGAGCATATTGATAGTTACTTGCAGGAAATGGGATTTGTGAAGAGTGAGGCAGATGCTAATCTCTACTACTTGGTAGTTGGAGGTGAGATTCTCATTCTTGTCATATATGTAGATGACTTGTTTCTTACAGGTTCACAAGGGCTCATAAAAGAATGAAAGAGGGATCTTGCAGTGGAATTCGAGATGAAGGATTTGGGACTCATGCACTACTTTCTAGGGATGGAGGTATGGCAGAAAGATGGAGAGATTTTCCTTGGGAAAGGGAAATATTACATGGAAATCTTGAAAAGGTTCAGGATGGAAGATTGCAAAGCAATGTCTATACCCATGATCATGAATTGGAGGAAGGTAGACACATCCAGGGAGAAGGATGTAGACCCCACCTTATGCAAGCAGTTGATTGGTTCTCTCATGTATTTGGTCAATACCAGGCTAGATATATATTTTGTAGTTAACTCTCTTAGTCAGTTCATGGTTAAGCCAAAGAGAGTGCATTGGACTGCAGCAAAGCATGTGTTGCGTTATTTGCTAGGTACAATCGAGTATGGAATTAGATATGCTCGAGGTGAAGGAATCAAGTTGATGGGCTATATTGACACAGATTGGGTAGGTAGTACAACGGATAAGAGAAGCACTTCAAGGTGTTGTTTCAGTCTGGGATCAGGAGTTGTATCTTGGTTCAGCAGGAAGCAAAAGTCTATGGCTCTGAGTTCAGCAAAGTCAGAGTACATAGTAGCTAGCATGAAAACATGTGAAGCTATATGGCTTTGGAAGTTGCTAGTCACTTTGTTTGGTCAGAAGGTTGAGACTACGGTGATACACTGTGAAAATCAGAGTTGCATCAAGTTTACTGATAATCTGATGTTTCATGATAGGTCAAAACATATGGACATCAAGTATCAATTCATTAGAGATTGTGTACAGTGCGGGGTTGTTAAGCTACAGTTTGTACCTACAGATCAGCAGGTAGAAGACATTCTGACAAAGGCATTAGGGAAGGAAAAATTCATCTTCTTCAGAGAGATGTTGGGTGTCATGTAGAACAACTTCCTCGTTAACAGGGAGTGTTAATATTAGTAGCTTGGACAACTGTTTGTCCTCACCCTAATATAGCAGCATTATTTATGGGTAGTTTGGATAGCTGTTCGTTCTAGCCTAGAATTTAGAAAAATAGTTTTTAGGATAAAAACAATTGTTATTTAATATTGAATCCTTTTAGGTGACACCTCGTAACCAAGGTTGTTAATGGTTATTGAGTTTTCTTAATCTAAGCCATTCACTTGTATTAATCTCGGCCGTTGATTTTCAATGAGAGTAGTATATAAGGGGGTCATTGGGTCATTTGTAATAAGGAAGTTTTGGAGAGAAACTTACAGTGTTGGCAAGTAGTCTTGCAGTGTTAGCAAGGGCGCAGTGATATCATTGGAGATAGTAGTGGAGGAATATCAGCAGGAGGATTAGGAGATTGTCAGAGCTCTGCCAGTAAGAGGCAAGCAGTATTTGTATCTCTTGATTTGCTGAAGTTTAATATATTTCTCATTTGTAGTACTGGTTTTCCCTACGGGGTTTTTCCAGGGAAAATTGTTTGAAAATATTGTGTTCATCTTGTTGGGTATTTTTTTTGTTTGTATTTGTGAAGTTACAGTTGTGTTATTTTCCAATATTTGTTGATCAAATAATCTTACAAGATAGGAGGTTAATAATCAGTAACTGTAATAGATTTTTCACATGTAGCAGAATCAGGTGGTATTTAAGGGGGATTTCCCAGCCCAGCAGGAACAGATTCATCAACACCACCAACTGTAATAATTCCCGCAGCGGATGCATGAGAACTAGAATTAGAATGAGGCTGGCATCCTTCAGCCACAGTATCCGTAGCCGTATTAGGCACTGTTCCAGGGGGATGTTCAAGCCCAGCACCATCACATGCGTCACCACCACCAACTGTAATAATCAGTGCAGCAGGGAATGCATGAGAAGCAGATTCAATATGAGTGTGGCGTCCTTGGAGTGCAGTATCTGTAGCAGAATTAGGCGGGATTTCAGGGAAATGTTCCAGCCCAGCACCATCAGATGCATCACCATCACCGACTGTAATAATCAGTGGAGGGGATGCATAAGAATTTGAATCACAATGAGGATGGCATCCTTCAACTGCAATATCTGTAGCAGTATTAGGCGGTGTTCTAGGGGGATGTTCCAACCCAGATGCATCACCACCACCAACAGCAATAATCACTGAAGCAGGAGATGCATGGGAAACAGAATCAGAATTAGACTGATGTCCTTCCACCACACTATCTCCTTGAGAGATCAGCTGCAATATTTTGATGAAGAAAGATGTAAATATATCATAACAGCTGAACCCCATTAGACCCAGAGAAGCTTCGACAGAGAATACAAAAACTGTAATTTGTGGCCCAACGTTGTTTCAGAGAAGAGCAGCAGTTTCGATATATAGAGCATAAAACGGTGACTGCTAACAGAAGAGGAAGAACTCCAACCAGTTTCAATATATTTATAGAGAAGAGGAGCAGTTTACAGAAGAGGAAGAACTCCAACCAAAGAGGTGATAGGTCGGAAGGTTCTTGCAGAGCTCCCAGGAAGGTGCGTGCGTGCGTGCCTGCGTAGTGCGGTCGGAAGGAGTGTTGAAGGTGCGTGCGTGCGTAGAGCTCCCAGGAAGGAGTGTTGATGAAGTTAGTGAGTCAACCACGAAGAATATTAAAAATCTTATGTGTCCACCACGATTATTGAGCAGAATCTTTATGAGAAATTTTATTGTTGGTTAAAGGATATAATGGGTCCAATTTTTTATATATTAATAAAGTATTTCTTGCAAATAAAACTGACTAAATATGTATTTTAGGATTTTAAATATAAAAAGAGATAGTGCATCCATAGTTATATCAAATCTTTAAAGTTTTAAATGTATTTTTTATGATTTATTTAATTAGATTTTAAAATATCTTTTTTCTACTAAATGGGATATAATATTATGTTTTAATTTTGGTGTTAAGTATTGAGGCGTATCTATTTTGCTAAATATATTTGGGATTTCAATCAAGTTTCTCCTCTTATTAAGATTTGTATCTTGGTGTACACTATGAAAACACATTTTGATAATTTGGACCTATTTAAAACTAGTAACATTATTCGTAGGTATTTGTGGAAGACACAAAAACAAACTTATTTGTGTTAAATAACTAACTCATCAACAATATTAATAAGAGTAAATATTGTTTGTATGTTCCATTGAATTATATAAATTTAGTAAACAACTCATATGTCATCTATGTGCTTCTACAATTTACATACATGTTTATTAGGGGGCTTGTATCTACAACAATGGAAAAACAATAGGCTTTCAATTATGCTTTTCTATAGTTTACAATTTAACACATTTTGGGAGCATAATAATAAAATCTGCAAAGATTGACTTTATTTTGTGTAAGCTTCTATTGTAATCCTCGATCTTTTCAAGGTCTTCCTAAAAAAAAAATTGTACTCTCCATCAATCCTCCTTGGTTCTTCTGCACACCTCATGGCCCTAAAATAAAAGTCCATTGAGAACAAGAAGTTGATACGTATGCATTCCTCATCCATATAATCAAACATTTAATTAAAAAAAAAAATTAGAAAGGAAGTACAACAAGATCAAATGCCCAAATGAAAAATGAAATTAAAATAAAAAAATAACGAAAGTTGGAATAGATGTTTTAAATTATTATGTGTTTACATAATAGTGTAATCAAAGCAAGGAGGCGTTCCATATTTCTTGGTGCTCAATTGTAAAAATCTTACTTGAAACTTCCAACAAATTTTTTGGAACCTAAAATATTATAACTTAAACTTTAGCATTTGAAATTACATTGATTTTATTAAGTACTAAGCTTAAGATATGTTTGCATTTAGATATAACTTGTATCAAAGCAAGAAGGAATTCCATATTTCTTGGTGTTCAATTAATAAAATATCACTTGAAAGTTCAACAAGTTTTTTAGAACCTAAATTATTATAACTTAAATTTTAGCAATTTAAATTACATTGATTTTACCAATTACAGACTAAATAGAGAGCTTACTTTCAACCCTTGAAACTACTCTCAGCAAAATCTAGGCCACACTAGGTTCCCAGACTCTTCCTCCAAAGAAGCGAAGAACTGTCACTGAAGATCCATCTAACGGAGTGACTCAAATTCTCACGTCTCACCTCTCCGCTGGTCAAAGGACCAAAACATACATAAGGGGGAATCTCTCTTTCTGAGTGGGTGAACTCACTCAAGAAGAAGAGGGATTTTACCCAAATACGAAATGGACCTCAGGTGAAAATCTCATAACTCCTAGAAAAGGGGATGTCATGGGCCCTGACTAGGGATATCCAATTTGTTTTTAGTGTCGTGGCCCATGAAGATTTTATTCATTATAGGGACTAGTTGCTAAATCATGTGTCGACCCTCCTAGGATAAACAGTAATGTTGAAAATTAACTTTTGTGTTGCAATTTAGTCTTTTTTATTTTCACCAATTTGTGTGTATATGCATATTTTCAAGGGTAGGAGCCCCGATAATAGAACCCCCATTTTTTATATAGTGCATATCATTTTGAATTGTCCATTTCCTTCGTTATTGTGTGGCATATGTTTTCTTTCTTATGTACTAGAATTATTAAGATATATCATTTATTTCATGTCTCCCTGCACATCACCATAAATGAACCCACAATTTTAATCACTTCACATAATTTCTAATATTCCACACAACTGCACACTATCCTATACTAAAAATCCAACCGCTCAATACTTAATTACGCCTGGGTCCTTAGAACAGAAAAACTAAGTACTTCTCCCTCCTTTTAATACTCAAGTAGCCAAAAATAAGTACCACGGATCTATCCATTACTCAATCGGGTGCCCAAGCCCATGACAGGAACTTAAAAAAAATTCAAATAAGGGAGGTTGTGAAATTAATTCTAGGCTTCGAATTTCGAAATTGAAAATATTTTAAGCCAATCACATATACCCCCTTGGGCCTTGGGGTCAGACCACCAATTTGTAGAATTTTGGGCATAAAACACCTTTGACATAGCTACTGTTTCCCCTGGAAATTCACTTATGTTTTCTTTTTCATCACAGGTTTGAAAACCTAACCTGTGTTTCACACAATTGTCGAAGACAAATAGAGTATGTTTCATGATGCTTTCACATTTTCCAACATATTTCCCTATCTTAGGTATCAAGGATAATTAACGTTCCACACCCAATACTCATATGTTGTAAAAGCAACTGATTGTTCTGATAACATGTCGAAGTACCTACTACCCTTTTTATTTCAAACCCCCTGAAAACCTTGATATTTCAAATAGGCAGACAAATAGAACGAGCATCATATTTCTTGATTGAACAAAAGAATTTGAATGGAAAATTAAGAACACAAATATAAAGTACAAAACCAGACTGAAAATATGATTATATCTAATAGCACAGTGTTGAAAAAGGAGACATTATAATTTTGGACACCAACATTAGCTCAAGCTCGGGGATGGACTCCCCCAGCGTGTGTCCAAAGAACACCAAAAGCAACCCTGGAAGAAGAAATCCAGATGCCTATCCATTAAGCAATGGAGTCCATCAAATAATCACAACTTTAGCACACCACAAGAGAGTGAACAACACCCTCAACCCAAGAAAAACACCAACAAGAACAAAGCAAGAACTAGAAAAAGAAAGAAAGAAACTATACACTATATAGATGAATCACTAAGCCCCCAAGGACCCAAAACTTTTCACTAAAAACTGCTCGGATGCCAGACAACGCATACTTCTCCAATTTATATGCACAAATTAACAAGCAAAACCTCGCGGGTGATAAACTTAACCATTTTTACTGAAACACAGATCACCAGTCATCTGCCTCTACTAACACATAACTCATCCCGTAGTAAGAAAAATGCACCACCATTCCAATCAACCAACAAGCCTTGTGCACCCAACAAGACATGTCCAGAGACATCTTCCTTTTATTTATTTTTAGACAAATCCCCATTTAACCAATTCCTCTTAATTTTGAAGTAGGCATTAAGAAAAAAATCTATATGCTTGTTTTCAATTAGATTCACCGCATCTATGTTTGAATGGAAGTCATTTGTTCTTTGTGCACTCTGCTTAACAGGAAAAGGAAAAACATCAGCCCAAAACACACTTTTTCCTCCTGTCTAAAAGAAGGAGAAACTTTCTATAACTAGAAACCACTAACAACACACAAATCAACCTGCTACACCCTTAAGGGATTGAGTGATGAATGATGCTCAATAATTTGATTAGAAAACAAGGGAATAAAAAAATTCAAGCTTAGGCTCATATGCAACTCAACACACATATCTTCAGGAAACAAAGCCATATAGTCAATTTCTTGTCTTCTTCCATCTGATACAAAAATTTCAATAAAAATTTCATCTAGACAAGCCCCCCTAATAGCAAGAGCCACCATATCAATTTCAGGATCAAATCGACTAAGTTACATACTTTCAGGGAAATAGAACACTCCTGATTAGTCCATAAATACCTCATTATAGGTTTCCTTGATGACTTACACCGCAGTCTAAACCTCTTCTCCTGCTTCACCACTACGTTAAGAAACAAGAATCTATCTTCCACTGAGGGAAAACCCTCGTCATATTTAATAATAATTTCATTCCTTAAGAAAAAAAAAGTCATGACTAAGAGAATCTCAACTTCGGACCAACCCTGTTGTATTATTTCCTTTCAAAAGAGAACAAATGAAAATTTGTAAAAGCCATGGATTTGGGGTAAGAATCTCTAAAGAAACCCCAAAGGATTTTAACAATCTGATCAATGGACCATGTGATAAGAAATGAGCAAGGTTTCCTTCTTTGCATACATTAATTTGAAATAAACATGCAAACTAAGCAAATGAAGTTAATCTCTATTCTTTGAAAGCTTGAAATAATGAACCTAAGAGGATCTAAGCATTCAGTTTATGTGTTAAGAGAAAGAGATCTCCCCATTAATGGCTTCAAGGCCAATGGATCTTCCCTTTTACTCTATGTTAATGCTATGAAATACAAGATTAAATGCTTTTAGCTCAAATGAAAGAAGATGAAATACAAACTAAAGCCTAATCAAATTGCTATAATTTGTGTTAGGAAGAAGAGAGGATTCTTAGGAAATGAGGGAGGGGGTAAAGCCCTATTTATAGTTTTTGGTTTGGAAGAAAAGGGAGATTTGGGTGCATGTGGGACAAAGGCTAAAGTCCAAAAAGCACTTTAGCAAGTCAAAGTGTGATTTGACTATGTTTAGAGGGTAATTAACCTAGGTTAGACTAATTAATCTCTCTTAGAGAGTAATTAGGGTTCTGGAAGGGTTCTGAAGGGCTTAATCAATCCAACGAAGTGGATTGATCTTCCAGGGAGCTAATAGAAGCAAGCTAGAAGAGAATAAGAAGCTAATGTAGTTAGAACGAGGCTATAACTACCTGTTTAAATGGTTTATAAGAGGAAAAATGACCAAAAGGGTGTCGTAGGAAGGGAGTTAGATAGGCCTAACTGGCAGTGTGCCATCAATTTGCAAAAGGAAGAAGTGTTAGTGCACCATTAGAAATAATAGTGTATTGAGAAAACTACAGGTGTCTACATTTTCCCCTCTTTGAGGTGACGTAAGCGACGTCACTTCAAAGAAAGTAGACAAACACAAGCAAGTAGAAATTTTTTGAAGGGGTAGAAGAAAAATTAATAGGGTGAAGGATGATGAATGCCCCCTCGAGTGTCGATGGGGTGACGAAGAAACTCGATCGATGATCGAAAAAGAAACAAATAGAGAGAAAAGTGTTCAGAGAAGACGAGAGACTAGAAGAAAAGGGATTGTGAGCTATCCGCAAATCAATTGCTAACAATATTTTAATCATCATAATGCTTAGAATCCTCCTCATGGGTCCTTATTAAAATGTGAGCATGCGATGGAAGCATAAAATGACATTAAAAGCCAAGATACAAATAACCATCCTTTGCTAAAATAACCAAATCCATGCAACATACATGAATGTAATGCAATACGAGAAATAAACCGAATCACCTGACAGGGAAATAAGTACAATCACACACACTTAAACCAACAACGTTCAAGATAGTTGCACAAATATTTTGTTATCGAGATGAAGTCGCAAATGGCTTGATAAACGACTAGGGTGAAGAATGATTCCCCGAGCAAGGTGTATTATGCAAGGGGGAAGATGGAGGACACTTCTGTCCTATGAAAAAGAAATGTGCATGACAAAAAACAGTACTAGGAAATTGATAGTGCCCCAGTGTATAGACGAAGTAAGCAACATAGCTTGTTTAGGTGATTGAAGATTTTGGTGATGTGCGAGTCATTGTTTCAAATGATTTTGAGAATGTCAGCAAGATCTGGGATGAGTGCCATGCAATAGACACAGATTTCATCCGTAGATGATCGGTTTAATCAATTTTAAGCCCTTTTGCTATTTTCCAATATTTTTGTGGTTTTTTTTTTAAATATATTTTTTTGATTTTTTTCATTTTCTGGGTTTTTGATCGGTCAGAAGAATTTTAAAAGATCAAAGATCTTCCAAAAATACATGCGCGTAGGTGGTAGTGGGAAGGCCAAGCTGTCAAAAAGCTCAGAATATACGCCCACAAGAAGAAAGATGAGTCAAAAATAAATTATTTAAAATAAATTAGTAAATAATCATCACGACGGGGAGAAATAGATGAAAAATAGAGGAAAAAGGTGGGAAAAGGCGCCTGAAAGGTTCGTAAATTATCTCAGTGCGACGAAGAAGGGACCGTTGGATGGCATGAAGTGCCCCAGTGTGTGAAAATTAGTAAAAATAATTATTTTAATATAAAAAATAATTATCACAGCGGATAGAAGAAGGTTAGAATGATCACGGTGGAGAAAACATGCCCCAGGGGCATCACGACGGGTTAATATACTCACCCGGGGTCGGTAAAACAATCACAACCAATTCATTTTGACCAGAGCCTCTGTAAATTTTTACCGTGAGTGAAAATCGAGAGCCCTGGAGTGAGATGGCGAGGATACCGAGGAGGACAAGGTGCGAGATCACATCCGGGAGTACATGCGAGACCCTAGTGGATGGACCATTCATGAGTGCCCTAACCCTCCCATTAATTACACATTAATTACACTTTTTAGGGTTTCTTAGGGTAGGTAGGAGGAATTTTGACGCATGCGTGTAGGCATATGCGTTGGATTGATGGGTATGCACACGTGCATGCATCAAAACTGACACGGACGCACATGCATCCATTGTGGGGGACAGGGATGCATATGCGTACCTATTCGGCAGAAGTGGGTACACGTACGCATATCCATTAGGAAAGACATGTGCATGCACGTGTACCCATAGAAAAGACAAAAGGGGGCGTGTAAGTGTTGGTTGGGGTCAGGATAGACATGTGCATGCATGTGCATCAAAACAAGTGCGTAGGTGTCATGGAGGGTGCGTATGTGTCCTATATGGCCAGCACCAAAAAAAAGGAGGAGAAAGTTAGTGCGTGTATGCATCCCCAGGGGCGCGTACGCATTGGTTAGGGTGCGCAGGTGCCAAAGGAGGCACGTATGCGCTAGAAGCATTTGAGAAAAAGACAACTGGCTAGAAAATAGCCAAGTTTATAGAAGAAAAAGGTGAGATTACCTTTCGAAGAAAAGAATAGTTAGTAAGTTAGATGTGTTAAAAAGCTTTATTTTTCCTTAGAAAAATATTATAGAAATGTTAGATGTCTAACACTTGCGTTGATTTTGTAGCATATGTTACCTGTTCTCCAGACTCGTGAGTGCTACGGCCGCTTGGCTGTGATAGAGGCACAGTTCGATGATGAGGATAGAGCGACCTTGGTGAGCCTTTTGCACGTGACGGGACTATCCTATGTGGCCGAGATGCCCCAGATCACTTTAGATCATGACCTCTTGATGAGCCATAGCAGAGCGGTGGCACAACGAGAGCCAGTGCTTTCACCTCCCAACGCAGGAGATGACTATTACATTAGAGGATGTATGGCGCATCCTGTGGGTCCTAATCCAGGGATAACTTATTGAAACGATGAGCTGCTGGAGTGACATTCAATGTCACATCACACATTTGTTCGGTGTTCCCACCATACCATGTGTGGGATGTCTATCAGACTATCTAGATGCATAGAGGATCCAGAGCTAGACCGCGTAGTGGTCTACATGATGGCTCTTGTCGATGGAGTTCTACTCCCTGACAAGACTAGTGCTTCATTTCCACTGGGACTCCTAGGAGTGATTATGGGTTTGGTGGAGGGACAAACTTACTGCTGGGTTCAATGCATTTTAGCACATTTGTACTGGGATCTCCATCTGATCACCTACTACCATCAGAAGATGGTAGGACCTGCTCATTTATTACAGATTTGGGCATGGGACCACATTGCTATTGGTTTCCCCCTAGGTGTGCTGAGAGGTCGGGCTCCCGACGAGCCTTCTACTATGGGTTGGGTCCCGGTAGGGGACGATGTGTGACCCTTCATGGGGGTTACATACCATTATAGGCGTGAGCTAGATGAGCTGCTCCAGGCTTCCATTTCCTGGAGACCTTACATACATTTTCAGTGGCCAGAGGATGGTCTAGAGCTTAGCACTGCCACTGTTGAGCATTTTATTTTGGGTAGCCACAGCTATATGTGGGAGTTTGTACAGAGTGGATCGATGTCAGTGGCAGTTCGGCCTTACCCAGGATGTTCCTGGGCTAGATAGATGGTATGCTCACAGAGCCAGAGAGCACTTTGATATGGGTCCACAGATTGCTCGCGACAGAGCACTGGCTAGCTTTCGACAGGTGGCACCTGCTATTTGGGTGCCGTTTAGACAGATCAGAGATCTAGGCACTACATTAGAGTATGGGCCATGGTACCATGGTGTGCTCCATGCCGTTTGAGCATTCCTAGAGTGGCATATGATGTCAGCTTAAGGCCTCCTCCAGTGAAGCCTCCTAGTGGTGGCGAGGGTGGAGATGATAGTGATGATGACAATGATGAGGGTTGGCCTGATGCGCCCCAGCATGTCAAAGGTAGAGGATAGGGTGCCCTTCCACAACAACCATAGAGACAGGGCCCCAGGCCCAGGCCGAGATAGATATACAGGGCCGTGGACATAGAGTTGCCCCCAGTGGGCATTCAGCGGGGATCTATACCCCTCTTCAATAGGTACTACCAGCATGTAGGGGCCGCCTTTTGATACCCCAGAGAGTAGCAGCACAGGTGGACAGCGAGCTGCTCTTCAGCAATAGTTACAGGATAGCCATCATTGTTCAGTTACAGGTGGCTGGTGAGAGAGATAGAATCAGGATCCAAGTATAGGTCCTCACATTAGAGCGAGACTAGGCTCGGGCACATATACAGATTTTGATAGTAGAGAGAGATCAGGCCCAGGCACAGGCTACTCAGGGTAGTGATAGTGTTGCATGGCAGAGTCAGGTGTGAGAGATGGCCAGCACAGGGGGCTCAGATATTGAGCCTCCTACACCAATCCCAGACTCAGGTACAATGGTTTGTGGCCCAGAGGGACCATGTATATAGATGGTCACAGGCTCTCCTAGCATAGAGGGATGAGGCCTGAGTAGAGGTGTAGACTGTTACTGCAGAGTGGGATCGAGAGGATGCCTCTTCGAGATAGGTTGAGGCTAATTTAAGTAAAGTGACAGGTGAGTGAGATTTTTCCCTTCAGGCATCCCTCGCTTCAGGGGATGCTAACTTGATCCGTGATGCCACGAGGCTTGGTGGTGAGGCGTTATTCTACAAGACTACCTATTTCAGGGTAGTTCCCCCAGAGCAGCGAGTGGTACTCCCTCGACAGTCAGGGACGAGCATGACAGGATCCAGGTCACATAGATCAGGCCACTCATTGAGATCAGTTAGGTAACCCATGCTAGAGCAGTCAGCTAGACAGGGACCATCTAGTCAGCCTGGTGGTCCATCTAGTGTAGGTCCTCCTCAGCCACCATTGTTTCATCGACCAGGTGACAGACCTAGGAGCCCCAGCGAGGGCGAGAGCTGTGGTTGAGCTCCACCTTCTTCTTTTGTACAGACATTCTTTATTCATGCCTCTGATGAAGGTTGATTTTGTTGTATAGCTTTGTATATTTATTCATTTTGATGATGCCTCATGATGAAGGCCGGATTCTTCTTGATGCATGCCCCTTTTTGATGGCATATTGTATCAATGATGTATTATTTTGAGTCACCGACTAGACATTTTATACTTGTATAGATATGTGGACACTTTTGATGTATCATCTTTGTACACCTCAGCTGAAAGGCATTTTTGATATGGAGTACCGATGTATATCCATTTTAGTTAATATTAGATGTATATGACACACATGTATAGGATTACTTTTTGGGCTCAGATACACGTGTTTATGAGATGATGTACTTTATTCTTTTGTTTCATGATGTACGTGGCACGAGTGGGCATAATTCTATGACATAAAATACCCTTAATTAGAAATTACTCTATGTTGAATCTTATCACATGTTGCTTATTTTATTCAGCACTTATGGATGCGTTGTATGTTGTCTGATCATGCACTCACATGTATGTGGTATATCTTAGATTCAAAAATGTGTATACTTTCTACTTTCATATTTAATGATGTTTCTGTAGATGGCACCACATATTTTTAAATTCATGAGCAGTTTTTATGCTAGGACTTGGGATGATACTAGATGATATTGGTGCGGGGGGGGGGATAGATTAGTGATTATGCGCAACCCCTCTTGCCCCCATTGATGATACGATATTTGATGATTAGCTTAGCACACATGCATGATGTAATACTTAGCATTTTTGTATATATATATGATGTAGTGGATGATGTTATAAATGTGATGAGATGATAGATGATAGATGTGATAACAAACAACTGTGCAAAAACACACAAGCAAAAGTTAACAAAACTAAACAAATATACACATACTACTACTCAAATAAAACACATGCACAAACCTCTAACAAGAGATAAAATGAGACGTAATCTAAGTAAGAAAAAATGAACCCTAAAAGGAAGCACACTAACAAACGAAGAAACCTACGATAATTTTTTACAAGCATGATAGTTTTCAAATATATGTAATGCAATGCTCAACTTAAATCTAACAAGATTCAATTTTTGATAAGCAAATGATCCATTTTAAAGAACTAACAATTCAATAGACTAAGTACACCAAAAATATACAAACCAACAACTAAAAGTCAATTAAAGCACTACTTTGTTTTTGTGGGACAACATTGACATATTTTCTAATGTTTTTGGGTTTATCTAAGAAGATAAGTTTTCACAGCTAAGTTTTTCACTCTTTTGTCTAGGTTTCCCAAAAAGATAGCGTTGTGAAATGAAAGTAGCCTTATCCTTGGAAAGGGTGTTTTTCCAAATGTTTAGTTTTTTTGTGTATTGTTTTCCACATGTTTTTGTATTTTCCAAGGTCATGTTTTTAAAGCAATGTACAAGAATGATGAAGCGTGGATGCCCCCAGTGTGATGTGGGAATATACAAAGGGCAGAATGCCATGTGTGTATGTGTAGGAAGATGGAAATGGTATTTTCATGCTCAGCATTAGATAGGCATATACAAAGGTAATGTCCTTCATGTAGATATAAGAGCAAACAAACCAGATCATGGCAAGGCAAAGGTGATCCTAGTAGGGTTCCTAGACCTAGCAGAGAAATTCGCATATCTAAAGAAGTGGTAACGATTACCCACCCTTCCATAAGAGTAACTTGTGTCTAGAAAATACTCCTTGAGTGCCAAAAACTAGTTTTCACTCAAATACCTCCCCCCTGTGCCACAATTGTGTGGTTTTCACATGAGGACAACCTGTTTTTTCTTTACTATTTTCTCATTAATCTTTTCCATTTTTTTTTGCTTGTTTTTTCTTTGTTTTAACAATTTTTAGTTCTTATTTGATATTCTCATCATGCCTAAGCATAGAACCGCTTTAAGTACATGGAATTCATGGGTTTTGGAAGCTCTTTCCATCTGAATATGCAAGTTTGTAGGCCTCTGATCCATATTTTGCAATTACAACATAAGGACCTAACAAGTTAGCCTCAAACTTCCCTTTCTTTTATCTGTCTTTAACAACATTCTTCTGATTTTCTTTTAGGACTAGATCCCCTACATCAAATTCCCAATGATTGATGCATTTATTATATCCTCTGGACACTTTGTTCTGATAAACTTTTAGGTGATTGAGTGCTCTGATATGCCTTTCATCTAATAGTTATAACTCTAGTAGGCCAGCAACTCTGTAGTCTTCATCTTTATCAAGATAGTCCCTGAGAGATATTCTCAGGGAGGGAAGCTCCACTTCTAGAGGTACGATGGCTTCAGTGCCGTAGAGAAGTGAATAAGGGGCCGAACCAGTAGGAGTGCAGATAGAAGTATGATAGGCCCAGAGGGGTAGGATGTATCTGCAGATGCCAATTACGACCGGTTTTACTGACCATTTTCTCCATAATCCACATAAGGGTTTTATTGGTGGCTTCTGCCTATCCATTACCTTGAGGGTAATAAGGGGTAGACCACTTAAGTTGGATATGGAAGCATTGACACAATGTTTTAACCATTTTATTTTTGAAAGATTTACCATTATCAGTGACAATGGACGAGGGGATCCTGTAACGGCATATGAGATGGTTCATGATGAATTTTGAGATCTGTGCACCGATGACATAGGTAAGAGGAACAGCCTCTACCCATTTGGTAAAGTATTCGGTGGCGGTGATGATATGAGTGTGACTGTCTGATGAAGAAGGATGGAGCTTCCCTATGAGATCCAAGCCCCATTTAGCGAATGTCCAGGACGTTACAATAGGATGTAAGGATTACGCCGGTGCATGTATTAAATTCCCATACTTGTGGCATAGTTCACACTTCTTTACGAAAGTTGGAACAATCGGACTTCCATGGTGGGCCAATAATAGCCCACTCTCAATATCTTCTTAGCTAAGACCATATCACTAGTATGTGCTCCACAAATACCACTATGTA
Organism: Taxus chinensis; assembly: GCA_019776745.2. Lineage (NCBI taxonomy): Eukaryota > Viridiplantae > Streptophyta > Pinopsida > Cupressales > Taxaceae > Taxus > Taxus chinensis. Next base: position 77,288,271 of record CM034157.1, read on the forward strand.
CTTCCTTAATTACGTGGATAGAATCAGTGACATCCAAACTACAAAGAAGATTCCCATCATAGCCATGATGATAAAGGGTGCCTCCTAGGAGGGTATAACAGGCTATGCGGAAATTAATGGCTTTCTTTTCAAAATGGGCGATGTCAAGGGGAAAGGTGCCATCTTGTAGGTATTAGAAGATAGGGTCATACCAAGGGGATAAAGTACCAACAACTTCACATGCCAAACATGATTCCGACATATCATATGCAGGTACTTGTAGATGTTCTACGAAGAAGGACATCTTGCTTTCTTCAGGTGCTATGCGTAAGAGAGACCCAATAGTAGCCATGGCATCTACGGATCTATTATGTGACCTTGGTTTTTGTTCAAAGATGACTTGTGTGAAATACTCCTTCAAAGTTTCAACCATCTTCTTCTATGGAATAAGATTCTCATCTTTAACCTTATACTCATCATTAACCTATTTTATGATAAGTTGAGAGTCCCTAATGACTCATAGTTGTCTGATATTCCATGTAATAGCTAATCTAAGTAAGTCGATGAGTGCCTTGTACTTTGCAATGTTATTTGTAGATGAGAATCCCAACTGGAATGCTCGTGGTATCTCATCACCATTTAGAGTGATGAGGTCCACTTCTTATCTAGATCCATGGAAGGTAAAAGATCCATCAAAATGAACTTGCCATTCGATGGAATCTTCAATATACATGATGGATACATCTGGTAAATCTAAGCACAAGGGTTCCATTCCTGGGAGAGGAGCTTATGCCAACTAATTGGCCAGTACCTATCCTTTTAAGCACTTATGATTTACAAACTCAATGTCAAACTCACTCAAGAGAATGATCCAATTAGCCATTCGGCCTGTGAGGGTGGGTTTGGATAAAAGGTACTTGAGAGGGTCGACTTTGGATATGAGTTTGGTCTTATTATTTAGGAGATAATGGCAGAGATTTTGAAATGTGAATACAACAGCCAAGTAGGCCTTTTCTATTTGGGGATAATTCAGCTCGTAGGTGACCAAAGTGTGGCTAAGATAGTAAAATGCTCTCTTTATGGGCTAAGTCATATTGGGTAAGTAATTCTCTAATGGAAAACTGGGTAGCAGAGATATATGAGAGGAGAGGTTCATCGGGGGTAGGTGGCATTAGCATACGTGGGTTATATAAGTACTGTTTGAGTAGCACAAAGGATTTTTGACAATTAGGTCCCTAATTGAAGGTGACATCTTTCTTGAGAAAATGAGTAAAGGGGTGGCACTTATCCGCAAGTTGTGAGATAAAGCGACATATTGCCTGGATCTTCCCTTGTAGACTCCTTAGCTGCTTGAGAGTGGTAGGTGGTGGCATTTCTATGATAGCCATAACCTTTGCATGATCCACTTCAATCCCTCTTTGTGAGACAATGAACCCTAGGAGTTTTCCTGACAACAAACTGAAGACACATTTCTAAGAAATTATTGGTCATGGTACCTGATGTGTATTGGGATGTCAATGATGTAATCATATGTAATATATGATTGAAACCCCAATACTCAAACATTAATCAACATTTCCTTAAATAAGCCATAAGATCTAATAGATTTAAAGTTAGGACTTCAACATCACATACTAACCAAGTTAGTTGCCCCTTCCAAAGAAAATTTACCCCACAACATGCCTACACCTCATTTCTTGAAAGGAACATACATAGTTAGTTCTAAAAGAAAAAAAAATCACTGTAAGATCATCTTACCATGCTATGTTCAACAGTCAAAAGTATGATAAAATAAATAACCCGTATCGAGTAAGTCAAATGATTAAAAATAAATCTAATACCACCATCTAGCCAAGATTTAAATTACAGACCAAACAATTAATTACCGTTGAACCTATATCAATAAAATTTAAGAAAATCATCCCAAAGGAACTAGTATGACGATGTTACATGAAATTGCACTTACTCATATCTCCTCCATCAGATAACCAAAAATTATAATCTTCCTTAATCTATTCCAACACCCTCATTTGAGACAAATACCCTAAACAACTGAAACACAAATCTAAATATTAAAAAAATAAAACCCTTCATCTTATTTCTTTTGAAAAGTAGCATATTCTTTTTTCTCTCCACTCCTAGGTACCTTCATCCCTCAATAAAGAATATAATAAATAACTGAAGTATTAAACAAGATGAAAATTTCCTTAGTCATGTTTACACACAGAGATTCACAACCTTCACAAAAATGATCCCGTATTTAGACTATCAATATACTTGTTATTTTTCTATTTCAGTCAAACACTAAACTGAATTCCAATGAACAGTTTATTCAAACGGAATAGTCAACGTCAAGCAATTGTACAACCCCTATCACATGGCCAATATTAACATACGAGTTTCCCAAAACCGATTTATACTTCCATAAAAGTGCAAACCCATTAAAAAGCCAAACAATTGGTGTAAAAGTCATCACCCACTAGCTAGGAAAACAAACCCATTACACACACCAATGGATATCACCATCAATTAGGTATTATACCTTTAATAGTAACATGGAGCAAGTAAAACAACATTCGATACTTGTAGCCTAATGAGGTTATTACAAAACCCAACAAACCAAGTCTCAAGAACAAATATTCCTAATGTATATACCTTCCTTGAGGGTCCAATAAATTTTTTTGGTATTCAAAAGACTTCTAAGAGTTTTTCAAACAAGAATTTAAGTCCACACAATAGTCCTCCATAGGAGTTTGAAAACCAATGTTTCTAGAAGTAAAAACAAATAAAGTCTATTCTAATCAAACCCTTAAAAGGAAGATACACATGTTGAAAAATAAATACATGCAACCCCTTATCTGAATCCCAAGGATTGATACTTGTCACAATGACGTGTTATTATGTTTGAATGATCATAAATAGCTTTAAAATATTCTAAATTTAATCAACCAAATGAAATAAACTTGTATTTAAAAATTATAAATTCATACCTCAATGGTTGGTCCTTGGATGTCAAGGAACGACCTCTGCTATGAATATGTTCATGAATACTAATAGACCTATCATTTATTTAATCATTTTTATGACTAAGAATTTGTAAATTTTCCTCTAAGCTTACTCTTTAATTCATCGAAATGTTTCTTAGTTTAATATCAGGAGCACTCCTCCATTATGGTTTGATTGATTTATTTACGTCATTTAGACGCTGCAGGTTATTTACCCAAAAGGAATGTAAAATTCATGTTGGGTGGTTCCAAGTTCCTCCTCCATGTCATTCTCACTGTGCACAAGTCACAAATGCTGGAGCCTCAAAGGTCACAAGTGTGTCGATGCAAGGATAGACCCATAGACTCCGTTCCATCTCTAATACCCTCAATATTAGGTTTGCAAGATTTTACCAATATAAGTTTCTTTATCGATATACAACACTTGTAATATCTTATAAAGTTCATTCATTAACGTTTCATTTTTCTTATATTTTTATTTACAGGTTGGCTAATAGAACATGTTACAATGGAGGATTTTGAGTTCTACAACATGAGAATATACTACATATGTATATACATCCACATGGATCCAGGGTTTGTTATTTGTAATGGGTATATTTGATTTTCTTGGGATATTATCTTAAAACCCATAAATTAGACATATATCACTTTATTTATCCCTCATCCTCTCTTCCCTCTAAACTCGCTCTACCCCTCTCTCCCTCCCTCCCTATCTCCCTCTACGGCTTTCTCTCCCTCCCTCCCTCTCTTGACACTTCCTATCTATCCCTATACCCCTCTGGTCACATCTAACAACCCTTTAGATTATGTCTTAATTTCTCTTTTTTAGAAAAATAATTTATGACCTATTATGACGACTGTATCTATTTTTTGTTTTTCCATATTTCTACCTCTCTCTAAACTTATCCATGGTATTAAAATTATGTTTTCTCCCTACTCCCTCTAAATTAAGTTTTCTCTAAGAAACATTATATTGTCTCTTAACCTATTTACCTCTCTCATTATCCCTTTAATTTTGTTTCTCTTTCCAACTTCTAAAACGACCCCTTTTATTCAAGTTGGTAGACAAATATACACAACCTCTCATAGCATTTTTCGCTCCAACCCTCCTTCCCTCTGCAACTACACTCTCCTTTGACCTCTTTATATTTATCCTCTAACTATTTCCATAAATATATGTACATAGATTTAATTTTTACAAGATAATGAAACTCAGAAAGATCCCCTATGTATATTTATTTTATAAATTTCTCCATCCCTCTCTTTCCCCTCAAATTCATGCATAAATCTTATCAAATAATTTTTTTTACTCAACTCAAGAATATATACAAGTCTCTTTCTCTTTTACTTCTCCCTATCTCCCTTAGTTCCTTAATTTTATATTAGGGAAGGAGACAAAGAGAGTGGGGGGTGGGGGGATAACCTCTCCAAGATCTTCCCCTCTACCTCTCTCTCATAATTTATTTCTTTCCATCTATCCTTCCAACCCAACTTCCTTCTCCCCTCTAAGTTTCCCTCTATACGAAAACTACTCCTCTCCTTTGTCTCTCTCATCCCTCCATCACTGTCCCTCTACCCCTCTCTAAGTCTACAAAACTCTATACCCTCAACCTATACCTCATATCCCTCTCTAAACCTTCATTCCTCCCTCCCTATTCAAAATAGAAAATATATCCACTCTCTTTTCTACTCTCATAAAACTCAATACTCTAAACCCCCTCACTACTGAGAACTATCTCTATCCCTCACAAAACTTCTCCCTTATACTCGAAGTTTCTAACCTCTCCCTCTCTTATAATCGGAATATAACACATGGTTATGTGCTCCATTCATTTTTCCCTCCATATTTCACTCACTCTCTTCTACCAATTCATACATGAGCTATTTGTACCTCTACCTCTCTCATCAACCTCTCCCTCTCTAAATGATGTCATCATAAGCATTCCCATCTAAACCTTGTTCCCACCTCCTTATGCTCTCACCTCCCCATCTCTCTTTCCCTCTCCTTATATCCCTCTATCTCACCTTTCTCAATCCATCTCCCTTTTGCATTAAGGCTAGGACTTTCTCTTTCACTCCTTATTCCCCTCTCTTTCTACACACAACCAAACACTCTCTCCATCCCTCTCTCTCTCTCTTACACAAGGATGCAACCAATGCATCTCAATAAGGGAAATAGGAGGAAACATACATATCTTTTGTCAAAATACATGAAATTTCTTTTTATTCACATCCCCAAACCTTTCATCAAATGAACTCTATCCTTTCTCTCTTCTTCCATCAGTGAAGTGTAATTTCTCCCTCTTAATAACACAATTACTCAAAGCATATCCTTCTATCTCCTACTCGGTTTTACTCAAATGTTTATACAAAGGGAGGAATTGTTCTAGGGCATAGATGTGAATCCAAAATTAGGTTTTTTTAATCAATTTACAAGGGAGGACAAAACATCATTACCTTAGGTCAAACATTTAGAATTTCATTTTTACATTCAACAGAAAAACATTGTATGATTTAAATGTAAAAATAAACATACCTCAATTCCCCTATCTACAATGTAGAGGTACAATACCTATTTTTCTTGATTTTCTTCTCATTGTTATAAATATTTCCTATGTAAGCAAATGTGAAAGGTAAGATACTTATATGATTTTCACTCATCTCCAAGGTAATGTGTCCAACCTGGTAGGAATGCATTGATAATGCTTTGTGCATCTGGTACTGGGATTTTATCAATAAAAATTATGTAACTCACAAAATGGCCAGGTTGTGCATGTGGGGCAAAGGTAACGCCTAGGGCACTAGTTCCACATTTTGTCACTCTTGTGCGTTGGAAATGTGTATAAAAGTAATGGGACTTGATTTCTTCAGTGTCGCTATGGTAGTCACACTTGTATTACGCCGATATATCACTATGCATGCCACACTTAGATCATCGAGGTACCTGTAAACTTATCATACAAATAGTCTCCTGGGTAAAACCCAAATGTAGACACCTAAAATTGGGGACTTGCTAATTCCCGTGTCTATGTCTGCTAGCACCCCTTTATTTTCGCATCACTATCATATCATACATTAAATCCTATGATCCTAAGTATTATTTCTCCCCATCAACATTTTACTGATTTTGTAAATATCACATCTAAAATGTGTAAAATCCTATTAATACCCATTCCTAATTCATACCAAAATTCCTTGACATGAAAGGTCAACCATTAAATAAAACAAAAAAAAATCAACATTCCTCTTAACCATTTCACAACCATGCACACATAAATGATATCTTTAAAACACGCATAACCTATTTCCAATGGCATGGCTTTGGAGCATATGGTTTGGATTTCATATTTATTGTCACTCTAGATTTGAAATGAGTTCTAGTATCTTGTTTAGTGGTCCTAACTGACTTAGCACAATAGCTCAAGCAAACATTTCCCTGTGAATCCATGGATACATATCGCTATTCTCCCAATCGCATATGACCATGGTGGTCTATGGACTATGTGATTGTCACTGAGCGATTGCTACTATAGTAAATTCCAATCTATTCAATTTTATGTTGTTTGTGGGATTTTAGCTGATAGGGCTCATAAAAGCTAATAAGTTTTCCTTCAGTTTCATTCACGTCAACTGATATACCGCTTGCAACTACTTTAACAAAATCACAGATGTAATGTTGAGTTCTTATTATAGTACTATACCCTACAAATTTAGTGAATTAATGCGTCATACAAGCAATCTTTAAAAGGAACGATAACTAGATCGTACCAAGCCAAGAAAATAGTATGTTAATCAAACACCACGATCAATAAGATGAAAGTCAATTCACCAGAATAACTTTACACAAAACCTTTGTCAAACAAATGAGTGGCAATATCATATATTATTATGGAACTCAATGAAATATATTGAGAATGGGCCTTGCTCATATAGGCAAGGAATAACAATCTAAGAACCAGTCAAGGTCAGTGGATCAAGTCATAAATCAAGGAAATAACTAGTCATCAATGAACTAGTCAAGACCATAGATTTAGGATGCTTGGAACTAGACATCAGGATCTAGATACCATAGTCTAGTCAATACCATAGATCAAGGAAAGAACTATACCTAAAAACTAGATAATATCCCCCTAATATCTAAATAAACATAAAAGAATATATCCACACATATAAGTGGGTGAGGATAAATACAATAAAGGTAAATAAAGTACGTAGGTGAACATGAGCTAAGGTAAATACCTACTCTAACACCCCCCCCCCTCAAGTGAAGCTAGGGGCTAAAATAGAAGTGGCATGTCCACAGTATGAGTCCCCACTTTAATGTTGGCCTGAATGAGATATTCGGTAGTGTACAAGTAGATTAAGAATAGCATACCTTATGGAGATTTGCAGGAGAGTTATAACCAATAGCAATGTCAACATGAGGGTTGTATTTGATATCGTATTGAATGGAGACCCGCTCCAATGTGCATCGTGGAATCTAGAAGTTCAGATCAAGGATCCTCAGGGGTGACCTTGTATGCATAATACAAAATTGATGTGCATGTGTGTGTTCCTTGGATATTGTCTTTGACTTGAGCGTCACAAAACTGAAAAAACAACTGACACTGGGCTTACACTTTTTGTCAGAATAGCTCCATAAAAGGAGAATGTCAAATAGAGTGATGTCGAAAGTGTATGATAAATGAACATTGAATTTAACTTAGATCAGATGTGCTACAAATTGAAATGTGCCACATTCCAAGAACAAGTGAATCCAGGGTAGAATACATTTTTGTGTCAAGGAAAGAAAAGATAGAATTGTTCATGATACTAAGAAATGCCAAGGTAACAAGTGTCCTATTGTTGGGGTTAACATACTGGTTGTACAGACAATATCTCATATTTAAACATACATGTAAATAAAAGTGGATATTCTACCAGAAGAACTATGAAAAACAAGAGACATAAATCAACATCTAAATTTAACTGTGGTTCACCTAGTGTGGGCTACATCCACCAAGAAACAAGCCATTATATTATCCAAATCTTTGACAAGATATACAATGAAGACTTACAATCTTCCACACCTCTCAGATGTACAATACTTTCTTTCCTTCAAGTCTTTTTCTTCTCTTTCACTAAGAATTCTCTCTCTCACCAACCTTTTGCAAGTTCTTTCTAATTCTTAATTAATCATCTTAATTATAAACCCTAGCTTTATGCTTCATATAGTCATTTATATACTTAGGGCACTTAGTCATGTAATTATAATAAATAGAATCTATTTTAATGCTAAAAATATATCTAATTCTCTAAGAGTTAATTAAAACATTGTCGCACAGGTAACCAATGCCGGTTAGCTGCCTAACCGCTGCACTGGTTCTTACTTGCCTTGACCAATCTCGGTCTTCGCTGACCGATGACAGTTACTATATTTTCTAGTAAGTTTCTATTGCATGCTAAACTTAAGTAATTGAGCTCCAAAACTCAACAATCTCTCACTTGGAGATTATTTACTGCACCATACCTTTACAACATCACTCTCGGATCCTTCCTTATATTTGTTTCTTCCTCTTCAAGTCTCAAATTCGAAGACCAACAAAAGTGGAGTGTAGCTACAACTTCTCCTTTACTAATGGCTTTGTTAGCATGTCCGCAACGTTCTTGCTCATATGAATCTTTTTCCAGATTCAATTATCCATCCTCCAATACCTTTCATATGAAGTGATACCTCAATTGAATGTGTTTCATTCTCGAATGAAAAGACTGATTTCTTTTCCAATATGAATTGCAATCTGACTATCACTAAACACTTTACAATCAACTTACTTTTTTCCCAACTCTTCCATGAACCTACTCATCCATATCACCTCTTTTCTAGCCTTTGTAATTGCAACATACTCTACCTCTTTAGTAGACAAAACCACCACCTTCTGCAATCTCGAAATCCAGCTAACTTCCGTTCCACCTACTATGAAAATATATCCAGTAGTACTCCTTTTACCATCCATAGATCTCCAGCCATATCCGAATCAACATAGCCACATAATGAAATATTCGAACCTCCATAGGATAACTGCATGTTATATGTCCCTTTCAAATACCTGAGTATCCATTGCACTACTTTCCAATTCTCTTTACCTGGATTGGCCATATATCTACTCACCACTCCCATTACTTGTGCTATGTTTGTTCTGGTATAAACCATAGCATACATTAGACTCCCAACTATTGAAGCATATGACACTCATGTCATGTATTTGACCTCCTCATGTGATTATGGACACTGATCTTTGCTCAATTTTAAGTGTCCAGCCATAGGTGTGCTAATAGGTTTTAACATTCTACATGTTGAATCTTTCTAACACCTTCTAGATATAATCCTCCTGAGACAAATATAATTTCTTATTTTTCCTATCTCTACATATTTGCATGCCAAGGATTATTTTTGCAGCTCTTAAATCCTTCATAGCAAATGTGTGAGCTAGCTTTATCTTAACCTCACCAATGTCCTGCATACTAGATCCTGTAATAAGCATATCATCCACACACAATAACAGAATAATATAACTCCCATTTCCAAGCCTCTTGAAATAAACACAATGGTCAGATTCACATCTCAGATTCAGTGACCTCCTCGCCAAATGTGATGCAGGGTGTATTATCTGTAGGGATCATAGTCGATATCCTTCCTTTTAATCCTTCCTTAAATGAACAACCCGAATCACCATTCTGGGCACAACTAGAAAATACGCAGCCTCCTAAACGTTGCTTTAGGGGCAGTGGCAGGGGAAAGGGAGTAGAGGATTCACCCTTCATGCCAGAGGCAGAGCCGTCGCCCATCCAAGTGAACTGAGGATGTAAAACAGAGTTGTTACTAGCATCCCATCCAACCAATTTGAACCCATCACCTCCGGTTACATGTGAGGAGTCATGTCTGCTATGAATATTAGAAGTGTGAGTAGAGGCAAAGGTGGGGTTTTTCGACGCAGGGAAGGCACTGGGAACTCCATTTCCTTCGTCGCCGCCACCCTGAGTCCCCTTCCCAACATGACTGCTAGTATGGGAGCCACTATGATGGTGTTTCCCCGCACCAGAGAAAGTTGAGTCGTCGCCGCTGGTGGATGCTTGTTTAGGGCTAGATTTCTATGAAGAGCAGAGTTTAGGGTTCATTGCAGCGGAAATTTTAGGTTTCGACATAGGTGCAACATATTAACATGAGACAAATTTATAAACACATACAATCAAAAGAAGTATATTTTGGTTAAAAGATTAATCAAATTGTACATAAAAAAAAATTGACATAATATATACCAACCAAATACCGTGATAATTTTTTTTCTTACAATTTTGATAAGAAATATGCCACAAAGAAACCAATCAAAAACTAAATATGCCACAAACAAACCAATATGAATATGAATAAAATAGTAAAAAAACATTATTATTTAGTGTAATTGTGTTAAATCTCTACCCAATTTTACATGGTTCATTATAAATTTTCAACCTACTTTAAATGGAATTCTTTTCTAAGGAATCAAATTTGATGGCCATTAAAGAATTTCAAAAATATTATAGTAGGCCAAAAATAGAAACAAGTACTATTGTGTGTTTTCATACTTATTTTCTTATTACATTAAAATAATGATCCACAAGGTTTTTAGTAGCTTCTTCATTAAAAAATACTTCCCAGTAGTCAACGCAAACATATATTTCATAGTATGATGTACAAATGGAGATATGTCATCTTAAGGCGTGGCCAAGGAACATTAAAAATGCATTGTGGCGCCTCTTCATTGTACATACATGTATTTTAGAGTCTTAAGTGAGGAAGAAACAATTTTTACACTATCGCAACACTTATATGCTTGATGTGGGGTAGGAACATTCAACAGATTCCTGGAAACCCTACACAATCCTAAGAATAATGAATTATGCACATAATAAACATATTCATGTTTAGAGGATTGTATTACGTCCATAACCTCATCTTGGTGGTGTGTATATATCTACTAATATCTAAAGATGATTTGGAATTTGGCATAAGGAAACAACTTTAAAATTTTACCATGAACTTCTTTGTGCAGATGTGTGATGTACACACATGACATCAAGGAGTGTGAGAGTTTGGAATCACTTATTAAGAATTATAGGGACTATAACTAGAGGGAGATAATAAAGATATTTTACCTAACTCAGTATTTTTGGTATGCATTTATTTACTAATCCCCAAATATCATTACAACTTATGCATAGGGAAACAAATTGAAAATTTTCTAGTGAACTACTTTACGAAAATGTGTGGTGTGCATACATGACCTCATGGAGTGTAAGATTCTTAACAACTTAGTCAGAAGTATAGGGAATATAATGATAGAGATCCAACGTAGAGGGTTTATCCAACTAAATATTGTAATTATTGAGTGGAATCGTGTTTCTTTGAGTTGTGTTATGCTTGTGATGCATTGTGAAGCATTTGGTCATTATCTTCAATTTAATAATTGTAACATTTATTAATGGGGCATGGGTCGAAGGATCTATAAATAATATTATACAATGGGGATGTAGTTGAGAGAAATATTGTTAATAGGTGAATCATGTACTTCTATAAATACATGTTTATGCTTGAAAGATGTTTTCTTCTTAGAGGGATTAATTGATAACACAGAAGTTGGAAAAGTAATGGAAGGTTGATTTAATCATATGGTTAGTTCAAATGCACATTATTAGAGATTTTTTGAGAATGTATCTTCTTGGAACTAGTTTATTGCGTGTACAAATTGTGTTTGCTTAATGAATTTGAATAAAGTGATATTTTCTTAATTTTTATTTCGTTTGCTAGGATATTCGTGACTCTATGTCGTGTTAGTTCTTCACGCTACATGGTCTAATGTTTTCCTTAAGTGTATCCCCTATCCATGAATGTATCATGTAGCTTCAATATTGATTTTAATTGTATGAAAAAATTTATTGAAAGACAAATAAACATTATATTTAATTTTCTATAGGAATCCTTAGTATACTACTAATGAATATGAAGCTCAACATTCTTTAGTCGATATAGCATTCAAAATATTAAAGTCTTAAGGTTAAATGCATAATCATTGGTGGTTCCTTACGAGACTAGTTTAACTTGAAATAATTATGCAAATATGACCTTGATGTCATCTACTTGCTTTTGTTTGTGTATATTACATGTTCGTTTTTAATAATACAATTAGTACAAATATATTAGATATATCTATATGAAATATATTGAGATATTTTGATTCCAAGTTTCTTGTCTTGAAATTTTCCTATATTTTACCGCCCTAAGTGCATTTTGGAATTGCTTCTACGACTCTAAAACCTTGATACCACATTGATTGTTAACTCTATTACATTCGCTTATGTGATTCCATTGATTGTTGACAAATGACATTACTAAAGGTGTTATTTTGTTAGTCCCACATAAATATTATCGAGGAAAAATGACTCAAATCGTATGGTTAAGAAATTATTATCTTCCAATTGACTTAAAGTGAAAACAAAAAGTTTTCAAGCAAAAGACAAATGAGCAACAAATTTAAGGTTGAAATTGTCAAATGAACGTCAAATTTAATATTAAAATTTAAAAAAAAACATAAACACAATATTATATCCACTCCCAATCTTCCAATTACCATTATATATTTATAATTTAATTTTAAAATCGTGATTCATCTTACCGTGAAAGATCAACAAATTTCATTCGTTCCTAAAGACGTGTTTTGATTGATTTGCCATTGGCCAATGGACACTCGAAAGAAAGCATCGTCATATTTGAAAAAGGTGGCGAGGCGCATTTTAAGAAAGGAAGCTTCTCGAAACACCACATTCGTATATATGTATTTTCATATTCATGTGCAAATGTCAAAAGGGAATAAACCGACATATTATGATAGTAACGTTTAAGTATTACTTTAAACCAGGCAAATCTTTGTTTTTTTAATTATTGTTAAGCTTTGCATTCAAAACTGTAATAATGAAGCAGAAGTAGAGGAGTCTTTCAAAGTTGTCCCATTGACTCACATAAAATATCAACTTGTCAAGTTTATGTTACATGCACAAGTCAAAGGGAATAAATCAACATATGATGATAACTTTCAAGTAGAAGGAAGATTGATTTATTAGGTACAATTTTCTTGTTGAAGACAAAAGGTTCTTGCCTATTTTTTTATCAAATATTTAATGTTATACCATTTTTAATCGATTAGTTTTTACAGCCATTTAGATAATTTTCGTGATATTAATGGTAGAATGGTTATAAATATGCAATAACTGTTACATACAATTTGTATCTTTTAAATGTGTTCATTGTTTTTTATATAAATTATATTAATAGATATTAAAAATAGATAAATAAATTATAAAATAATCTTTTATATATTTTATTAGTAGTGTATGAATAACATTGTTTTATATTTTTGAAGGGTAATATTGGAAAATTATTTTTGCCTAAAAAATTGTTTAGCAAGTATATGTCACTATCAAATTTAACCATGTTGTTGAGCATGGAAATAATGCAATGATTCTCCAAACTATTTTTTTTATCTTGTCATTGATCTTTGAATTCCTTTCTTTTTCTGATAAGGTAAATGGTTACAGTTTTGAAAGACTTTCAAAACCTTGTACAAAACAAAAAAGATAAAGCATAAAAGCCCACAAACAAGATCAAAACATCTTGATCCAACACCCGAGGTAAGTAGGTTCACAATTGAAATAAGTGAATTAATTGTATAAATGAGAATGGGCTAAGTTAAATGACAAACGATTATTTTCATGGGCCACTGGTCCACATTTAGAGTACTAAAATTCAAAATATTGACTCGTGTGTAGGCCTTAAAATGGTCCATTTTATATCCTAATCTATATTATTAAGAAGAAAAAAGGATAAATTATAGAAATTATTAGCCCACAAATATTTTGTGCCTAAGAATAGGCGTCACTATGGAGAGAAATGTAGAAACTCAAAAATCACCTCATAAAATTAATATCAATATTATGCACATTTGTCAATAACAGTAATACCTAAATTAACAAAGGCACCCTACCCCTCTATAGTAATTTAAAGGATGATATTATGTAAAAGAAATATAAGTTAATCTCTCATGATTTCTATCTATCAACACTATTGGATAAATACTTGTAAAATGTTTGCACTAGTGTGCTTTATGATGTTTTATTTTATACAAGGAAAACAACACCCAAATTAACTAAGATGCTCTATTCTTCTCTATATTTCATTGTGGAATCAATTACACAAATAGGAGTAACCTATACTAGAAGGGATAAGGAGGAGTGCATGTAATAGCGTGTAAGTTGATAATTCCTCTCCTCCACCTTCTCTGACCACCATATTTTTTCATTTTTTAGCGTTTTGTTTCTTTTTGTTTGTGTGGTTGGCATTCCTTAGTTTTGTTATATTTTTTATTGAAAGGATTTTTTTATCAATTATATATATTTATGATAGTTGTCTTTTAATGTTATAATAAGAATAGTATAACTCGATATGATTGACATTTGAAGTGTAATATTTCTACCCGATTTTGTAATATAATTAATATTGTACTAATTATATTTTATTTAATAAAAGTGCATTGCTCAATTTAAAAAACAAATCTATATATTAAATAAACATTACTTATAACACTTTTATGTATTTTATATATCCCTTTTAGATATGCATGACAAAGCATGGAATAAAGAGATAGAATTGCAATATAAAAAAAACCACAATAATAATATTTTCATGGCACAAATTGTGAAAGAAAGATCTCAATAATTTTATGTTATTTGAAATGGGTTGTATTCGAAATGGTTAAACTTAGGTACAAATCCTACTACGTAAGTAGGAAAAAGAAATGAGTGGCCATTAAAACTTAGGTACAAATCCTACTACGTAAGTACAAATCCGTGGCTATTAATATGTAATATTGCTGTCATGAGTCATTTTCCTATCGTCAAATTTCAATCGTTTTTCCACTTGTTCCTGAACGCGGATATGATTAGAAAAGATTTTGAAAGACTTGTTTTGACGTATCTTGATTCACAACGCGGAATCTAGTGGCACTGCCAAGCCAAAGTCGGGAGTGGGTAAGAAACCATGATCATATTTGTCAAGCTGCGGAGCCTTATAAGTCAAAATGCATTTTAAGATCATCTATAGCAAAAGTTGTGTAAGAACCATCGTCGAAGCAGCAAAAAGGAGCAAGGAAGCTTCGGCGAAACACTGTCAGACCCCACATTCCACTTATTATATGGGGACCTGCTCTCACATCGGAAGAGCATTCGCGTTTT